>LR738709.1:303518273-303684622 GCA_902687465.1 Secale cereale
CCCCCCCTTTGATGGTGGCCATGTCATTGTCAGCTGATTACTATGCAAGTTGCCACTTGTCCAAAAATCAAAGTCAAATTCAAATTTAATTTGCAAGTGAAATTATTATTTCTCCGAGCAGTAAAACTAAAATGTTCGCATAATTCTGTAATTTCCCCTGATCATTGTCATGTTGTAACCAACTTCAATGGACTCACAAATAAATTCCTAGTAAAATAATAAGTGGTCCTACAACAAATATTTTGGTATTTTCAAGCTAAACAAATGTTTTAACTTTTCAAAATAAATTGTAAGTGTTTGCGCAATCCCATAATAACACAAGGTATTTTGTGACAAGCCTCACTTTAAATAAAATTCAATTGGTGTAAAAATAAAATGCAAAGTAGAGAGTAAATAAGAAACATAAATTAATAAAAGAAAAGAGGAAGGGAAAAGAAGTCGAGGACCTAAACTACTGGGCACAATGGCCCATCTAGCCAAATGGCAGGCCTAGCCCACCTCCCCTCTCCTTCAACCCCGCTACAGAAGACAGGGGAGGTGTGGCAGCCATCCATGGCTTCCATGGATGCGTGGCGGCCATCCCCGAAGCCCTCCTAGCGCATAAGGACCCCTCTCGACCCCGCGTCTTAACCCAAGCCTCTCCCTTCTTCTTCTCCACGCCGCTATCCCTCTTCCCCCCACATCAGCCGAGCGCCAGCGTTGTCGTGCCGCCTCCATAGCCGCGGCCACCATCGTCCCCGCGCCTCGTCACAGTGCTCGGGAGCACCGTCGCGCTCGTCCACGCCGATTCCCGCCCTCCAGCTCGAGCCCGCGACCCCCTCAACCAGATTGACTACGCCCGCGTCATTGGTCACCATCGCTGCCCCGCCATGGATCCACGCTCCGACGCCTTCCGGACCTCCCCGAGCGCGCCATCGGTCCCGCAGTGAGCCTCTCGGCTGGTTCCCCCCTTCCCGTCCCCTATCTATTGACGTAGACGCCGTAGGTCGCCGTCGTCGACCCCGCGCTCGCCATGTGCCGTCTGCACCCTGCGGACCTCCCTGGCGGCGCCCCCTGCCCGTGGCCACGCCCTGGGCTCCCCAGCTGCGCCTTGCCCCGCGCGCCTCCGCCTCACCAGCAACTCGCCGCCGTCGTCCAGCACGCGTCCACGCCGGAGGCCGCACTCCCCTGCTCGTCGCGCCTATGCGCCTGCAGGCCCGCGCGAGGACGCGCCCGCTCGCGCCTCGCCTCTGCGTGCCGCGGCGCACCCGCAGCTGCCCGCTGTTGGCCGCCGTGCCCGTCGCACTCCCCCTGCCTCGCGCCGGCGCGCTGACCCGCCACCACCGTCCGTCCTCTCCGCTCGCCCCCGACCGGGCCCCTCGCACCGCCGCACTGCACCCTTGCCGCCGGCCTCCTCCCTGCAGCCGTGCTGCTTCCGCCGCACCCAACCACGTCGGCTCGACCGCGCCCGCCGCCAATGCCTGCCGCCTAGCCTCGCGCCCTGCCTGGCCATGCCCCGGCGGCCTCCCCCGCGCTCGGGCGGGCTGCGCCCTGGCCGGCGCCCACGCTGGTGGCCACCACGGGCGCCCCTGCCCGTTTCGCCCGGGCGCCACACGGGCGCCCGCCCGTAAACCGCCCGCCCCGGTGGCTCGTGCCACTGACCTATGGGCCCCAGTACGTAGGGCCCAGCCCCCTTCAAGAAAATTTAAAGTTAAAAAATATATTAATAAAAATAATTAATTAATCAAATAATTAATTAGTTAGTAATTAATTATTTAACTTAATTAACTCCATTTAACTATCCTAATTAATTGGGTTAGCTAATTAATTCTGCTTAGTTAAGTAGGGTCAATGACAGGTGGATCCCAGTCAAACCTTTTGACTGGTCAATAGTTGACTGTTGACTGCTGACTCAGCAGTCGACTGCCAGCCTCTCTACAGCTATGCTGTGTACACTTTGTGTGTGCACGTAGCATTTTTAGTATTATTTTCGAATTAATATTAATTTCAGATTATTGTCTAAAACTTCACAAAATCATATAAAATAATCTGTAACTCAGATGAAAATGTTTTATATATGAAAATCGCTCAAAACGACGAGACTAATCCGAATAAGCGGTCCGTTCGTTCGCCACACATCCCTAACTTAGCGAACATGCAACTTTCCCCCTCCGTTTCATCTGTCCGAAAAAGCCAGACTTCGGGGATACTTTCCCGGATGCTATCCCCCTTCGCCGGTACCGTGTAGCACCGCGTTAGAGCACCCTAGCACTGCGTGTTAACTTGCCGTGCTTCTTTATTGCATCTGTATGCTTTGTATTTATTGTTTCTTCCCCCTCTTCTCTCCGGTAGACCCCGAGACCGAAGATGCCCCGGTGATCGACTACGGTGTTGACGACCCCTTGTTCTTGCCAAAGCAACCAGGCAAGCCAAACCCCTTTGATCATTCCGATATCGCCCATTCTTTTCTCTCTTATGCTTGCATTAGAACATCTACTGCTTTTTCTATGATCCTATTCTGATGCATAGCCTGTTGTTGATACTGCTTTCATACCTTACATGTTTATACTAAACTGCTTAGTATAGGCTGGTTAGAGATCCACCAGTGAACCCCTACCTTGTCCCGACTGCCCTGCTGGATTATCAGAAGACCCGATCAACGGGATCGAAGACCAGGACCCGGCACCGCACATCACTTTCCCCTTAGTTGCTCGACACTATTGGGTTACTATCGAGTGCCGAGGGTGAGACCTCATCAGCACTTCTGATGTTAACCTTGTAGGTTAGTTCATCGGTTGTGGTCATCGAGGGTGATTCATCTTTCTCCACTCCCGATAACGACATTGTCATGCAACTCCTCAAGAGTGGACCTCGAGGGTGACTCCTCTTTCGTTCACCTTGACGATAAACATCAGGTGGAATTCCACCGAGGGTGATTTCCTCAGGTTTTCCTTTGGTGTCAGACACACAGCTACTATGGTTACTATGACTTTACACTGAACCTGGTTACTAAAGACGGGTCGACCCTGAGGGGTACCCGCACGAGCTTAATTGCGAGTGATGTGTAGTCGGGTTGACCTGGAAGGTGCCCGCGAGATAAATACGAGGCGTGTCCGGGCACTCGCCTTTGCCGCAAGTCCTCGAGACGGGGCGATGGGGTCACATGTTCGTGAGTCTCTGCTCGTTACCGCGCGTTCCCAAGACACTAAACGGTTTGGATATTTGATCCGAGGGGCCTCTGGCCTGATACCACTAACCATCACGTGGGCATAGTATGGGCGTTCTGCGTCGTATGCATCAGCCGAAGCTTAACTGACGTCATTGCGACTGAGCGGCGCGCGCCGGGTTGGACTGGTTAGGCTCCTACCTTTTTAAAGGAGGTTGCTAGGTCTGCTCACCGGCCGCGTACGCAACGTGCAGGAGTCCCCGGGGCGATTGGCCCATGACCCCTGGGGGCATAGGGTTTAGTCCGGCATGCATGACCTCTCTATTAAGCCTAGGTCGGGTTGCGGCGTATTGTTTGGCCGAGGGCGGGCATGACCAGATGGTGTGTCCGGCCGGAGTTAAGCAAGCATGATGGGTAAGTTGGTGCACCCCTGTAGGGAAGAAAACATCTACTGATAGCCTGTCCTATGGTAACGGACACTTGGAGTTGTATCCCGATCGCTACAACTAGAACTGGATGCGGAGGCATTGTTTGGATATGTTGCTTTGGGAGTCGAGAAATAATCCCGGAGCGTTGGAACAACAACATAAATATGACTTATGCTATACTACTCTACTTCCCCCCTCTTGCTGCAAGACGGTGGTTTCCAGAAGATGCTAGTCTTCGATAGGACTAGCTTCTCCCCCTCTTATTATGGCATTCTGTAGCTTAGTCCACAGATACTACCATTTTCATTGATACCGATGCATATGTAGTGTAGTTCCTTGCTTGCGAGTACTTTGGATGAGTACTCACGGTTGCTTTGCTCCCCCATTTTCCCCCTTCTTTCTTCTTGCTGGTTGATGCAACCAGATGGTGGAGTCCAGGAGCCAGACGCCACACTTGACGACTGCTACTACCCCGACGAAGCCTACTACTACGTGGAGACAGCTGACGACCAGGAGTAGTTAGGAGGTCCCAGGCAGGAGGCCTTGCCTTTTCGATCATTGATGTTTTGTGCTAGCCTTCTTAAGGCAATCTTGTTTAACTTATGTCTGTACTCAGATATTATTGCTTCCGCTGACTCTTGTGTTTTCGAGCTTATGTATTCGAGCCCTCGAGGCCCCTGGCTTGTAATATAAAGCTTTTATTATTTTATTTGTGTCTAGAGTTGCGTTGTGATATCTTCCAGTGAGTCCCTGATCTTGGTCGTACACATTTGCGTGCATGACTAATGTACGGTCTAATCGGGGCCGTCACGGAGGCCTTGCCTTTTCGATCATTGCTACTTTTGTGCTAGCCTTCTTAAGGCAGACTTGTTTAACTTATGTATGTACTCAGATATTATTGCTTCCGCTTACTCTTGTGTATTCGAGCTTATGTATTCGAGTCCTCAAGGCCCCTCGCTTGTAATATAAAGCTTGTATTATTTAAATTTGTGTCTAGAGTTGTGTTGTGATATCTTCTTGTGAGTCCCTAACTTGGTCGTACACATTTACGTGCATGATTAGTGTACGGTCAAATCAAGGGCGTCACATTTTCGGAGAGAAGAAAGGTAGGGGGAAGAAGTGGGAATCCTAGTCCAAACTTTCCTTCCTCCTTTCTTATTTCCTTCTCCTCTTTTTAGTCCAGCCCATATGGGTGCGCACCTGCCCTTTGTGACTGGTGTATTTCCTCTCTTGGCCCAATAGGCTCATATCTTTTGCCCGGGGTGCCCGAAACACTTTTCGATGACCCGATAAGTACCCGATACCCTCTGGAACAATTTCGGTGTCCGAATACAATCGTCCTATATATCAATCTTTACCTCTCGACCATTTCAAGACTCCTCACCATGTCCGTGATCTCATCCGGGACTCCGAACAACATTCGATCACCAATCATATAACACTATATCGTCATCAAACATTAAGCGTGCGGACCCTACAGGTTCGAGAACTATGTAAACATGATCGAGACGACTCTCCGATCAATAACCAATAGCAGAACCTGGATGCTCATATTGGCTCCTACATATTCTACAAATATCTTTATCGGTCGAACCGTTATGACAACATATATTATTCCCTTTGTCATCGGTATGTTACTTGCCCAAGATTCGATCGTCGGTATCTTCATAGCTAGTTCAATGTAGTTACCAGCAAGTCTCTTTACTCGTTCCATAATACATCATCATGTAACTAACTCATTAGTCAGTTTACTTGCAAGGCTTCTTGATCTATGGCAACCCAACAAACACCTTTGGAGATACCTGTAGAACATCTTTATAATCACCCAGTTACATTATGATGTTTGATAGCACACAAGGCATCCCTACGGTGTTCGGAAGTTGCATAATCTCATAGTCGGAGGAATATGTATTTGACATGAAGAAAGCAATAGCAGTAAAACTGAACGATCATTACGCTAAGCTAACGGATGGGTCTAGTACATCACATCATTATCCTAATGTTGTGATCCCGTTCATCAAATGACAACACATGTGTATGATTAAGAAACTTAACCATCTTTGATTAACGAGCTAGTCTAGTAGAGGCTTACTAGGGACACGGTGTTTTGTCTAGTATTCACACATGTATCAATTTTCCGGTTAATACAATTCTAGCATGAATAATAAATATTTATCATGATATAAGGAAATATAAATTAACAACTTTATTATTGCCTCTAGGGCATATTTCCTTCATGGTGAGCTTCATTTTGGTTGTATTTTCTGTTCATTTGTTCTTTCTCGCCTCTCAATGATTTTTGTTGCTACAATTGAATAACATGGTGGCTGTGGCTTTGTTGAATGGCATGACGATCCTTTGTTGATTTTTTGAGTGATTTGATTGGAGGTCTGCGAGATGAAGTGCGTAGGCTGAGAGGTGAAGGAAGTGTTGTTGTGTTTGAAGATCCCACTGCACTTGTGGCTCTGCCTGAAGCTCAAAGAGGAAGAGAGATTGTGGCTATGTCTCTGGAAGATTAGCTCAAGGAGAAAAATGCAGAGATAGATGCACTGAAGGAGAAATATCATAATGTTGTCTTGCTTTTTGTTGTCTTTGTGGTAGGTTTAGTGGCAGTGAAGAGGCTGCTCCATTAAGCTTGTTGAGTGCTAGTTGTATGCAATGTAGTACTGGTTAATGGTTTAGACTCAAGTGATCTTTTGGCACTAAAGATGCAAGTTGTAAGCCATGTTTAAATTTGTGACCTGGAAGTTGTATGCATGCAATGTTTAGACTGAATTTAATGGAAGTTATATTCTGGCCACCATTTTGCACTGATGAAAAGTTGTATAATGCATATAACCACTGGAATATGTGCTGTCAAATTTGTACCGAAATAGCAAGATCATGCGGACATCACTGAAAATAGGAAGATAATGCATGTAAGTTTGCAATCTTTGCTGGCAATTTTGTACCACTGAAATTCTACTAAAACCGCTAAAATGCAAACTTCAGGATAGCATTGTCAAGCTAAACAAATATAGTACTGGAATTCTCTTGGATAACCTTTGACTTTCTGCAGAGACAATGTATCCCTCTCAATCTCTGACATGGCTTCTTCTCCCCCAACATAGTCCAAATTTGGACCAGTGTGGATGAACTGCCCTCCAATATGAAATCGAATGTTCAAAATCTCACATGGTGATACGGAGTATCCCATGATCATCCCCATGTTCACTCGACGAGGCCTCAACTACACACAATTGGACACAAGGTTCACTCGCTCCTCTCTGAACCTCCACTTTCTACATGTGAGACATGCCTACTACCTCAAATATATGTGCTATGCATGGTCAGGAACACCCAAGGAGACCATGGAGAACCCAAGGACCAAGGCCAAGTGCGCGTGGAAGAGAAGGAAGAAGGACCAGCATCTACAGGCCCCGGACATCCGGCCCCCAAGCCCGGACATCCGGCGCCCCTTCACAGAAGCTAGCACCGCAAGCCCGGACATCCGGCCCCATGCCCCGGACATCCGGCTCCACTCGAAGCCCCGGACATCCGGCCCCTCATCACAGAAGGCAACCGAAGCCGGCCACGCTCAGCCCGGACATCCGGCCAGAGGCCCGGACATCCGGCTCCTCGCGAGCCGCCGGACATCCGGCCCCCGGCCCGGACATCCGGCGCCTGCCTGCGCGCAGAGACGGGCCTGAGGCCCATGTATCCCTCTCCCACTTACCCCTTCGTGGACCTAGACTATATATACTCCTCCCCCTCCTCCATTTGAGGGTTAGCTTAGTGATAGCTCATTTGATACCATCTAGTGGTTCATCTCCTTGTGAGTGACTGCGGCCCCTCTACGGAGAAGATCCACTACGGATTCAGGACCTCCTTCATCGGAGAAGATCCCCAGGGATATCAAGACCTCCTCACGGAGAAGAACCGGTTACCCTTTGTATCGTCCCTTGTTGATCATGGATCTTGTATCTCTTTGTGTTTCGAGGATCTAGCATATGTGTGACTTGTTCTTGTTGGTTTGAGTGATTCTCTCGTGTTTCCCCTCGTGTTCCCCTCTCGTGTTCTTCGTGTTCATCGTGGGATCCCCTCCATTTCGTGAAAGATCTGCTGATTAGGGTTCCACCCTGTATCATATGGTATCATGAGCCACGGTTTCTCACGAATTTGGAGCCTCCCCACCGTTTTCTAGCCTTGTTTTGTTGTGTTCTTCCCCAATTTCGAAAATTCCCCACCAAAAATAGCCCCAAAATTTTTTGTGATCTGTTGGTGTGATGAAGTTTTGTTGATTTTGATCCATGGATTTGCTTGGTTTCAAGTGGATCTAGCATTTCCCCAAGTTTCCCCAACTTTCCTCCACAAAATCGCTCAAATTTTGCCCCCAAAATCATCAATTTCCGCCCCCAATTCGAAAAGTTCGTCCCGATTCAGATCTGGAATCTTCGGGCCGGACATCCGGGCCACTGGCCGGACATCCGGGCCATCGGGCCGGACATCCGGCTCCTGGAGGGCAAAATCCCGCGCGGTTCTGGACATCAGGCCCCGGAAATCCGGGCTCCACCCCGGATGTCCGACCCCTGGGATTTCAGCCACCCGTGTTTCACCGTTTTGTCCATAACTAATTCATCCGAACTCCGATTTCGACGTTCTTGAGCTCGTTTTGAAGCTCTTGACATCCCCCATAACACAAAAATACTACCATCATCATTTGACTCCATCATATTTTTGGGACTTTGGCATCTTTGCCTAGGGCTTCCACCATATCATCCGCATAACCACCACCGACTTCCGCAACCTAACCTTTTTGTCCCCCATAGCATTTGTGGTTGCTTGAGTAGTGATTTGAGTCTCCTAAGGTGTTTAGGCTACTTAGGGACCATTGCTTCTTCATCAACCACCACCACCACTTCCGCATAGCCTAGTCCACCATACATAGCCAACCCAACTTAACCAAATTTTTTGTTCAAGCTTGTTTGAGTTGTGGCTTGTGTCTCCTAAGGTGTTTCGGCTACTTAGGGACCGTGACTTCAACTCCGACATCGTGTATAGCCCATCATTCCACTTCCGCAACCACCACGGCATTGCCGCTACCACCATTTGATATTTGTCCTTGAGATTTTGAGTTGTGGTTTTTCCGTTTCCTAAGGTGTTTCGGCTAATTAGGAACGGGTCTACATCAAGAGCACCACCTCTCATCATCGACACGGACGGTAACTTCGACGACATCATTGTATATTCCCTTGCAATTGCATTGTTAACCCCTAGACCATTTTTGCGTCACCTACCTATCGAGACTAGCCATTTGAGTATTGCAGGCAACGTGACTTGTGCACATTAGTGATCATACTTCCCATATCATACATACCATATCACCGTGGTGAATCTCTTGATATCATCTCTTGTGACACAAGGTTGTCATCGCATATACTCAATTGCTATCTTGGTTCGTGAAGTTTTGCATGAGAAAAGAGCTCAAAAGAGAAAGAGCCAAACAATCTTTTAAGCACAAAGAAAAAGATGAGCAAAGAGCTTTTAAGCAAGAACCATAGCATCATACTACATTAAGATTGTCATACTCGATCATTTTGGATCATACCACCGGAATACCATACATATAGCATACTTGGGATAGAAGTTCATACATTTTGCATCTTATAGGTTGTGCACAAGTGTCGTATCCGCCTATAGAGCAATCGTGCTAGCGTCTCTCTTGAGTTGTGCAACACGAGCGTTTTCCGTGGATTCCACATTTTGGCTCATTCCTTGGTTGCACGACCCCATCTATCTATCCGTGTGTGTGTTTCCGTGTGCCACCCATCTTGCTATTGGTCTACTTGTTGCATTTGCAAATTTGTGAATCTTTTTCAACATTATTGAGTCTTGCTAACATTTCGTTTCAATTTTTTGTGCCACTATCCTCACCGAGCTCCACCATAAGCTTTACTTGTGTAGGTGTGAGAAACCGACAAGAATTGGTACCAATTGTGCTATTTCCTTGTTCCACATTTGAGTGATCATTGATCCATCTTCAACATCGGTCAAGGTACATTTGGTCTAGTTCTTCTCTTTCTCCCACTCATACTTGCTAGCGTCTTGTGATGGATAGGCAAGGCATTTCATCTCCGGTCTTCGACATCGACGGCGCGAACAAGGACATCCACGAGAAAACCATCGGACTACAACGAGAAATGCAAGCGTGCTTGGGCAACATCGCCATCGAACTACGACACTCCAAGACAAGGACAATGGCTTCCTTCGACGACTTGTGCGACTCCTTCAACAAACAAATGGCGGAGCTCCGACACTTGGTGGTCGATTACAAGTCTTCTTCCCCTTCGTCATCCTCTCGGCGGCGACGTTCAAGTCACAAGTCTTCGAAGCGCAAACATGATGCAAGTGCAAGTCTTCCACGGCCACACCGCCATGGCGACCATCGACATAGTCATGAAGGGAAATTCACCTCCAAGCATCATGTGCACGACGACGACGAACGACATCTACCAAGAGCTCAAGCACGACAACGACATCATCATCATGAAGATGCTCGACAAACGCATATCTCCAAGTCCGAAGAAGCTCTACATCACGCCAAGGCCAAGCTTCAAGAGCAAAAGAGAAGACCGCGAGACAAGCACACCCAAGATGGAGCTACGGCTACAACCACCACTTCGGCATCTTCGCCAAGTGCTATCAAGGCATCTTCGCCTTCGGACGTACGGCATCTTCGCCTACTTCCCATGAGTTCGCCTACATCGACATCTCCAACTACAAGGCGAGCACCTACGAGCGAGGGTGACACTTCCATCTTCGGAAGCTCCCCACATCAAGACGGCGACAAGACGGTCGATCAAGGGCCATCCCCTGCGACTACGGCATTCACCTTTGGAGGCGTTATGGATGAGGCGGCGAAAGGAGTTGAGTTTGGAGACGTTTGCACCTACATCTCTCCGACACCCATATATCATGAGATGCCCCAATTTCCATGTGAGGAGAGCCACCACCACATGAGTGACATGAGTGACTCCACCATATGTGACATTGAGAGCATTTCCTATGAGAGAACGAGTGTGACCACCACTAGCCCCACACATGAGAGCATGCCACACATCCTATGTGAGGTTGAGAGCCATTTGAGTGACTCCAACCATACGAGTGAGAGCATCCAAGAGGGAGTGAGTGAGACACACCACTTAGTGAGTGAGGTAGTTGAGAGGGCATGTGAGGCCACTATGATTTCTAACGACTTAACCTCTACTCTGAGTGTGTTTTCATTGGTGCTAGGTCTCCTACATGACGATATGCTTACCCTCGACGAGTCCATCCCTCCAATGGACAAACCGATGGCCATGGTGGAAGAAGATGCACCATCCACATGGTTCCATCATGATGAAGATGAGAACGAGTGGATCTTCAACACCTCACCTACAATACATGAGCGATGCTCCAAAGGTAACATGGGTGATGGTGCTTCTTTCGTCCCACTTGTGGACTATATCACCAATGATTGCTTGCATGATGTTGATTCACCTATGACCATACTTCATGCTAGTGCAACTTCCTCATGTCTTGACTTACCTATTTATGATGAATATGATGATGAGCATGTTGAGTTGCCTAGTTGTGATGCTATGCTCCATAGGATATCATGTGAAAATTCTTTTGGTCACATCATGTTTGATAATCCTTTGAACTTGTCATATGCTATGAGTGAGATTTCTCATATTGTTTCATTTCAATCTCAACATAGTAACTATGCATGCCAAATTAAAGTAAATCCCATTTGCACTTGTGGCATAGATGACAAGATGATGGTCATTGGAATGTGTTTCTCTTGCGATGATATTGCCATGCTTCCTTTACATGATTTGCGCAATTCATCTAATATACCATGCCATGATCACATTGCTCTGGATATGCATTGTTTTGGATGTTATCAATATTCTCCATGTGATGTTTCCATTGATGCTCATGTGGAGACCCCCATAGTTTCCTCATGCATACTAGGAGATCTTGATGCATTCCATACTTTGCATAGTTCCCATAATTGCGTGCACCATATGCATTCCATGAATCACAATGATATTTCTCGTGATGCATCACACAACTTGAGTCTCCATTATGCCATACATAACAACAAACCTCTCATGATGGATGACATGTTTCTATACCACACATCTCATTTATTTGAGCATTGGATATTATGTGCTAACCAACACTTGCACGTGCGCATCATGATGGATGATGTGTACATATACCACGCACATACACTTTTTCCTTTGCCTTTGTCTTGTGTAGGTACTTTTGCAAACTCGTCAACCTCACAATCCCATGAGTTGACGAAAAGAGCTCTTGAGAGCAACGATGGCTTGGGATTCCGTGGAATCTCCTTACCACCATTCTCTTCGCACAACCACTACGCGCCTCTCTTTTACTTGGCTCTCACACGGCTATGGGCTATTTGCCACTTCTCACATTATGCCCATACTATCGTGTTCACTTTGCATGTTATGCCTCTTGCTATGACTTTGCCATGCAATTGTGACCCTTGCTTGACTTTACACATGATTCACCATTATGTTACTTATATGTGTATTTGCTTGCTTGGTGGAGATACTTGTAGCTACTACCATGATCTCTTTGTGCCACATGCTATTGTTGATTCTTGTGTTGGGAGAGTCATGATACTCCATTGCTATTTACATAGGACTTCTTGCCACCACAATGATGAGACTTTGCCCATATCTTGCTTACATGCTTGTGCTATGCCATGTGCATTATTCATGCCTACAATTTGCACACATGACATGCTTGCCATGATTGCTTCTAGTACGTTGCATCTTCGCACTACTAGCTTGTTTGACTTGATTGCTATGCTTGCTTGCTATATTGCATCACCCATGTTCCATTCTTACTTGCTTTCTTGGGTTGTTGACATATATGTTCATGCCACTCACATGATATATATTGCTCATTGTCACTTGTCTCCATTAGTTGCATCTCTCATCACTTGTATTGAGTGCAACAATGCTATGTTTGTAGATCTTGGAGACTTTGACACCCTTCTTGAGATGCATACTTGCTTGATTGAGCCTATTGCACTTGGTTGTTCTCGCATCATATGCTTACATGCCATGCCACATTACCTTGTCCTTTCTTATGATAAGAATGATGCTAGCACTTGTTGGGTACTTTCCCTCACGAATGCTAGGTTTTGCATTCACGCTAACCTCATTTGTTTTTCCGAGTGTTTGTCATGTTCTTTCATTTTGAAGGATTCACAAGGCGGTATTGGATGCACCTTCGGACCTTCACTCATGCCACGGCATCGAGCATTGTCCATTCACGACTACCGTTTCCATGGTGATGAGGTTTTTGATCCGAGGTCGGACCTTCCCCAAGGGAGGGGAGATGATACGGAGTATCCCATGATCATCCCCATGTTCACTCGACGAGGCCTCAACTACACACAATTGGACACAAGGTTCACTCGCTCCTCTCTGAACCTCCACTTTCTACATGTGAGACATGCCTACTACCTCAAATATATGTGCTATGCATGGTCAGGAACACCCAAGGAGACCATGGAGAACCCAAGGACCAAGGCCAAGTGCGCGTGGAAGAGAAGGAAGAAGGACCAGCATCTACAGGCCCCGGACATCCGGCCCCCAAGCCCGGACATCCGGCGCCCCTTCACAGAAGCTAGCACCGCAAGCCCGGACATCCGGCCCCATGCCCCGGACATCCGGCTCCACTCGAAGCCCCGGACATCCGGCCCCTCATCACAGAAGGCAACCGAAGCCGGCCACGCTCAGCCCGGACATCCGGCCAGAGGCCCGGACATCCGGCTCCTCGCGAGCCGCCGGACATCCGGCCCCCGGCCCGGACATCCGGCGCCTGCCTGCGCGCAGAGACGGGCCTGAGGCCCATGTATCCCTCTCCCACTTACCCCTTCGTGGACCTAGACTATATATACTCCTCCCCCTCCTCCATTTGAGGGTTAGCTTAGGTTTAGCTCATTTGATACTATCTAGTGGTTCATCTCCTTGTGAGTGACTGCGGCCCCTCCACGGAGAAGATCCACTACGGATTCAGGACCTCCTTCATCGGAGAAGATCCCCAGGGATATCAAGACCTCCTCACGGAGAAGAACCGGTTACCCTTTGTATCGTCCCTTGTTGATCATGGATCTTGTATCTCTTTGTGTTTCGAGGATCTAGCATATGTGTGACTTGTTCTTGTTGGTTTGAGTGATTCTCTCGTGTTTCCCCTCGTGTTCCCTCTCGTGTTCTTCGTGTTCATCGTGGGATCCACTCCATTTCGTGAAAGATCCGCTGATTAGGGTTCCACCCTGTATCACATGGGTCCATGATTTCACAGAAATAAACATACACCGCGATCAAAATAAAGCATACGCTGAATCATCCCCAAATTTGCCGTTGTGAACCCCAACCCTAACGCCGCAAAAATTCAAGCTTCTGAGTCACCCAAAATCATCCCAAAAATTGCCGTTGTAAACCCCAACCCTAACGCCACAACTACGCTGAACTATAAATAACAGGGGAGGAGGTCATCCACGACATTACCTTCTTGGACACGCCGTCAAGTCGTCACTATCGTCGCAGCGGCGGCAATCAACCGTCGGTCGCCATTGCCGACACAAGAGAAGGAGGAAGGCAGGGGGACAAGGAGACAACGAAGTGAAATGACGGGCCGAACTGGGCCGACCCACTTTTATCACCACAGACGCGCGCCGAACGACTTATCCCGGCCACCCCTTCGCCATGTCGGCAATCTCTATTTGGGAAATGACACTAAGGTTTGATTTGGACTGAGATTAGTTAGTTTAGGATGAGAACGACATGAATTTCAACGGTTTGATTGTCCAGCACCTATAAATTCAAGGTTTAAAATGGACCGTTTGATGCGAAATTCGTCAGTCCGGCGCGCCAGCCTGTCGCCATCCCGTGCAGCATTTGTCTTTCCCCGCCATCCCGTGCACCAACCCAACTACCCCGGCCCTGCCCCTCGCGTCGCCTCCCACGACCACGATCGACGGCCACCCGAGACCGGAGAGTCGAGTCTTATTATTTTATTATTTTTTGCGGGCGAGACCGGAGAGTCGAGTCTTGCAAAGTCAGTCCAAAGTTTTCACACCCCCGAACTCTCCACTCCACCAACGTCGCAGTGAACTCCTCCGAAACCCCCCCTCCTTTTCCTCGCCCTCTGCCTGACTAGAAATACCACACGCCCCGTCGCCACCCGGCGCGCGCAGCAGACTACCGACTAAAAGACTAACCAGCCATTTTCGCCATTAACCAGCCAATTCCTCCCGAGACGGGGAGGACGCCGAGAGGCAGTGAAGAAGGAAGGAAGGAAGGAGGCAAGGTTGAGACAGCAGCCAGCAATGGAGAAGGCGCTCGACAGGCAGAGGATCCTGCTGCGGCACCTGGAGCCCGCGGCCGGCACCAACCCGACCGCCTCCGCCGTCTCCGTGAGATCCTTCTCCCTTGAAACTCCTCTTCGCCGCCGTGCCGGCGTGTCGGTTCCAGATCTGTGACGATCTTGCCGTTTTCTTTACTTGGTGTCGCAGGCGAGCGTGTGCGCCGCGGGGGACAGCGCCGCGTACCACCGGGGCCCCTGCTTCGCCGACGACGTCGTCATCGTCGCGTAAGTCATGTCTGCCGCTCCTGCTCCTGTCGCTTCGTCCGCTGCTGTTTGTTGGATCGCCGGCTACTAGTTAGGCTCTGGTTGCCGGTGGTGCCGGAATTCCTGCTTAGCTTTTCGGTCTGGCCGTTGGCCAAAGAAAGATACAGTGCCAAGTGTACTTTGGTGATCACGACGGTACTGCAAGCTGTGGAAGCATGTAACAATGGATTATAATACTAAGATCGCGCTAGATTTGGTCCTTGTCAACCATCTGAGTTGCGTGTCCCTACTGCGGCGGAGAATGATACAAATCACAAATGATCCGCGGAGTAACTTTTATAGCACTATAAAATATAAATATACGTATTGGATGGGAAGGATATACGAACTGCAACAAAACTGGCAGTGTCTTTTCGCACTAGGTTCATCCGTAGTAATTTGTAACCCGTAGTAATTTGTAATATATTTCAATAATTTCTTTTTTCTTAGCCAATTCTCGTAAACAGAGGTCAAACATATAACATGTATGACGCATCTACCTTTCATGTCTGCAGTGCCTATAGGACAGCAATCTGCAAGGCCAAGAGAGGTGGTTTCAAGGATACACTCCCTGAGGACCTCTTGGTGCCCGTATTCAAGGTTTCTCTTTGTTATCCTCATCCCTTTTTGCAACCAAAACAACAATTTGGTGAAGTGCTTGCTCTTTTCTCATCATCCTTTCTGCTCCCAATTTAGGCTTTGGTTGATAAAACTAAGTTAAATCCGAGCGAAGTTGGCGACATTGTTGTTGGTACCGTTTTAGCTCCTGGGTCCCAAAGGGCAATAGAATGCAGGATGGCCGCATTGTATGCGGGTTTCCCTGGTAATTTCACCATTTCATCACATTTTCCTTTCATATTGGACATGATTATCCCCACCTTTGCTTAACTCGTTTCATGTGCTGTAGACACGGTTCCTCTGAAGACTGTAAACCGGCAGTGCTCTTCTGGGCTTCAGGCAGTCGCAGATGTTGCTGCTGCTATTAAAGCAGGGATGTATGATATCGGTATGCTTTACTGAAAACTGATTTATGTATTTTGTTTGACTTCGTTGGCGATCTTAATTTGTTCTCTCCTTTCAAAAGGTATTGCTGCTGGCGTAGAGTCGATGACAGTGAACAAAGTTAGTCTTGATGGGAAAGTGAATCCCAAAGTAAGTCAAATGTGGCGGTTTCACGCGAGAGTATCGTCTTTAGATGCATCTGTAAAGATGTTAAAGCTGATAAAATGTTGCTTTGGAAACTTGGAATCTCCAACTATTTTAGGTTGAGCTATTTGCTCAAGCACGTGATTGCCTTCTCCCAATGGGCCTTACCTCCGAGAATGTTGCACAGCGGTTTGGCATAACACGCATGGAGCAAGATCAAGCTGCTGTAAGTTGGCTGATTGTCCTTACTTTATGGCACTTATGTGTGACAGTGTACCCCCCGCACCACCGCCACCACCAGGTCTGCCTCACAATAGTCTCACAGCTCTCATTGTTTTAACTGCTCAGGTCGAGTCTCACAGGAAGGCAGCGGCAGCAGTTGCTGCTGGTAAATTTAAAGAAGAAATAGTTCCTGTTCATACTAAGGTAATTTAGTGCCTTGGTTTTCTCTTCCCAAATAACTGTGTCTGTGTCTACTTTTGAGAAATTTTTACTCAAAAGTTAGAATTGTTTGACCTGTTGCCCTGACACTTATGTTGTCTTGCAAAGATCGCGGATCCAAAAACTGGTGAAGAAAAGGAGATTGTGGTCTCAGCAGATGACGGAATCCGATCGAATACCACACTGGCAGTCCTATCTAAACTTAAACCAGCATTTTCTAAGGACGGGACCACCACTGCTGGTAACCAATAGGAAAATCTTACCTAATACAAAATTCTATTAACTGTATCACCCTAAAGATTGATGTCCTTTTAATTGTAGGAAATGCTAGCCAAGTAAGTGATGGAGCTGGAGCTGTCCTGCTAATGAGGCGAGATGTTGCTACACAAAAGGGTCTTCCAATTCTTGGCATCTACAGGTATCAGTACTTTCTCTATATGTTTTGCAACATAGTATTACAAATGAAGAATTATGTTCATATTCTGTAGAAAAAATTCCTGCGGTTACTGATAACATATTAACACCTTGGTTTACACTTATACTACCAACACTATGGCTCAACGCCTTTTGGGCATCAAACCAGACTAACAGAGGGAGTACTTTTAATCAATATTCTGTTTTTCGCTGAACATGAGAGCTGAATTTGCAAATGTAGGAGCTTTGCTGCAGTTGGAGTTGATCCAGCTGTGATGGGTGTTGGTCCTGCTGTTGCTATCCCAGCAGCAGTGAAGGCCGCGGGCCTTCAAGTTAATGATGTTGACCTTTTTGAGATTAATGAGGTATACTTCCGTCTAGTTCTTCCATTCGATATACTATATCCACCGATGATACTCATTTGCTCCTGTACATAGGCTTTTGCATCTCAGTATGTGTACTGCTCCAAAAAGTTGGATCTCGATCCTGCAAAAGTCAATGTTAATGGAGGTGCAATTGCTCTTGGACATCCATTGGGTGCCACAGGTATCTGTTTTTAATCCATGCTGTGTGCACCTGGCGCTCATCACTTGCTTGAACCTTGGACTGTTTGACACAAACAAACAGTCTCGTGTGCTGCAGCCACTTGCATGCTGTATACATATTCAGTGGCGATAACATGCCCATGTTTTCATCTTGGCAGGTGCGCGGTGTGTCATCACTCTTCTCAACGAGATGAAGCGCCGAGGCAAGGACTGCCGGTTTGGAGTGATTTCTATGTGCATAGGTACATGATTTAGTTGCATGGAAATAACGGTTGTTGATTCGATAGTAGAATTGCAAATGACAGAAAATATTGATGAACAGGTTCTGGGATGGGTGCGGCCGCCGTTTTCGAGCGTGGAGATGCGGTGGATGAGCTGACGAATGCCCGAGGGGTGCCCTCGCTTAACTGGCTCTCCAAAGACACCGTGTAGCTATTTCTCATGCAAAGTGTGTAGCTGCCACCATTGTTCTCAATTATCAAAGCGTGCCGGGGCTAGGGAATAAGTTGATCCTCTCTTTGTAATTCTTCTTGGGATATGAAAAATCTTATCAACGTTTGAGCTTATTTATTTCACCGTTTTGTGTCTCTATTCCTAAAATCGTGCTTTGATAAATAAATTCCGATAAACTCTCATCTTAACGCTACAAATCATATTTGTATTTTACAGAAAATAAAAATTATAAGAATTTCGGAGGATTGACGTCCAGTAAACCGTACACAAATATGCGTGAAGCGTACATTGTTTTTAAACGAAGGCAAAAAAATGCTTCATTGAGCGAAAATACAAGTAGTCCTCCGACGCACAAAAAATCGCAACCGACGGCACTTGTACAACACAACAGATATCCTAACGAGAACATCACCAATGACAAAAATTGGGCACCCTCCATGAAATCGCGAGCATATTCTGGATGGCTCCATCGTTCTTGCTTTTGTTCCTCTTTGACTCTGCTTGGCTTCTCCTTCATGACACAACCACGTGTCTTGCCAGATCCAAGGTTGATCAACCACCCATTTGTCAAGAAAAATCGTAAAACTTGAATTTCTTGGTATAGTGGTCGCCAACCAAGAGACTCCTAGGATCAAGGATCAACACACCAGCCGCATCGACATTCTCAACCCGAGGAATCACCGACACGACATCATCGACCATAGGAACCACCATTAAGATGTGCTCATGCGCCTCTAATTGCTCACATGACCCACACGAGGTCACTGAGGAGTCTGCCTCCAAATGCTCCACGGACAAAGGTGAAGTAGGGCTCCAACATAGTTCCTGAAACTCGTACATGATATACAACACGGGAGCCACGAGCATAGCGATGGACTCACCCTCTGTGGTAGGCAACACAGGGACAAAGGCATACAGAGACGATGAACTGTTCCCAACATGAGGGGGAGAAACATTTTCCCCATAGCCAACACATGTACATATAGGCTAGCATACAAGTCTACAAAGTGTATTTCCTGGTCATAGACATGACGTTGATCCCTAACCCCCACATCACCCGCCTCGCTCCTCAGGTGACTAGGGAAAAAACTGTTTGAAAATTAGGCAATTTCATGATTATTTCTAGTAAATAAATCGTGATTAAAACAATCATTAGCATGCATAGCTCTAGCATACTAGATGGACATAACATCATGAACAACAGTCTTGCACATTCAATAATGACCATAATAAAATATTGGATCGAATCACAACACTAGATTGCAGGTGAAGTAGCGGTGGCCGCAGAGGCGATGTCATTGATGACGTTGTTAGTGACGTGCTACCACGTGACTTGGACGGAACACAACATGTGGTGGTGGATTGAGCAGCCGCGCGTAGCACTTCCCAAAAATCAAATTCGCTCTCACCCGGTGCAAACCACAAGGACAAGAGATTCTAGAGACATGCTCTCCCTCCTCGCCAGCGCACGCTGCCACTCGAGATGGAGTAGACTACAATGGCGGTGCAAATAGCGAGAGGAGGCAAAACTCTTAGCTCATTTTGTTGTAATTTTTTGGGACCGGTAAGTCATAAATCGATTAGGTTTCCACCTTGTAAACTTATAAACAATAAACTTGTCAACCAATAAAAAGGCAAAAGGTAGTTGCGCTTCTGCAAGGTCACAAATCACATTTCAACGGACCATTCATGCACTTGTCACCTCCATGCCCATTAATGCTATTTATATAATATACGAGTGTTTTAGCATAGATTATTAAGTGGAACTTCCGTTTAGAGTCCATTCATAGCTTGAACAGTGGACAATGCCCTGAATTGCAAATTCTGTGCGAGTGTATTCCACTCAAAGTCAAAAATAGTACTTGACTGCGAGAAGCCTTTCCCGTGAATGAAGCATATACGGCGTACTCTTTGGTCTCTCCGTTTACACTATAAGAATGAGTTTGTACTATGAAATGGCAATGCCAACTTGTTTTCAAACTGCAACGAAAAATGTTTGAAGCATCATTAGTTTTTGTACACACATACATATTGAAATCACAGTGAAGTTAGACAAAAACCTAGTCGGATTACCGTGCTACTAAAAGAACACAGATGAATGTATCATGTTTGCAGTTTGGATGCGATTGGAGAAGCAAAGCACCATGAACCATGCATTTTATTGAATATGATGTGCTCTAGGTGGATGGAGCGAGCTCTGCCCAACGGCGTGTGATCGTGGGTGTGTACTAGGAAGGGGTGTAGGGAGAGCCTGGTGGTTCTAAAGGATCATGGCTGTGACGCAATCAGGAGTAGCGGCGACCACGATGATGGTGGTACCAGGGTGTCAAGATCCGGGTTGAGCTGCATGTTCATCTGCATGTCTGTCGACATGGCATGAGAAACCGCTAATGTGTGCCTTGGCATAGTAGCCATGGCAGGAGACGAGAAAGGGTGCATCTCACTTGGTTAGTAGCAACCGCATCGCAGCGTGGCGTGCAACGCATGGGCTTTGGAGCTGCAACTATGGTGACGACGAGCACAAGATGCAGTGGAAGTGCTCTCCATCGCCAAATCTATGATCTGTGGATGTTGCACCAGACCGGGGAGAGGGAGTTGAGACGGGGAGGAGGTGAGGCGGGGTCAACCCAAGAGGAGATTGAGTCCCAAATATTTTGGGGTTGACATACACAGTACGCCCCTCTTTTCTTTTGTCGATGATACGTGAGAGGGGGAAAATCAAGGAATTTTCAGGAGTCGAGCAACGGGGGTGAACAGATAAAGGAAAGCGGAATGAGAGAGCCGACGGACGAGCAAAATGGGAACATTGTTAATTTTAGATAGGAATAAAGAATGACCGATTATGATTGATTTATTCTGGTGAATTTATCATGTTATCAATTAATTACCGATCATGATTAATTCCTTCCCGTGAATTTATTGTATTGTCAAATATTTATTGCCAAAGAAGATATTGATTACCAACGTGAATTTATTGCCTTACCAAATATGGATCTAATTTGACCGTTGATCTTTTTCATTATTTCTTTTATTTTGATTGCAACAAAGAAGTAAACAAACAAAAATTCAAACTAACCTTTATTATATATCTCACACACGATTACATAGATAGATATATAGATCACTAAGCAAATACTCAAAAAAAGATCGAACTAAACTTTTACTCAACTAAATCAAAAGATAACTAAGGATCAAACTAAAATAAATAAAGGTAAAGAAGGTGGTGGTGATACGATACCGGGGCACCTCCCCCAAGCTTGGCTCAAGCCAAGGGGAGTGCCCATACCATGAACTCAAGTCTCCTTTGGTGGTGAAGAAGGAGAAGGTGATGATGGTGAGGTAGTAGTGAGCTTATCCTCCGGTTTCCAAGGTAGTGGTTCACCGTCATAAGAAGAAGCACGAGTCTCGCGAGTCCCGCAACTGGCAGCCACACTCATACCCTTAAAACTTGCCTCATATTCAAAGACATGGTTTTGGAGATCATAGATTTGGCTTTGTTGATAGTTTATCCGCTCGGTGAGGGCGAAGACGACATCCTTCATGGACCTGCCATCCACCTTGTGATCACGGGTGAAATCCGTAATCATGCGGTGATTGGTATCTAGTCCTCCCTCCACCATCCCCTTGCACCTGAAGACCTCTTGCTCCATGGCTTCGAGTCTGGCCTCCATGGTTCCCTTCCCCTTGGGATCTTGAACATCCCGGATGTGGAGCACCCCCTCACGCATCTCAATGGTTTGAGGGTGCTTCATCACCTCCGACAAATAGGGGTTAATTACTGATGTCTACTACAGAACCTTCTTCATGTAGAATCGTGTTGGACCTCCAAGCGTAGAGTTTTGTAGGTTTATCAATCCTGGGCATCAAGCAAGTTTTAGCGGTGGGGAGTTGGTATCTATGGTGGATCCATCGGCAACATACCCACAATGGTACATCTCCTCCGGCCTTTAAATGGCCTCTGTCGGTCCTTGCTATTACTAATAATTTTCACCAGGCTAATGAGAAGAGAATGAGTATTTCTGAGGAGAGATGGGCCCGACCAGATATCAAATTCGTTAAGTTGAATGTGGTCGCGGCTTACTATATAGATGAAGGTGTGAGCGCAACGGCTGCAGTGATTAGGGATGAAAAGGGCACTTTCTTGGCGGCGCAATGCATCTACATTCCACATGCAGCTAGTGTAGTTTCCACCGAGGCAATGGCAATGAGAGACGGTTTGGCCTTTGCAAATTCTTTGGGCTTTCCTTGGGTTGAAGCAGAATCGGATTCTTCAATTGTGATTGAATCATGTGCGGGTCAAACGATATGGTGGGATGAATCAGCAACAACTTTCGCCGAGTGTGTGGATCTATCTACGTTGATCGGGAAGGTCAATTTTAAACATTGTTCACGATCTTGTAACCAAGTAGCGCATGTGCCAGCTAAGTTTAGTTATTGTAATAAGTTTTCTTCTAGTTGGACGGACGAGCCCCCGGGCTGTCTCATTTCCGCACTTGTGGATGATGTTATTCCCTCACTTAATCAATAAAGCTAGCCATGATGGCCTTCCCTCAAAAAAAATCCATGGGAGGCGTAGGATGAAGATAGTCTCTCTCAAACAACTCTGCAACCAAATAACAAAAAGTATCTTGTGTCCCCAATACACCAAATACATTGGTAAATTATATAGGTACACTATTTCGGCGAAGAGATGGTGATACAAGTGTACTATGGATGGTAGATATAGGTTTTTGTAATCTGAAAATATAAAAACAGCAAGGTAACAAGTAGTAAAACAGAGCGCAAAAGGTATTGCAATGCTTGGAAACAAGGCCAAGGGTTCATACTTTCACTAGCGCAAAATCTCTCAACAATGATAATATAATTGGATCATATAACAATCCCTCAACATGCAACGAAAAATCACTCCAAAGTTCCTATCGCGGAGAACATAAGATGGAATTTCTTGTAGGGTACGAAACCACCTCAAAGTTATTCTTTCTCATGGATCTGTTGGGTTATTCCTATAAGTGTCACAAACAGCTCTAGAGTTCGTACTAAAATAACACCACATGACACACATCAATCAACCCTAATGTCACCTAAATACTCCAATGTCACCACAAGTATCTGTGGGTCAATTACACGATATGCATCACACAATCTCAGATTCATAATATTCAATCCAACACAATGGACTTCAAGAGCACCCCAATATTTCTACCGGAGAACGGAATATTAAAACACGTACCAACCCCTGTGCATAGATTACCCCAATATCACCACGGGAATCCGCAAGTTGATAACCAAAACATACATCAAATGGATCAATAGAACATCCCATTGTCGCCACGGATATCCCATCGCAAGACATACATCAAGTGCTCTCACATCCAAAGATTCAATCCGACATAACAAAACCTCAAAGGAAAAATATCCAATCCATCACAAGGTTGAGATGGAAGAACACCATAAGATCCAACTATAATAGCAAATCTCGCGATACATCAAGATCGTGCCAAATCAAGAACACGAGAGAGAGAGAGAGAGAGAGAGAGAGAGAGAGAGAGAGAGAGAGAGATAAAACACATAGCTACTCGTACAAACCCTCAGCCCCGAGGGTGGACTACTCCCTCTTCATCATGGCAGCCACCGGGATGATGAAAATGGCCCTCGGTGATGATTTCCCCCTTCGGCAGGGTGCCGGAACGAGCTCCCGAGAGGTTTTTGTTGGCTACAGAGGCTTGCGGCGTTGAAACTTCTGATCTAGATTTCTTTTCGCGGGTTTGGGTATTTATAGGAGTTTTTGGCGTCGGTCTCACGTCAGGGGGCTTCCTTGAGGAGTCCACCAGCCAGGGGGCGCACCCTAGGGGGGCGCCCTAGGCTTGTGGCCCCTGGGTGGCTCCCCTCTGGTATCTTTTTGCTCTAGTATTTTTTTTATTTTCCAAAAATATTATTCGTAAATTTTCAGCCCATTCCGAGAACTTTTATTTCTGCACAAAAAATGACACCACGGTAGTTCTGCTGAAAACAACATCAATCCGGGTTAGTTCTAATAAAATCATACCAAAACAATATAAAATTGTTGCAAACATGGCATGCATACTTCATAAACTATAGATACATTGGAGACGTATAAACATCCCCAAGCTTAATTCCTGCTCGTCCTCGAGTAGGTAAATGATAAAAGAAATAGTTTATGAAGTGTGAATGCTAGCATAGTGTATAAGTTTGATCAATGATAATTTTAATCAATTTTCCTAGCATCATAACATCAACTATTTATCATAAACTCATCTTGATAAAGTGGCAATCAATTCACATGTAATGGTTCAAATAATGCATTTTCTTGACACTGTCATGTAATCTTTCTTATAATGGCATGAGTGTTCAGATCCATACGATTCAAAATAAAAGTTTAATATTGACAAAAAACAATAATACTTCAAGCATACTAGAAAGCAAAATCATGAAACTTAAAAAATAACATGGCTAAAGAAAGTTATCCCTACAAAATCATATAGTCTTGTTATGATCCCTCTTCTCAGCACAAAGTATAAATCATGCCCACCCCGGTGTCAGCCAAGCAATTGTATTCTTACTTTTACATTCTCAAACTTTTTCAACTCTTCACGCAATACGTGAGCAGGAGCCATGGACATATCACTATCACTATAAAAAAAGACACATCCGTGACATTTTGGCCCGAACGATTTTTTTCTTGTCATGCTTATGACACTTCTATGACGATAATTATGAAAAAAAACACGTATCATCATAGATGTGGTGAGCTCCTACTTCTAGGGGTGGATTTCGATCCGAGTCAAGCCAACTCGACTCGACTCGCTAAAGCTCGTTTCATAAACGAGCTAGCTCGACTCGACTCGTTACTATAACGAGCTCAAATCTAAGATTGGCTCGACTTGTATAACTCGCGAGCTGGCTCGTTTAGCTTGTTCAACTAATTAAAGATATGAACATAAAACCTTATAAATATGATAAAAATATTAATTGGGAATTTAACATGTAAATATATGGACATGTACGTGAGAGTCTCCTAGGAGGCCGGGCCTTGAGCGGCTGGACCTTATGCTGGGACGCAAGGTGTTTAGTGGCTATTTTTACTACCCCTAAAAAACCACTACTTTTTTTACCAAGCCTAACGAGTTAAACGAGTATTCATTAGATCAGCTCATTTAACTTGGTTTGTAAACGACCTTAAACTAAAACTCGGCTCGACTCGTTATTGTTCGAGTTCGAGTCGATTTGAGCCAAGTCGCGAGCTTTTTTTCTAGCCCTACCTACTTTTATGAAAAAAAAATCATGACAGAAAATGGGCTTTTCGTCCTGGGCGGGCTCGGGACGCACCTGCATGACATTTTTTGGACTGTCCATGACGGAAAAATTCGTGGTAGAAGCGAGGGCGAGGAAAATTTCGGGGAGTTCCCGGTTACGATGGGTGGTCGGGGCAGAGCGATGCACGAAGGTTTGCGCATTTCTCTCGTACACGTCGCGTGTATGTGTGAGGCATTGGGCTCTAACTGAACCCTAGTGAGGCATTCGCTTACTGAACCCGGGCGATTGCACTAGCCAAGTTACTGAACCCGAGCGATCGATCCTTGCTGGCTGCTAACTGAACCCGACCGATTCCTTCGCTACTGCTGCTAACTGAAGCCGATCGAACCCTGCTGCTGCCTCTTGATGAACAGTGACCGTTGTTGGGGGTTGGATGAACAGTTCCGATGGAGGTTGGATGAACAGGACCCCGTGGTAGTAGAGGCCGTTGCCACTGGATGAGCAGGACCCCAATCGAGAGGAGGCTGCCACACACCTGAGCCGGTTGGCAGTGGATGAACCAGACCCCGTGGAGGGCTGGTTGAACATGACCCCCCGTGTGGAGGGCTGGTTGAACAGCAGCCGGTGGAGGCTGGATGAATAGGACCCCGTGGTGGACAGTAGCCGATGGAGGCGGGAGGAAGTCGACGGTGGATGAACAGTAGCAGATGGATGCTAGAGGAAGTTGACAGTGGATGAACAATAGCCCATGGAGGCTGGAGCGAGGCAGTAGACGGTGGATGAACAGTAGCCCGTGGAGTCCCGTTTTGCGATACGCCACACCCCTTCGGATGAACATGACCCCATTTCGACCGTAGGCGCTCCAACACAAGTCCGTTTCCTCCATTTTACGGTACGCCACACCCCTCCCGATCAACAAAACCACGTTTCGATCGTAGGAGCTCGAACACAAGCCCGTTTCCTCTGTTTTGCGGTACGCCAGACCCTTCCCTATGAACATGACCCCATTTCGACCGTACGCGGTCGAAGAGAAGGCCGTTTTCCTCTGTTTTGTGGTACGCCAGACCCCGTTCTGGCTGTTCCGTCCAAGCCGGTTGGCTCCCGATGAACAGGACGCGTACCGAGCCCTGGCCATACATATGCGCGAGTACGCGTTCGAGACCCCTCCCTTATGTATGTATGTAGCCGTATTTACTTTCTTAGAGTGTGTCTGTATGTACGTGTACATGATATATATAGACGGGACTACGTGACATGCTACGTCCGCGCCTCTACTACGACACATGCATCTCCTTACTCGGCCATGGTTCATCGCTGCAGAGAGACCGATCGACCAGTATGTACGTACACATTCACGACCAGATAGACAACCCTACATATGGTTCAACCCGGTGGGTCCCAGCTGTCAGGGAGGATAAGGAGGCACTTCCTTGGGTGCGAAGATATTCTGGTCGATCCCAGCTGTCAAGGGAAGAATCATTTTTTTGCCCATAATATGGACACACTTCCTTGCGTGCGAAGATGTAGCTGGTGGGTCCAGCTGTCAGGGGGGATTTTTTTTGAGGCCCTTATGGTAGGTCCTGCTGTCAGGTGGATGAATCATTATTTTTCACGTAATAAGGAGGCACTTCCTTGCTGCGGCCGTGGACCCAGCTATCAGCCTCTCCACGTACAGTCCTCTTCCGATGGAAGTCGTTTCTTGATCATGTTGACCACGCCGCACGGACAGCACCAGGCGGTGGACGATGATGAGGCAGGGAATTATGCGGAGCCTGGGAATACACGAAGGGTAGTACAAGGGTTGACTGGTTCGGCTGCGTGTGAGGCTGCCGTCGCCGCATAATATCAGGGGGTGTGGGTGAGTAGAGGGATGGCCTGGCCAGCGGTGGGAGTAGTAGGGGCGGTGAGTCCTACACGGCAGCATAGCCGGCCACAGGAGGCAGGAGCATGCGGTGGTTTGGACGGCTGGAGCAATAAAATCAGAGGTTGAAGAAGCAGGACGACTATTGGATGTTAACAATCCAATGGTCACCAGTGATAGAATCGTTTGTTGACTAAGTTGAGAAAGCCCCGCGTATGCGTCAACTTAATAGGGCCATAAGTCAGCCTCCAAATCTGGTGGGTCCGAGCTATCATGTGGAGCACTCGTTATTTTTCGCTTAATAAGGAGGCACTTCCTTCCGTGCCAAGATATAGCTGGTGGGTCCCAGCTGTCATTGGGAGGATTCATTCTTTTGGCGTAATAAGGAGGTACTTGTTTGCGTGCGGCCATGGACCATGTAGGTCCCAACTGTCAGCCTCTCCATGTACATCTATCTTCCGATGTTGTCGTTTGTTCACAACGTTGACCATGCTGTGCCGAGAACAACAACGTGATGGACGATGGCGAGACCCCGGAAGGGAATGACCCGGAGGCGGCGAAGCCACAACAGTGGAGGGGTGTGGGTGAGTAGAGGGATGGCCTGGCCAATGGTGGGAGTAGTAGGGGGCGGTGATGCCTGCGCGGTAGCACAACTGACCATGGGAGTCAGGAGCAGGCGGTCCCGCCAGCGCTGGATTTGGCGGCTGGAGCAAGAAGATCATAGATTGAAGAAGCACGACGGCCGTTGGATTGTCATTCAACGGTCACGTCTGCTAGAATCGTTTGTTGACGTATATAATAAGTAAAAAAAATTGCATACGCGTCAACTTAATAGGCCCACAAATCAGAACATTCCCTATTTTCATTAATAATTTACAGCTCATTGCTACTTCTTATGCAATTTATTGCAGTTCATTTTTTTGTTGGTAGGTTAAAAATTTAAACGAAATTTCACATATTTATGTGGGGTACAAATTATTATTAATACCGAAATGTCGAGCCAGATCTAAAGTACTTTGAAAATATAATTAAATTAGGTTAAAGCCCAGTGAAATTGGAATCTGAAAATGTGAAAATATTCAGAAATTTGGAAGTAATTGCCAATTTTTGGTCAGTTTTTTATATTTACAACCCATTTCATATTACTGTCTTGAAAGAGTTGCAGCTCAGCAGGGCGTAGAAAAATAAATAGGCCTGGATTGGGTATTCTTCATAAAAAATAAACTGGGCTCATTTTCACAAAGAAAAAATAGGTGGGTTGGTCATGTGGTGAACGTAAAATAGAAGCCTGGGCTAGACGGGCCACAACCCAGTTGAAACCCTACTCCGTCTCAACAATAACAGAAAAATACTGCTCGAGCAGCTACGGTGGGGCGACGATGCATGCGCTAAGGCGCAACCAGCCGTGGGAGGCGGAAGCAGGCGGCCCCGCCGGTGCTGGTTTGGTTTGGGCGGCTAGAGGAAGACATGACTGAAGAAACATGACAAACTATAAAAGCACCAGGAGTACTTAACAACCTTAACTGAAACCAGCAGGGGCACTTAACAACCATAGCTAAAAGCAGTATGAGTACTTATACAGGTTCAACCGTACAAAGCACACCTAGAATAGTGCTACTTTGCCTACAGTTAACCAAAGTTGAGGCCACCAATGTGATGCCCAGGATGGGACTATACCTCCTACGTGTCGAGGCACAACTTAAAGGTATAAGCCCATTCTGGAATGATCTCAAGTTTGGTATCTTTGCACGACTCATGTAAAAGAGGGATTAAATTGCAAAAGGAGATAGTTGGCTTACACTCGCCACTTCATAGAATACATTACATAAGCAAAACATCATTCAAAACATCACAACCCGACTACGGGCGAAGATCCAAAAGAAAGATACCAAAAACATGAAGCCACAGGTCCGAATCGCCCCTAGTAGAAACCACTACTGATCGTCGAAATGTCACAAACATACGGCCAAACTCTTCATCGAGCTCCCAGTGAAGTTCTGAACCAGCTCCTGCATCAACCTCGGCTGAACCTGCATCTGGTGTTGTAGTATCTGTGAGCCACGAGGACTCAGCAATCCCATAACCATGGGTAACAAGACTAGCAAAGCTTTATGGGTAGGAAGAGGTAAAGTGGTGAGGTTGCAGTAGCGGCTAAGCATAATATGGTGGCTAACTTACGAGTACAAGAATAAGATGAGCATCTACGCAAACGGTCGCAACTAGTAGTGATCGCTAAAGATCCTAAACTACATACGAGTCAAATATAACCCCACCGTGTTCTCTTCTCATAGTGAAAAGAGACAGTCACGGTTACTCACACAGTTGTGTGTTTTACTTCGGATCATCTGCCAAGTTTTCTACAACCGGACATTAAAAAATTCCAATCTGCCACATAACCGCGGGCACGGCTTTCGAAAGATCATAACCCTGCAGGGGTGTCCCAACTTAGCCCATCACAAGCTCTCACGATTAGCTGAAGTGATAAATATAATGTCATCACCCCTTATCTTAGGGAAATCCGATCAGGCTCGGCATCCCGGTGCACAAGACATTTCGACAATGGTAAAACAAGTCCAGCAAGACCTCCCGGCGTGTCGACACCCTGATAGTAGCCGCGCGTATCTCGTCTCAGGCCACGACCGGATGGGCGATCCTACGAGTAAAACCAACCCTCGAGTTTCCCCGTGGTGGCCCCGCATAACCCCCGTTTGGGACCAACACCATCAACACTGGCCCCCCATGCTATGTAGAATTAAGAACCCGGGGACGCGACCCCCTATGCAAATTTAATTAATTAATAAAGTTTTTATTATGAGGCAAATTAAAACCAATGTTGGGCCTTACTGGAGGAGTTTTATTCAAAGTCAAACTGTCAAGGGGTCCCCATATACCCATCGTGTAAGGAACGCAAAATCAAGGAACATAATGCCGGTTTATCGGCGCCTAAGGTGGCATGAGTGGAACAAAACACCGAGCAAAAGGCCAAGCCTTCCACCCATGCCCAGTATATAGGTGTGTTAATAATAATAATAATAATAATAATAATAATAATAATAATAATAGATATTGTGATATTCCAACAACAAGTCCCCTCCTGGAACGATCTTCATCTTCACCTGCAACTAACAACGCTATAAGAGGGGCTGAGCAGGCGGGTAACATAGCCAAACAATGGTTTTGCTAGGAAGGTGTCAAAGGTTAGAGGTTTCATGGCAACAAGGAGAGGCTGACATAAAAGATGGGTAGCGCGACATGTAACGATAGCATCGAGACAACTAAGCATGGCAATGGTAGTAAAGGTATCCAAGGGTATGATCATCTTGCCTGGGATTCCGCAAGGGTGAAGAACAAGTCCAGGAAGTAGACGGAGCAACATAGTCGAGCGAATCCTCACAACTCCGGAACGAAACCGAAGCTAACAAGAGAAGCAACCGGAAAGAAGCAAACAACACGGTAAACACACAAGCATAAACATGGCATACGATGCACATCCAAATATGATGCATGTCCGGTTTAATATGCATGGCATGACAATGAGCACAAACAAAACTACAAGTTAAGTGAAGCTCAATATGCAACGAATTGCATATTGACGAAACACCACATGTTATTTATTTAGTTGACTCTCGTTTATTTACAAGACAAGATTAAATATTTTTTAACATAGCAAGAGGTGAAGCATAAAATAAACTACCTATTTAGGCATTTTAAATGAGGCCGGAAATAACAACAACAATTCCGGGAAAATCCCCATATGCATGTTGGGCAATTATTAAAGCAACAACAATTAAACATTCAAAGGTTGTTAACATGATGCGGATGACATGATCAAGTTTTATGCAATTTTAATTAAAGGTTAACATGAAGAGATAAGAAGATGATAAGGAGTATTAATCACCGCGGTGGAAGGAAAAGGGTGCCACGGCAACGATCCGAAAATGATGCAACGGCAACATCTCGGTTCCGATAACCCGTTGAGAGACCGAAGCAAAAGAAAGGATCGACGTGAGCAAGCGGAACAAGATGAAAGGTGGGGTGATCCCGTCACCGGGTTCCCACGAGTCGGCGACGAGGCAACCGAGGAGCATGACAAAAGACGAAACGGGCACGGTGCACACAAGGGAAACATTTCATACAACCACAAGCATTCATCCACGGGTCATCGACTCGGGTTATACCTTTGAAGCGTTCGTTCTCGAAGCGGTTCGAGTCGTCGAGGGACGTAGTGGAAGTAGTGGTACACGGTTCATAGAGGAAGTAGTCGTTCCGTAGAGGTACTCGTTATGTAGCCGTTCTCGCGATTCGTAGAGGAAGTAGGCGTTCGCGGTCATCGGTAGGGGAACTTGTCGCGGCATCGGACGTCTTCGGGGCGACGGTAGTCGTTCACGGAGCTCATTTTCCCGTAGATGCTCGGGTCGTCGTGGTACTTGTCGGGGTCGTGGTCTCGGCAACGTAGTTGTACATGTCATTTTGTCGCCGTGTAGTCGAACTTGAAGGTCGTCGGCGACTCGAAGGGGTACTTGGTGTTTCCGGCGACGGTAGTCATACACGGGTCTTCGGCGACGGTCGTCGTACACGGTTCGTAGACGTTCGGGTCTTTCATAGATGTACTTGACGCACCACCGGGTGTAGTCGTACACGGGTCTTGTGTAGAGGTACTTGACTTGGTCGATGAACTTGACGAAACATCTTCAACAATGGAACTTGGTGAAAACCTCGGATGCGCTACTCGTTGGAACTTGGCGATCCAGAGACGTGTGGAGGCAGCACGAGCTTCACGGAGGCAGTAGCAAGGGGGCGATGCTCCGCGGGGTGTCCAGAGGCGAGGCTGGGCGCGGGGGAGGTCCTCGCGCGGCTGGATGACGGAGGGCGCGGCGCTGGGGCTCGCAAGGAGCTGCTCGGCCTGGCGACTTGAGGACGGGGAGGACGGGGCTGCGCCTTGGCGGAGGTGGCTGCAGGCCTTGGGCGGCAGCTCCTGGCCGAGGAGGGCGCGGGGCCATGGCGCGAAGAGCTTGGGCGCGGCTGCTGCCTGGCCGGTGCTGGAGACAGAGGCGCGGGGCGCTGCTTGCGCTGGCGGCCTGGGGATGCGGGGCGAGGAGACGAGAGGGGGGATCGAAGGAGTGGGACTCGGGCGAGAGGTGCGGCGCGAGGGGAAAGGAGCGAGGGGGATCGGGAGATCGAGGGAATCGAGGCTAGCGGCGGCATCGTGAGGACGAGGGGAGGACGAGAGGGATGAGCGGCGCTGCGAGGGAGGATCGAGCGATGCGGTCGGGTGCGGCTAGGTTAGGCCGCCGGTCGGGCTGCCTAGGGAGGCCTGGGCCTAGGAGGGATGGAGGCTGGGCCGGCTCAGGCCAGAAGGGCCTGAGTCCTCTCCTGCTGATTTCTTCAATCTGTTTTCCAAATAAAACAGAAAACCACAAGAGGAAAAGAAAGAAAAGAGGAGGTGGCTAGGGAAGAATTAGGACATGAGGTTATCTTTTCCCGGACTCGCAAAAATGTCCACGGTCCACGAAAAATAGGAGAGGCAAGAAAAGAGAAAGAGAAGGCATGGGGAAAATATGCAAGTGTGTTGGTTAATTCCAAACAATGGAATATTTTTAATATAGCTCCCTAAATATTGGGAGGCTTTTGATATGTTATAAAGAGAAAACACCATGTGCATTCCCTCGATTTAAATGGACCGAAGGTCCACACAATTTATTTAAGTTGAGATGCAAAAGATTAATGACATGATGGCATGATGATAAGATGCAATGCAAAAATAAATAACACAAGCACAAAAGAAACACACGGGAAAACCCGGAACACCTGGAATCTTCTGGGACGTCGGTCCTCGGGCGTCACAACTCTCCCACACTAACAGAGGATCTCGACCCGAGATCCTAGAGATAGCACCGGATAGAAACGAAAAAGAAGAGGTAAAACAAAGTTGCTTCTTTGACAGACGAGTGAAACCAAAGAACCTTGAGAGGTTGAACAATCTTGAAGGAAAGAATACAACAGAGATGAACAAAGTTAAGAGCACTCCGGTAAAAGGAGGAACAAGGAACATTACGAGAACCTTGTAGATTGAAAGACATGAAACACGAGCTTACGAACCAAAAGAATAAGAAACTGCAACTGTATAGCCAAGGGAAAAGAATGACAGAATTTGGACAGCACTCCGTCTGAAAATGGAAGGAATTAACAAGAACTTGAGGAGATGGAGTGATACTTGATGAAATCAACAACATATTGCTTCCGAAACAATTGAAAGAATGGCACAAGGGGTAAGAAGGATTCAGACAGCACTCCGGTTGAAAAGAGAGGCAAACTTGATAAGATGAGATAATTAGAATGGAGGTCACGACACTCCTGTTAAATGGACAAGCAAAGGAAAGAACATGATCTCGATAAAACGATATGATGGTTTGGAGAGAGCAACATCACAATGCCTCCGGAATGGAAGAATAGAAGCAATCGTTGGGAAGAAAGAACGGAGAAGAAAATGACAACTTCTCTCAAAATTGAATTTGAAAGAGCATCCTTACGAAGAAGGGTTGAACGGAGTTGATTTAAAAAAAATCAGCAAAAGAAAACGAATAAGCTTGATGTGGGCTTATGGAAAACATCTCAAAATTATGAGGTGACAACCAGCCACTGACGAAAACATTTAATTGAATTGAGATCAACAAGGAGACGATAAATTTATTTCACCGGAATGATAAATGAAGAACTTGGGTCATTAGTAAGCACCATAATAGCAACAATTCTCAAGGAAAGCTTTTAGGTGAATTATAACCCAAGATAACTCCAACGAATAAAATGACGGATTAATTATCTCATTCCTGACAACTTATGAATCATAATTCATGAAGGAATTGTCAAGAATGACATAACACCATCTAAAAAGATAAGGTAGAAAGAATTGCACTTGGAAAGCATGATGAAGAATGCTTGAGCTCCAACAAGAATCTTGATGAAGACTTCGAGGATGAATTAATTGATGATGAACCACCATGAGAACTCCGGTAATGAAAGCATGAGAAGTGGAAGATGAAAAGAATAAGATTCATGGCCTGCGATGAATTAGATGGAGCTTTGAAATGATATAATTGAAATAACTTGGAGCTCCGGAAAACAAGATGAACAACTTAGGACCGAGAATATGATATGATGAACAAGCTCCAGACAAAAGAATTAAATCACCTTGAAGGAATAAGAATAAGAATTATGTCATGCATCTCCTTCACCAATTTAAATTGATGACAACCAAAGGATTTGGCATACTACTTATTCTCGTTGGAAAGAATTAAAGAGAGATCTCGCCCAAACTTGGGTAAATCTTCAACGAACCACCGGTAGGATTATGAAAAGAACGAGTGAATTAAAATGATAACAATGGAGGGTAATCTTGAAAGAACCACCGTAAAAATATGGAGACGAACGAAGAGACATCAATTAAGAATAGTTGGAGGACGAAGTTGAAAACTGAGAACGAAGAAATATTCTGAGATGATGGCCTTCGGAGGATCACAATGGAAAAGAATTCATGAAGAATCTTGAGAGTACGGGCCAAGATTTAAGAGAACACTTCTCCGGTCTTCAATTGTTGAGAATGAAGACGAGAAATGCCATGAAGAATTTCGAGATACTCCGGACGAATGATAAGAGGAAGGTGGAGCTAAAGATGGAAATAATTGAAAACAAGCTTGGAGAAGGCATGTGACTGATGGAGATCATTCTTACGTCACACTTTGAAAAGAATTTGAGTATAACTCCAGAAAAATAGAAGAGTCAGGTAAGATCTTGGGAAAAGACCTGTGGGTTAGGGCCCACTCAAAGAATCACCATTGAAAAAGATTGCTGAAGAGATATTGCACCGGTTGAATTAACTGGCTTGAATAAGATGACAATCCTCAAAATAGCTTGAACGGATTAAGAATGGAAACACGAATCTTCAGCACTCCGGATATGAATAGCAAGAGGAGAAGGATTAATTGGTACACCAGAATAAGAAAACATTGTGAAATGAGGAAAATGATAAGATCAACACCGAATTCTTGAATTACATCCACCGGAGAAGAAACGAGAAAGGAAAAATGATGAACTTGAAGCTCTTGAGCATCTTCACGATAATGCACCGGATAAGAACATTGAAGGAAAAGAATGAAGAAACATCACAAGAATAAAATGGATACTCCATTTGAGAATTTCTGGCTCCGGGAAGAAGAAGGGTGGGAGGGTGGGAAAAACAAAGACGACTTGGGATGAATGAAACAGACAATCGTCAGATTTCTCAACGGTGTCCATATGGAATAACTTGAAGAGAAGGCACACCGGTTGAAAAGGATTAACATGAAGATCTCGATGGTCAAGAAGAATTAGCACTCCCATAGAAATATGAGAATACCGATTAGGAAAGGTATGGAATCAACATTTGACATCGAAGCAACTCGAATACCAGAATCAAAACGAAAACAAAGGATAGATATGTTGCAAGATAATCTTCACAATATCATTCGAACAGAGAATTGAACGAATGAATTCCGTAGGTACATCAACTTGTCGAGAAGCCACTTGGGAGAACAAAAGGAAAATAAAAACAACAAGGCGCAGATGGAACAAATACAAGATAGAAGTTTCATTCGACATATTCGTGCTGAAAGCTCATGGAACGTGTTACAAAAGGGTTTTGCAATCCCCGGATCAGCATAGTCAAGGACCCTTTAAGATGCAACTCCCGATCGGAACAAGCCCATAAACCACTTCACTCAGTGTAGAACCCCGAACTTCATATCGTGCATTCGTTGAAAGAATGCCTACGAGCTACTAGATGAACCCACCTATGAATTTTCGAAAGTTTCCAGTTATGCAATCAGGTGTTGGGGATACAGGGGAAGCACCGCGCACTCAACTCTAATCCTACATCCAGCTGTATCCATCCTTCAACACATAACCAGTTATTTCCGGAAACCGTTTACCTCGGACCTTCGAAACACATCTACTATACAAGCTATGGCAATACTCCCGAACTACCTCCCCAGTACAGGGTGATGTCGGGGTTATCTTGCCACTAACCGCATAGGATAGTTTTCGATGTCGGCCGTCTAAAGTATTCCAGAACTGATGCGATATATTTGTGACGACAACACCTCGGAGCTCAACTCCCCGGGACACTGCCACAACCCCTAATGACAGGAGGCATCGAGAACAATGTTCTCGTCACAAAGACATCGAAACAATCCAAACAATACTCGCGTGATCCTAAAAACAATTTGGTGCATTTTTAGAATAGAAGAGATAAAAGTAATCGTCAGGAGTCCTCACCAGAGTGAAAAGGGATGAGGAGCAAAAAAAAATCCTACTCTCCGATATAAATATAGGACTCAAAACGTTTTAAGTGTGTGCCTAGACTCAACCGTCAACGATTCGATCAATCAGTGGGGGCTTCTAGGTCGGAGAAGGCTCTGAATACCAACTTGTAATGCCCAGGATGGGACTATACCTACTACGTGTCGAGGCACGACTTAAAGGTATAAGCCCATTCTGGAATGATCTCAAGTTTGGTATCTTTGCACGACTCATGTAAAAGAGGGATTAAATTGCAAAAGGAGATAGTTGGCTTACACTCGGCACTTCACACAATACATTACATAAGCAAAACATCATTCAAAACATCACAACCCGACTACGGGCGAAGATCCAAAAGAAAGATACCAAAAACATGAAGCCACAGGTCCGAATCGCCCCTAGTAGAAACCACTACTGATTGTTGAAACGTCACAAACATACGGCCAAACTCTTCATCGAGCTCCTAGTGAAGTTCTGAACCAGCTCCTGTATCAACCTCGGCTGAACCTGCATCTGGTGTTGTAGTATCTGTGAGCCACGAGGACTCAGCAATCCCATAACCATGGGTAACAAGACTAGCAAAGCTTTATGGGTAGGAAGTGGTAAAGTGGTGAGGTTGCAGCAGCGACTAAGCATAATATGGTGGCTAACTTACGAGTACAAGAATAAGATGAGCATCTACGCAAACGGTCGCAACTAGTAGTGATCGCTAAAGATCCTAAACTACATACGAGTCAAACATAACCCCACCGTGTTCTTTTCTCAAAGTGAAAAGCGACAGTCACGGTTACTCACACAGTTGTGTGTTTTACTTCGGATCATCTGCCAAGTTTTCTACAACCGGACATTAACAAATTCCAATCTGCCACATAACCGCAGGCACGACTTTCAAAAGATCATAACCCTGCAGGGGTGTCCCAACTTAGCCCATCACAAGCTCTCACGATTAGCTGAAGTGATAAATATAATATCATCACCCCTTATCTTAGGGAAATCCGATCAGGCACGGCATCCCGGTGCACAAGACATTTCGACAATGGTAAAACAAGTCCAGCAAGACCTCCCGGCGTGTCGACACCCTGATAGTAGCCGCGCGTATCTCATCTCAGGCCACGACCGGATGGGCGATCCTACGAGTAAAACCAATCCTCGAGTTTCCCCGTGGTGGCCCCGCATAACCCCCGTTTGGGACCAACACCATCAGCACTGGCCCCCCCTGCTATGTAGAATTAAGAACTCGGGGACGCGACCCCCTATGCAAATTTAATTAATTAATAAAGTTGTTATTATGAGGCAAATTAAAACCAATGTTGGGCCTTGCTGGAGGAGTTTTATTCAAAGTCGAACTGTCAAGGGGTCCCCATATACCCATCGTGTAAGGAACGCAAAATCAAGGAACATAATGCCGGTTTATCGGCGCCTAAGGTGGCATGAGTGGAACAAAACACCGAGCAAAAGGCCAAGCCTTCCACCCATGCCCAGTATATAGGTGTGTTAATAATAATAATAATAGATATTGTGATATTCCAACAACAAGTTCCCTCCTTGAACGATCTTCATCTTCACCTGCAACTAACAACGCTATAAGAGGGGCTGAGCAGGCGGGTAACATAGCCAAACAATGGTTTTGCTAGGAAGGTGTCAAAGGTTAGAGGTTTCATGGCAACAAGGAGAGGCTGACATAAAAGATGGGTAGCGCGACATGTAACGATAGCATCGAGACAACTAAGCATGGCAATGGTAGTAAAGGTATCCAAGGGTATGATCATCTTGCCTGGGATTCCGCAAGGGAGAAGAACAAGTCCAGGAAGTAGACGGAGCAACATAGTCGAGCGAATCCTCACAACTCCGGAACGAAACCGAAGCTAACAAGAGAAGCAACCGGAAAGAAGCAAACAACACGGTAAACACACAAGCATAAACATGGCATACGATGCACATCCAAATATGATGCATGTCCGGTTTAATATGCATGGCATGACAATGAGCACAAACAAAACTACAAGTTAAGTGAAGCTCAATATGCAACGAATTGCATATTGACGAAACACCACATGTTATTTATTTAGTTGACTCTCGTTTATTTACAAGACAAGATTAAATATTTTTTAACATAGCAAGAGGTGAAGCATAAAATAAACTACCTATTTAGGCATTTTAAATGAGGCCGGAAATAACAACAACAATTCCGGGAAAATCCCCATATGCATGTTTGGCAATTATTAAAGCAACAACAATTAAACATTCAAAGGTTGTTAACATGATGCGGATGACATGATCAAGTTTTATGCAATTTTAATTAAAGGTTAACATGAAGAGATAAGAAGATGATAAGGAGTATTAATCACCGCGGTGGAAGGAAAAGGGTGCCACGGCAACGATCCGAAAATGATGCAACGGCAACATCTCGGTTCCGATAACCCGTTGAGAGACCGAAGCAAAAGAAAGGATCGACGTGAGCAAGCGGAACAAGATGAAAGGTGGGGTGATCCCGTCACCGGGTTCCCACGAGTCGGCGACGAGGCAACCGAGGAGCATGACAAAAGACGAAACGGGCACGGTGCACACAAGGGAAACATTTCATACAACCACAAGCATTCATCCACGGGTCATCGACTCGGGTTATACCTTCGAAGCGTTCGTTCTCGAAGCGGTTCGAGTCGTCGAGGGACGTAGTGGAAGTAGTGGTACACGGTTCATAGAGGAAGTAGTCGTTCCGTAGAGGTACTCGTTATGTAGCCGTTCTCGCGATTCGTAGAGGAAGTAGGCGTTCGCGGTCATCGGTAGGGGAACTTGTCGCGGCATCGGACGTCTTCGGGGCGACGGTAGTCGTTCACGGAGCTCATTTTCCCGTAGATGCTCGGGTCGTCGTGGTACTTGTCGGGGTCGTGGTCTCGGCAACGTAGTTGTACATGTCATTTTGTCGCCGTGTAGTCGAACTTGAAGGTCGTCGGCGACTCGAAGGGGTACTTGGTGTTTCCGGCGACGGTAGTCATACACGGGTCTTCGGCGACGGTCGTCGTACACGGTTCGTAGACGTTCGGGTCTTTCATAGATGTACTTGACGCACCACCGGGTGTAGTCGTACACGGGTCTTGTGTAGAGGTACTTCACTTGGTCGATGAACTTGACGAAACATCTTCAACAATGGAACTTGGTGAAAACCTCGGATGCGCTACTCGTTGGAACTTGGCGATCCAGAGACGTGTGGAGGTAGCACGAGCTTCACGGAGGCAGCAGCAAGGGGGCGATGCTCTGCGGGGTGTCCAGAGGCGAGGCTGGGCGCGGGGGAGGTCCTCGCGCGACTGGACGATGGAGGGTGCGGCGCTGGGGCTCGCAAGGAGCTGCTCGGCCTGGCGACTTGAGGACGGGGAGGACGGGGCTGTGCCTTGGCGGAGGTGGCTGCAGGCCTTGGGCGGCAGCTCCTGGCCGAGGAGGGCGCGGGGCCATGGCGCAGAGAGCTTGAGCGCGGCTGCTGCCTGGCCGGCGCTGGAGATAGAGGCGCGGGGCGCTGCTTGCGCTGGCGGCTTGGGGATGCGGGGCGAGGAGACGAGAGGGGAGATCGAAGGAGTGGGACTCGGGCGAGAGGTGCGGCGCGAGGGGAAAGGAGCGAGGGGGATCGGGAGATCGAGGGAATCGAGGCTAGCGGCGGCTCTGTGAGGACGAGAGGGATGAGCGGCGCTGCGAGGGAGGATCGAGCGATGTGGTCGGGTGCGGCTAGGTTAGGCTGCCGATCGGGCTGCCTAGGGAGGCCTCGGCCTAGGAGGGATGGAGGCTGGGCCGGCTCGGGCCAGAAGGGCCCGAGTCCTCTCCTGCTGATTTCTTCAATGCTGTTTTCCAAATAAAACAGAAAACCACAAGAGGAAAAGAAAGAAAAGAGGAGGTGGCTAGGGAAGAATTAGGACATGAGGTTATCTTTTCCCGAACTCGCAAAACTGTCCACGGTCCACGAAAAATAGGAGAGGCAAGAAAAGAGAAAGAGAAGGCATGGGGAAAAATATGCAAGTGTGTTGGTTAATTCCAAACAATGGAATATTTTTAATATAGCTCCCTAAATATTGGGAGGCTTTTGATATGTTATAAAGAGAAAACACCATGTGCATTCCCTCGATTTAAATGGACCGAAGGTCCACACAATTTATTTAAGTTGAGATGCAAAAGATTAATGACATGATGGCATGATGATAAGATGCAATGCAAAAATAAATAACACAAGCACAAAAGAAACACACGGGAAAACCCGGAACACCTGGAATCTTCTGGGACGTCGGTCCTCGAGCATCACAACCAAGCCCCAGGACAAGCCCAGGCGCTACCCCGCGCATCCACAACTTTCTGAAAACGGCTTCATCTCGCAACGTAGTCAATAAATAGGATGTTTGCTTTAGAGCCATGGAAAAGCATGAGCATAACCTTCTGTCCTATTCTCCAAGATGGGCGGGCCTTCATTATTTGAGACCACCCATGAATAAGTATCTTTTCACCTCCAAGGGAAATGGAGTAGGTTGACATAAACATCATGTTGTGACCAAGCGCAAGTCTGATCCGACCATGGTCAGGCATCTGTATATGAACAATAGAACTGGGCAGTTTATGTTTCAAGAAGATCACAGCTGTAAAATTGTGTATAAGCAAGAGTTTATGAACAACATATATAACAAAAAACAACTCGTACCATAAGTTTCTCGAGTTGGACCTGTTCAATGTGTGCAGCATTGGAAGACATATCCCACGTGGCCTTCCAGCATTGAAACACCCCACAAGGACATCAAGACGATCAATAAAGTGCAGGAACTGGTGGATGTCGTCCCAGTCAACTTCAGTGCCATCAGTAATAGTCGAGTTCTTACAGAATAACAAACGAGTAGCGTGCTTAACTTTAAAATAACCTACACGTGCCACCAATTATAAGAAATATTGGTTAGAAGTAGCATCTTCGTGAGAGAAGGGAATCACAAATCGTTGCTACTTCTAAAGTTGAATTGGGATTAGTTATATAGAAAGGTTGATTAAGAAGTAATCGAGGCAACTTGTAAGAACCATATACAAAACTAACATGGATGAACTACTGGAAAGACGTCGGGGTGGAAGATCACAGTGAAGATGAGACCAGGTTCTGCTATTTCCGTCAACATTCGTGCGCCAACTTTCAGTCTGTAACACTTGAGAAAGTTTATCCAAGTTCGACCATAGAAAAGCAGCGATCTTCTTGGTTCATGAATCCAACTTGGAACTTATATCCATGGCTTGTCTTCAATGTGATAATTAAACTGGTGCATTCAGTTATGGCAAGGCCGGCCATCTTGAGTACATGTGTTCTCGCAGAGCAAGGAATGCACTGCAGGAAAAATAATATGAGAACACAATGTATTCACTATCCAAATCTAGAAATAATTTCCTCCTTCCCGTCAGTGTTGACCATGGTACTAGTACCTTTTATCCAAATATAGCAATCCAAATCCAAATTTCCAAATTAGTCGACATCATGTTCAAAAATCCCACCCTCTCGGATAGAAAAGAGGATTCTGGGAACATACTGTGCACGTTTTAAAATCCCGTGTTAGGATGAGAAGGAACAAGTGTGGCGTATCACCGAGTGCACATAAACCTATAGGGTCCTCGCACTTTGGGCACTGCAAATAAAACACACTAGATTCAGTAGGAAGAAAAATGGATCAACGGCGGCGGCTGACATCCTAGGATTACCCGCGACCAATGGACTTGGATTTATCGGGGATGGATGAAGAATTTGTACATGGTTCTCCATAAGAAAACCCTATGCAAGGGCCGAGAGGGGTTTTTCTCTGGACAAGCAGACGAGGGAGAAGGGGATTCAGGCCCACTGAAGTATTGCTGCTTCATCCGTCCAGCTTACTGCTAAAGTTGGAAAGGTGTTTTTTTTGTGATTTGAAGGCTCATTGGGCATTATTGCGGCGCTACGACCGGGGTGAGTCTACCGTGCAATTATGCACTCTAATTTGGTGCATGGCATGTGGACCCCGTTGTCGGATGCCCCACATATCAGTGAAAGGAAGTAGAAAGGCAGGAGTAACTAGTTACACATAAATATATTTTTGACAGAGAGATACTCCCTTTGTAAAGAAATATAAAAATCTTTTATATCACAACTTTATACTTACATAAGAAAAATCAAGGGGAATATATATAACATAATATGGGGGTTCAACTGAGAATATAATACTCAGACAGGCTCACGTTTCTAGACTTTGGGCCACAGGCTGGTGGGCCTGCATGTTTGGGGGCCCATGTGTTCTAACTCAACGCATTTCATATTGCAGGTGATCGGTACGGTGCTGGTTTTAGATGTTGTCGCAAGGCGAGTACATAAAATTAAATAAAGCATGACAACTGTTAGAATGAAATCGAACGATAGTTCCTAACCAGCAATCAGAGTTGCAATTCTTTCACGATATCCTACGTGATAAAATATTTTCGTACTACTTATACACACAGGACACTTGTTTCACCATGTCATATAATTACATCAAAAGATCTTGGAGGATAGATCAGTTCGGTAGTTGCGTGCTGCTACTGAAAATTTTCAAAGTTGATCAGGACCGTCTCTCCTTGCCGAGAAAGTTCAATTTTTACATCATCCCCAACCACAAGATTTGATAGAGTTTTGAACCTAGAACACCCTTTAGCATCAATCATCATGCGACCATCCTTTGTACTTACGGTATATTGAGCAGGTTCATTCACACCAAGGCTGCACATGGTAAGAGAAACTTGGCCACAGTCCCCGGATTATTGAACGACTCCCTCGTTGCTCTAGGAATTCTCTATTTGCAAACAAGAATACATACACAAACAATTAGATCAACACAGTGAAAACTGTGAAACAAGATGGAAAGAAAAAGAACGAAGCACTTGGGCTGCCAATGCTTACCAAGAAGGTGGAGATGTCGGTTTTTGTAAGGACTTTGGTATATGGAGTGAGAACTGCATCCCAGTCTGTTGCCAGTGCAAGTGCTGGTTCCATTGCCGCTGCACGGGCCGGAGCAGATGCAAGTGCAACTTGAAGTGTTGGTGAAGGTGCTGGAGCCGTTGCTGGTGCCCATGCCGGTGCGACTGATAGTGCTGCCGCTACTGTCGGAGATGGTGCTCCTTGTAGGACTGGTGCCGATGTCGGAGCAGGTTCCCGTGTCGATGCCCGATCCTCCGGTAGACCAACCTGATCTGCTGACGTGGTCGGTGCCCAGTCCTCTGGTGGATCATACTGAGCTGCTACCGCTGTCAGTGCTAGAGCCAGTGCTGTCGGAGTAGGTGCCGGTGCTCGATCCGATGTTGAAGGTGGTACAGATGTGCGAGACATCAACGATCGTCTCTGGTCTGTTATGATTTTGTACTCCGGCTTTCTAACTTTGCTAGGCTCCGTGACCTGGATCCAGTCTTTTTCTTCACTTCTTTTAATCGCGAGAAGGACTAATTTTGGCGTGTTTGTTAAAACAAACATCAGTTCATCATAGGTCTTCAGATTGTACTCAGACAACAGACTAATCCAACTGTGTCCAGTAATATAAGTGATGGACAGTGCCTTCATTTTTGACATGCCATAAGAAGTAAACCTGCTAAAATAACCATCATAGAGTAAACCGAACGGTTTATTCTGTAACGAATATGACATGGCAAAACCTGCATCACAAAATTGCAGCAAAAGTAAGAAAACATGACAGTAAATCAATACGATTTACTTGATGTGACACGAGTCAATCCTTACCAGGATATCACCATGTTCAAGTACTAAATAAAAGGTTGATTGTCCAATTACGGGTGGCATGCAGGTCCCCCGCTTACTCCCACAAGCAGGACACTCCAAAGGTCATGACAACTCATTTGGAGTGAACATCCATGGGACTGGAAATCCTGGTGGGTGCGATAAACCCTGCAATGCATACAGATACTGGAGTGTAACCATAATTGATAAACCGTCCTCACAAAAAGATGATGTGGATACTTCAAAATATACATACTGAATTGAGTGGACAAACATTAACATAGACTGTTCTCAAGACTCACCACACAGCAAAAGCGGCAGTACTACACAATACAAGGTTCACACACACAAATCAAGTACTGAACAAGTAGTGCTTACTACAGACAAGCAAAGTTGCACTAATTAAACTCTTCAGACTATTTGCTGCCGCCGACCTATGGGATGTACCCCACATAACTGACTAGGCCATGGACTTCGTGAGAGATGTCTACCGGCATCATCGCCATCTCGTCAACCTTGGAGAACCTAACAGAGTGGTCTTTACACTCATAAACATGACGATGAAGACATTCCACATCAGATTTGTCGGGAAGCTTTACAAGAACCACACCCTTCGTAATCGAAGGCATAGCTAGGAAATTGTTTTGGTGAAGTACACCCTCGAGAACACGCGTGGCAACAATGCTACAGGAAAACGCTTGTTCACCACACGTGCCGACAAGGACACATCAGCTGGATAGTTTAGTAGTAGAACTCATCCTCAGGTCTTCTAGTTCACACGACATGACTTTGAGAACTTCATCTCCATATCGGTCCTGGTTCTAATTCAAACAAAAATCAAATATTTTATTACTACCTCCGTTCAGAAATATAAGATGTTTTTCGATATTTGAGTCCATATAAGACTACATATACGCACAAAAATGACTGAACAAAGACACTAGAACATGTCTTCAAAGGCATGAGAGCAGAGGGATTACTTGTAATATTCATAACACAAGTTACTGAGGCTACTATACTCTCCTCAAAGGCATGAGAGCTAAAATCTTGCATTTCCTACAGCTATCATTGATGTTCATAAAGTAGTTGAAAGTAATCTATAAGAAATCAGTGTTATGTGCAAAAATCATATGTATGTCAACCTCTCGCATGTTTTGGTCAAAAGAGCAGTTTAGAACCGTGCTTTGTCACACAAAAATCACATGCAAGATCACCCAGGAAGTTGTACTACTAGTACTAGTACTGCGTATGAGATGAAAAAACACGATCAAGATTGCCAAAAAGATCGTCAAGAAGAGATATTATCTGGACCGGCATAACGTGGAATCCCGGAGAGGAGGGCTTGGACAGGCCGATGGCCTTTATCTTGTCTATGGTAGTCTCGGCAGGGTTCTTGGTCTTCTTCGTACCCTGAGCCCCAATGGCTTTGGTCAGAGCCGACATCACTTGGGTCGGTGCTCAAGGGTCCATCAAGAAACTGTCAAATAGAAAGAACAGTATAGAAACCATAATCACAAACCCAAAAGAAGAACAAAGAGGGAGTTAGGATCGGTCGCGGGGTTGCAAGATCGGGCCTTGGCCAGAAACAAGACCATTTATGCGCTCACCTTTCCTTCTGTGGGAGAGAAGAACAATGGCAGAAGCGCGTCAGGATTTTCTTGAAGAAATGAGGAACAAGATGAGGGAGAAGCGAGTTGGGGTTTTCTTCAAGAGTGGAAGATGAGGGAGAAGAGTGAAATGATGGTTGCTTCGTCCGTCCAACTTACTGCTGGAAAGGTCGGGTTTAGTGATTTGATGGTTCATTGGGCATTACTGCGGCGCTTCGACCGGTGTAGTCTACCGTGCAGTTGTGCACTCTAGTACAGAATAATTTGGTGCATGGCAAGTGGACCCGATGCTGGTTGTCCCACACATCAGCGCAAGTGAGTAGTAAGGTTCCCGACGATCATTGAGGAGGATTCGCCCTGTACAGCGTGTCTACTATTTCTGAAAAAATGATTACATCAAGCGTTTCGACTCTTATGACGGAGGAGTGTGAAACATGGCAGCCACTTGAACTTACACAGTACTCCTACTACTAGGCATGTGTAGTGGTTCATACATCCGTACTATAATATTGTAGCTAGCGCAGAAAGATATGACGATAAAAAAGATGTTGTGCGTAGGTCAACTATATGAATAGTTATGTAACATGCCCCTTTTTTGACTGTCCGATCGAGAAGAATGAACGGTGAGATCAATGTTAATACAACTAGGACTACAACGCATGGATAGTACGGTGCTACAAAGCATGAAGGGTGCATGAGCCCACACTAGGTTAACACAAATACACTAGGAGCATGCAGAGCATGCATGAAGAGGGGTGCTGAGATGAGCATGCACAATTTCGCAAAAAAAAGATGAGCATGCATGCCTAAACACCACCTAAGTCCCTCTGCTTCTCGAGGTGCACGACGGTGGTGATGTAGGGTGTCACCGCCTGTAGAGCTCGCTCCCTGTTGACAGAGCCAGCTCGTCAATACCGCATCCAATGGCATGAATGGATTCCGGTGATTAAGCCCTGAGAGGATTCGCCCGGCAACGACGACGGCCGCCCGCAACCCCTCCTTGTCCAGTTCCGCCCCCACCACCGCGTGGAGACGACTCAGCTCCTGGGAGATATAGGTGAAGAAGGAGACAAGGTCAGGAAGTCACAACTCGTTGAAGTCGATCGGGTGGTTGAATGAGTTTAGCCCGATGGCCGGCATGGTTGCGCTGGCCCAACGGTAGGCATCACGCAACCGCAACACTTCGGTGGCAACATGGTCCCGCTCGCGCTCCAGTCGGCTCGCCTGACCGCCTATCATATCTCCCGCTTTCTGTAGCAACACCGCCGACGCCTCATGCATCTTTGTGGTGGACGCCTGCCACTTTTGAAGCTCCATGAACTCCCGCACATAAAGGAGGAGCATGGCACTCCTATCCTCCTTGAGCTCACGGAGCTCCACGTCCTTAGCCCTGAGCACCACATCCTTGGCATGGAGATCCCGTGTCAGGCGCCTCACCTCAGAGTCCGTGATCTGGGTGCCGCCATGGAACCAGGTAGAAGCAATGGGGAGAGGAAGAAAAGGGGGCGAAACGGCTGAAAGGCAGAGCGGGGTGAATCTTTTGGTTTTCACCATGGGAAAACACCAGTCGACGAATTTTCACTTCAGGGAGCAGTGGGTTTTACATGTGGAATCATCATGACTAATTGCTGCCGCGCCTGCTCCCGTCAATCAAAAAAAATAAAAATCAAGTCGCGCCTGCCGCACCCAAAGACTAGTGCAACGAAGCGGTGGATATTTACATTTACCAACCGGGAAGGAGAGAAAAAGGGGTGAAAAAAACAAATGTGGCGGCAGCCTAGCTAATTGTTCGCACTAGCCCAACTAGCTAGCCACCGTGCTTCACTGACGTACTCGGTGGGAAAGGTGGGCTTTTGTGATTTGATGACTCATTTACTTGCTTCGACCGAGGAGGACCCAGAAAATGCGTGGTAGGGCGCCCCATGTTTCGGCAAGGAAGAAAATATGCGTGCACTGAGGGAGTCCTAGATTACAGGGTCCTCGGGCGTCCGAGCTACGTGACGTGGGCCGGACTAGTGGGCCGTGAAGATACAAGACGGAAGACTTTCCCCCGCGTCCGAATGGGACTCTCCTTGGCATGGAAAGCAAGCTTGGCGTGCGGATATGAAGATTCTTTCTTTGTAAACTAACTCTGTACAACCCTAGCCCCCTCCGGTATCTATATAAACCGGAGGGTTTAGTCCGTAGAGGCAATCATAATCATACACATAGACATCTAGGGTTTAGCCATTACGATCTCGAGGTAGATCAACTCTTGTAACCCCTATACTCATCAAAGTCAATCAAGCAGGCAGTAGGGTATTACCTCCATCAAGAGGGCCCGAACCTTGGTAAAACATCATGTGCCCTGCCTCCTGTTACCTTCAATCCTTAGACATACATTTCGGGACCCCCTACCCGAGATCTACCGGTTTTGACACCGACATTGGTGCTTTCATTGAGAGTTCCACTATGCCGTCGTTGAAAGGCTCGATGGCTCGCCTTGTCATCAAGGACAGTATCACTTCCGGAGGAGCCCTAGTTTCAGGGTAAACCCTCCGGCTTGGCGGCTTCACCATGGGTGCCCGCTCGGCCGTTAAGACGAAAGCAACCCCCCAAGTCACCAAAAACCCTCTTCGTATCAGCCCTGAATACTCCGACATATCTATCGTCTTTGAACGAGCTGCTAGATCGCAGCACCCCCTTGGCGGTCTCAACTTTCTATGGTCGGATCGGGCTTAAACCCGACCAGAGAGAAACTAAAACTCCATCGATCACCCATCAAGTAGCGGTTGTGGAGGAACAAGCTGACAATAAATCTTCTCCTATGTTGAGAACAAATTACGTTCGGATTTCCGAACCCAGAAAACCGGATACCCGTCCTCGGGAGAATTCACCGGACACTTCGGATCCTGGGCTGGTAACCTCGGAAATTCTTCAAACTCTGGATTCCACAGTGGGTCAGGGTGCAAATTTAAACCCGCCCACCCACCACAAGCAATATTCTCCAAGCAATTCCGCCCCCCGGACTTATGCGACCTAATGCATGTGCGGTAGCAGCCTCGGGAGACAGTCCATCACTTTTGGGCCAGATTCCTCCTTGTTAAAAATAAGATAAAAGACGGTTGCGACAATGACACTATTTCAGTATTTCTCAACAACTGTACAGGCGAGGGAATCCTTAATGTCCTCAACCGCTGTCACATACTGCACTTTGCAGATTTTTCACACATAGTACCGAAGTACTGCGCAATGGAAAGCGCTTGGAAAAATCAGACTGCCCACTGGGAACCGCAGGCCTCTAAGCCATCTCCCGGGCAGGAAAAAAGGATGCACCCTCATGGGGCACCTGATCATCATCCCGTCGACAAGAAAACCAAGCCTTTACGGGACATAGAACTGTATTCGAGGAATGGCTCGATAGGCCCTGTCAAATACACATGACGCCGAATACGGAACCAACACACATCCTACGGGCATGTTGTATACTCCGGCAGGTGGCCAAGAGCGGCGAGGGTATCCTCACCAACAATACCCCAAGGAAGTACTCTTTGGAGGATGACGATTTCAAAGTATTCATGGTCTTCGAGACCTTCTCATCAAATAATCGATGCAAAAGGGCGCTCCGCGACCTCGCTGAAGTCTGCCAAATAGCAGCAATAAACCCTTGGAATGATAGGACAATTACTTTAAACGCTGATGGCGAACCAAGGTCCCACTCAGTCCGGGTACCAGCCGCTCTGGTCCTAAACCCAATCGTGGACGGCTTTCGGCTCACTAAAGTGTTAATGGACGGTGGCAGCGGGCTGAACTTCATATACGAGGACACACTCAATAAAATGCAAATGGACAGGAGTCGCAATGAGCAGAGCAATACATCCTTTAGGGAATCATCCCCAGCAGGGAAGCAAGATGCTCAGGGAAAATTAAACTGGATGTGGTATTCGGCACACCAGAAAACTATAGATCCAAAGAGATAATCTTCCAGGTGGCTCCTTTCAACAACGGATATCATGCCTTGTTAGGACGAGATGCATTCACACGCTTTCAAGCTATACCACATTACAGGTATATGAAGCTCAAAATGCCAAGGCCCAATGGTGTTATCACTATCTCCAGTGATCCAGACATAGCACTCCGTGTCGAAAATAAAACCACATCCCTCGCCCTTGATGCACCGTCTGAAGCCCTAGCGGCCGAGGAACTCACCGCTCTGCGTTCCACAGTGGATAGGGACGACGTAATTCTTGATAAAAAGCCTAAATCCACCTCTTTCAAGCCAGTTGACGAAATAGTCAAATTTCAAGTCCACCCGACGGATCCTAAGAAAACAAATTCTATTGGGGCACAGCTGGAACCCACGGTCGACACCGCATTACGCGCGTTCTTGCATGAGAACTGGGACATCTTCGCCTGGCACCCCTCGGATATGCCAGGAATCCCACACGCGTTGGCCGAACATAGTCTCAACATACTGAAGGGATACAAGCTGGTCAAGCAAACGCTTCGGCGATTTTCTGAACCCAAGCGACAAGCTATGGGGGAGGAGCTAGCCAAGCTACTCGAAGCCGGGTTGATTAGATAGATCAAATATCCGAACTGGCTAGCAAACCTGGTCATGGTACCAAAGAAGGATAAATCCTGGCGCCTGTGTGTCAATTTCAAAGACCTTAACAAGGCCTGCCCTAAGGACCCCTTCCCACTACCTCGCATCGACCAGATTATTGATGCAACCGCGGGACACGATTCACTGTGTTTCCTCGACGCATACTCCGGATACCATCAAATTAATATGAAGGAATCCGACCAAGAGCAACAGCATTCATCACCCCTTACGAGCCTTTCTACTTCAACACTATGCCTTTTGGGCTCAAGAACGCCGGCGCCACTTACGAACACATGATTCAAACATGCCTGGAAAAGCAAATCGGCAAGACTATGGAGGCATATGTAGATGATGTAGTCATCAAAACCAAGCATGTTGAATCATTGGTGGACGACTTACGCCTTACATTCGACAACCTCCGAACATATGACATAAAGCTAAATCTGAAAAGGTGCGTTTTCGGCGTTCCTGCCGGCAAACTGCTCAGGTTTATTGTCTCCAATAGGGGAATCGAAGCAAACCCAGCCAAAATCCGGGCCCTGTCGCAATTGGCAACACCAACTGACCTCAAGCAGGTCCAAAAACTAGCAGGGTGCGTGGCAGCTTTGAGTCGTTTTATCTCCAGACTAGGAGAAAAGGCACTGCCATTGTATCACCTGCTACGAAGCACCGACCACTTTGTGTGGACGGACGCTGCAACAGCCGGAATGGAGGAAATAAAAACTTGGCTAGAAAGCAACCCCATCCTGGCCGAACCAAGCATCGGCGAACCAATGTTGCTCTACATACCGGCAACTCACCAGGTGGTGAGCGTAGTGCTCATCCTCGAACGAGAAGAGGAGGGGCATAAATTCCCATCCCCAAAACCAATATACTACGTATCAACGGTCCTTACACCATGCAAATCCAAATACCCGCATTATCAGAAGATAGCATATGTGGTCTTTATGGCATCCCGCAAGCTGCGGCACTACTTCCAAGAGTGGTCGATCACGGTGGCTTTAGAAGTACCACTCAATGATATTATAAACAACCGGGGCGCCACCGGCTGGATTGCCAAATGGGCTATTGAGATCTTACCATTTGAAATAATGTACAAACCACGCCGAGCAATTAAATCTCAGGTGTTGGCTGACTTCGTCGCCGAATGGACGGAGGCCGAACTCCCTAAAGAGTACGGCACGTATTCCAACTGGGTGAAGCACTTCGATGGCTCTAAAATGCTAGCCGGATGATAACCCACAAGTGTAGGGGATCGCAACAGTTTTCGAGGGTAAAGTATTAGACCCAAAATTGTTGATTTGACACAAGGGGAGCCAAAGAATACTCTTAAGTATTAGCAGCTGAGTTGTCAATTCAACCACACCTGGAAACTTAGTATCTGCAGCAAGATAGTTTAGTAGCAAAGTAATATGATAGTGGCAGTAGCAGCAATAAAAGTAACGATAGTGGTTTTGTAGTTTTTGTGATAGTAACAACGGAAAAGTAAATAAGCAACTAACAATATAGGTAAAGCTCATAGGCATTGGATCGGTGATGGGAAATTACGTCGGATGCAATTCATCATGTAGAAGTTATAACCTAGGGTGACGCAGAACTAGCTCCAGTTCATCAATGCAATGTAGGCATGTATTCCGAATATAGTCATACGTGCTTATGGAAAAGAACTTGCATGACATCTTTTGTCCTTCCCTCCCATGGCAGCGGGGTCCTATTGGAAACTAAGGGATATTAAGGCCTCCTTTTAATAGAGTACCAGACCAAAGCATTAACACATAGTGAATACATGAACTCCTCAAACTATGGTCATCACCGGGAGTGGTCCCGATTATTGTCACTTCGGGGTTGCCGGATCATAACACATAGTAGGTGACTATAGACTTGCAAGATAGGATCAAGAACACACATATATTCATGAAAACATAATAGGTTCGGATCTGAAATCATGGCATTCGGGCCCTAGTGACAAGCATTAAGCATAGCAAAGTCATAGCAACATCAATCTCAGAACATAGTGGATACTAGGGATCAAACCCTAACAAAACTAACTCGATTACATGATAGATCCCATCCAACCCATCACCGTCCAGCAAGCCTGCGATGGAATTACTCACGCACGGCGGTGAGCATCATGGAATTGGTGATGACGATGGCGACGATCTCCACTCTCCGGAGCCCCGAACGGACTCCAAATCAGCCCTCCCGAGAGAGATTAGGGCTTGGCGGCGGCTCCGTCTCGTGAAACACGATAATTCTTTCTCTTCGATTTTTTCTCCCTGAAACGGAAGATATAGGACCTGGGGGTACGTTGATGGAGCATCGGGGGGCCCTCAAGGCAGGGGGCGCGCCCCCCACCCTCGAGGACAGGCCGTGCCCCCCGGTGAGTATCTTCTTGCAGATATTTTTTATATTTTCTGAAATAATTCTCCATTGATTTTCAGGCGATTCCGAGAACTTTTTATTTCTGCACAAAAACAAGACCATGGCAGTTCTGTTGAAAACAACGTCAGTCCGGGTTAGTTCCATTCAAATCATGCAAGTTAGAGTCCAAAACAAGGGCAAAAGGGTTTGGAAAAGTAGATACGTTGGAGACATATCAACTCCCCCAAGCTTAAACCTTTGCTTGTCCTCAAGCAATTCAGTTGATAAACTGAAAGTGAGAAAGAAAAACTTTGACAAACTCTGTTTGCTCTTGTTGTTGTAAATATGTAAGCTAGCATTCAGGTTTTCAACAAGATCATGAAGTAACCACATTCACAATAACTTTCAGGTCTCAAGACTACTCACATCAATGGCATAATCAACTAGCGAGCAATAATAATAAACCTCGGATGACAACACTTCTCAAAACAACCATGATATGATATAACATGATGGTATCTCGCTAGCCCTTTTTGAGACCGCAAAACATAAATGCAGAGCACCTTTAAGGATCAAGGACTGACTAGACATTGTAATTCATGGTAAAAGAGATCCAGTCATGATCATACTCAATGCAAATTAATAGTAATACATGCAACGACATAGGTGCTCTCCTACTGGTGCTCTTTGATAAGAGGATGATGACTCTACATAAAAGTAAATAGATAGGCCCTTCGCAGAGGGAAGCAGGGATTTGTAGAGGTGCTAGAGCTCGATTTTAAAATAGAGATTGAATAACATTTTGAGCGGTATACTTTCATTGTCAACATAACAACCAAGAATCTCGATATCTCCCATGCTACGCACATTATAGGCGTTTCCCAAACATAATGGTAAAGTTTATACTCCCCCAACCACCAACAAGCACACTCCACGGCCAGCCGAATCCACGGGTTACCGTCCAAACAAGCAACAACCCTGGAGGAGTTTTGTTTAATTATTATGATTTTGAGCATGAGACTGGGCATCCTGGTTACCGGCCATTTTCTCATGAATGATGAGCCGAGTCCACTCATCGTGAGAATAACCCACCTAGCATGGAAGATATAGACATCCCTAGTTGATACATGAGCTGTTCGAGCATACAAAACAGAATTTCATTTGAAGGTTTGGAGTTTGGCACATACAAATTTACTTGGAACGGCAGGTAAATACCGCATATAGGAAGGTATGGTGGACTCATATGGAATAACTTTGGGGTTTATGGAAGTGGATGCACAAGCAGTATTCCCACTTAGTACAGGTGAAGGCTAGAAAGAGACTGGGAAGCGACCAGCTAGAGAGCAACAACGGTCATGAACATGCATTAAAATTAATCAACAATGAATGCAAGCATGAGTAGGATATAAATCACCATGAACATAAATATCGTGAAGGCTATGTTGATTTGTTTCAACTACATGCGTGAACATGTGCCAAGTCAAGTCACTTAAATCGTTCAAAGGAGGATATCACCCATCATACCACATCACAACCATTTTAATATCATGTTGGCACGCAAGATAGACCATTATAAACTCTCAGCTAATTAAACATGGCATAAGCAGCTATGATCTCTAATTGTCATTGCAAGCATGTTTCATTCATAACAAGCTGAATGAAGAACGATGGGCAATCATAATTACAAAAACAAAAGAGGTCGAGTTCATACCAACTTTTCTCATCTCAATTAGTTCATCATATATCATCCTTATTGCCTTTCACTCGCATGACCAAACGGTGTGGAAAATAATAGTGCACGTGCATTGGACTAAGCTGGAATCTGCAGGTATTTAATACAAGAGAGAAGACAAGGTAATATGGCTCAAGGTTAAATCAACAACAAAGCATATGAGATCCACTAAGCATTTTCAATCATGGTCTTCTACTCTTAGCCCCTAAAGAAAAGAAAAGAAACTATTTACACGGGAAAGCTCCAAACAAGCAAAAGAAGAACGAGAAATCTTTTTGGGTTTTCATTTTTAGTTACTACTACAGGCAAAGAAAGTAAACTAGCTAGAAGCTATAACTATTTTTTTTGTTTTTCTGGGTTTTTCTAGTACACAAGAAAAAGACTAAGAAAAAGAAATTGAAACTAAGCATGGATGGTACAGAGAAAGAGTGTGAGCACCGACAACTAGAATAAGTGTGAACATGAATGTAAGTCGGTGAGAAACACGTACTCCCCCAAGCTTAGGATTTTGGCCTAAGTTGTTCTATGGCCAGTACTGGCCTGACGGATATCCAAAGTTGTAGTTGGGGTCGTACTGAGATGCAGCAGATGCTGCATGCTGAGCTGCAGCTCGAAGGTGGGTTGCCTCCGTCATGTTATAATAGGCATTTGCCTCCTCCATAGTTATAGTGTATCTTCCTTTTTCCTGAAAGTTAAACAAAGTAGGGGCAGGAAGAACAATAGGGATGGCATGCTGCCGGTTAAGGATTAGTCGATATTTGAGGGTTTGATTATCCCACTCTATAAACCGGTGACTAGCCATAGCATGGCAATCTAAATAAGCAGGAGGTAAAGGTTCATCATACGTGTGCACAGACACACCAAGATAGTGGGCTATGCGAGTAGCATAGATCGCACCAAATAAATCTCCATGCAAACCATTATGGTGTAGTCTACGTGCAACAATTTCTCCCAGATTATATTGCCTATCACCTAGTACAACACTCCTGAGAACACTAAGATCAGGGACACACATGTGACAAGCCTCATCTTTACCGTTTATGCATCTACCGATAAAGAGAGCAAAGTAATGAATAGCAGGAAAATTTATGCTCCCCGTGGTAGCTTGTGTGACGTCCCTGGATTCTCCCACTTTGATACTAGCAAGGAATTCTCTAAATTCAGATTTGTGAGGATCACTCATACTGCCCCACTGTGGGATCTTGCAGGAAACATTAAAATCCTCTAAGTCCATGGTATAAGAATTATCATAAAGGTCAAACAGGACAGTGTGAGAATTACGTGAACATGAAAATTTAAACCTTCTCACAAAGCTATCAGTTAAGCCACGGTATTGAGGACACTTATCTTGCATGAAGTCCTCGAGGTCAGCGTTGCGCACATATGCGTAAAATTCATCTTTGATGCCCACTTGACCCATAAATTCATCTGACGACCATTCACAAGGCCACACATCAGCATCCCTCGGTGGTTCATCGCCCGTCTCACGGAACACGAGCCTTGGTTCTTGCTTCCTTGAAGGACCACCTTGGAAGTTTCTCCTACATTTTTCTGAAATTTTCTGAAATTTTTAGTAACTCACAATAAAAGTTAACCAAACTCAACAAGATTGATAGCAACAACTCCTATAAGTGCCTAGAGGCTATATCATGCATTAGAACTACTTGGGACCAAGAAAATTTGACATGCAAGCTCAAGAACAAGGTCACCACAATAGCACAAATTTGCAACAAATAAAGCACTAGAACAAAAACTAATTGGACCAATGGAGGAGTCAGATACCAAGGAACAATCTCCCCAAACAGTTTGGTGAATGGTGCTTTAAGCAAGGAGATAAAAAATGGCAGCAAAATGAGCTAGAACTCGGGTTTGAGCTGGTTGGGGATTTTTTTGGGAGGAAGAAGAAGAGTACGGGTGAAAGGATAAGTGGAGGGGCGCCATGTGGGGCCCTCGAGGCAGGGGGGCACGCCCTGTGAAAGGGGCGCGCCCTGTGCCCTCGAGGCCACGTGCTGGCTCCCCTCGCTGTGTGTTCAGTGCCATATTTTCTTAAATATTCTAGAAAAAAATCATATTTCATTTTCATGGCATTTGGAGAACTTTTATTTTCGGGATAATTTTTTATTGCACGAATAAGTCTGGAAACAGACAGATAATGCTATTTTTGTTTTATTTAACCTAATTAACATAAAGTAAAAGGAGGGTACAAAGGGTTTGTGCTATCTAGATTCACCTATCCCATGTTCATCAAAAGGAATCCATTAACAAGGTTGATCAGGTCTTGTTAATAAACTCTTTCCGAGTAACATGAAACCGGAGAATTTTCGAATAACACTAGGTTACCTCAATGGGGATATGTATGTCCCCAACAATAAGAATGTCATATGCCTTCTTGATAGTAGGAATGGGAAACTCAAAACCTCCAATAGCAATAGTTGAAGTTTTTCCAATATAATTGATACTATGAACCTGAGGTTGTTTCCTCAGAAAGTGTACCATATGCTCATTACCATTGACATGAAAAGTGACATTGCCTTTGTTGCAATCAATAACAGCCCCTGCAGTGTTCAAAAAAGGTCTTCCAAGAATAATAGACATACTATCGTCCTCGGGAATATCAAGTATAACAAATTCCGTTAGAATAGTAACATTTGCAACTACAACAGGCACATCCTCACAAATACCGACAGGTATAGCAGTTGATTTATCGGCCATTTGCAAAGATATTTCAGTAGGTGTCAACTTACTCGAGTCAATTCTACGGTATAAAGAGAGAGGCATAACACTAACACCGGCTCCAAGATCACACAAAGCAGTTTTAACATAGTTTCTCTTAATGGAGCAAGGTATAGTACGTACTCCTAGATCTCCTAATTTCTTAGGCATTCCACCCTCAAAAGTGTAATTGGCAAGCATGGTGGAAATTTCTACTTCAGGTATCTTTCTTTTGTTGGTAATAATGTCTTTCATATAGTTAGCATAAGGATTTGTTTTAAGCACATCAGTCAAACGCATACGCAAAAAGATAGGTCTAATCATTTCAGCAAAGCGCTCAAAATCCTCATCATCCTTTTTCTTGGATGGTTTCGGAGGAAAAGGCATGGGTTTCTGAACCCATGGTTCTCTTTCCCTACCGTGCTTCCTAGCAACAAAGTCTCTCTTATCATAACGTTGATTCTTTGATTGTGGGTTATCAAGATCAACAGCAGGTTCAATCTCTACATCATTATCATTGCTAGGTTGAGCATCATCATGAACATCATTATTAATATTATCACCAGGTTCATGTTCATTACCAGATTGTGTCTCAGCAACAGAAACAGATATATCATTGGGATTCTCAGGTTTGTCAGCTACATGTTCACTAGAAGCATGCAAAGTCCTATCATTTTTCTTTTTCTTCTTCTTAGAAGAACTAGGTGCATCTAAATTAGCTCTCTGAGAATCTTCCTCAATTCTCTTAGGGTGGCCCTCAGGGTACAGAGGTTCCTGAGTCATTTTACCAAGTTTAGTTGCAACTCTAACAACATAGTCATTATTTTTACTATTTAAGAAATCATTCTGAGCTTTAAGTACTTGTTCTACTTGAGTGGTGACCATGGAAGCATGTTTACTAATAAGTTTCAGTTCACTTTTAGCACTAGACAGATAATCACTCAAGCGTTCAATCATATAAGCATTGTGTTGTAGTTGTCTACCAACATAAGCATTGAAGTTTTCTTGTTTCACAATAAAATTGTCAAACTCATCTAAGCATTGGCTAGGAGACTTATAACGAGGAATATCACTTTCATCAAATCTATAAAGAGAATTTACCTTTACTACCTGTGTGGGGTTATCAAGACCATGTATCTCTTCAATAGACGGTAAATTCTTAACATCTTCAGCTTTAATACCTTTCTCTTCCATAGATTTCTTTGCCTCTTGCATATCTTCAGGACTGAGAAATAGAACACCTCTTTTCTTCGGAGTTGGCTTAGGGGCTGGTTCAGGAAGTGTCTAATTATTTTCATTGGCTAGCATATTGTTCAATAGTAATTCAGCTTGTTCAACTGTTCTTTTCCTAGAAACACAACCAGCACAACTATCCAGTTGGTCTCTGGAAGCATCGGTTAGTCCATTATAAAAGACATCAAGTATATCATGCATCTCAAGAGGATGATCAGGCAAAGCATTAAGTAACTGGAGAAGCCTCCCCCAAGCTTGTGGGAGACTCTCTTCTTCAGTTTGAGCAAAGTTATATATTTCCCGTAAGGCAGCTTGTTTCTTATGAGCAGGAAAATATTTAGCAGAGAAGTAATACATCATATCCTGGGGACTACGCACACAACCAGGATCAAGAGAATTAAACCAAGTCTTAGCATCACCCTTTAACGAGAACGGAAATAGCTTAAGGATATAGTAGTAACGAATCTTTTCATTATTGGTAAACAGGGTGGCTATATCATTCAAGTTAGTAAGATGTGCCACAACAGTTTCAGACTCATAGCCATGGAAAGGATCAGATTCAACCAAAGTAATTAACTCAGGATCAACAGAGAATTCATAATCCTTATCCGTGACACAAATAGGTGAAGTAGCAAAAGTAGGGTCATGTTTCATTCTAGCATTCAATGACTTTTCTTCCAGCTTAGCTAATAATTTCTTAAGATCATATCTATCATTGCAAGCAAGAAAGTCTCTAGCAGTTTCTTCATCCATAACATAACCCTGAGGCACAACAGGAAATTCATATCTATTGGGAGTAGTTTCATCATCACTTTCATAAATATCATCAACATTTGCACTCTCCCTAACCTTAGCAATTTGTTCATCTAGAAATTCACCTAGTGGCACAGTATCAGGCATAGATGTAGTTTCATCATACATAGCATAAGTAGCATCATCCAGAACATATGACATATCAGATTCAATAGTAGGAGTAGGTGTCGCAAGTTTACTCATAACAGAAGGAGAATCAAGTGCAAAGCTAGATGGTAGTTCCTTACCTCCCCTCGTAGTTGAGGGTAAGATCTTGGTTTTTGAGTCCTTCAAATTCTTCATAGTGATAAACAGATATAAATCCCACCGACGTTGATGATCGACAATGGTTTTAGCATCAGGTTCCATATTAATCTTATGATGACATAGAGTGGGACTAATGCCCTTTAAATCATCAAGAGTATATCCAATAGCAGCTCGGTGCTTCCTTAGAACTTTCAATAATCTTTTTTCTTCATGTTCTGAAAGGTTAGCACTAATAATAACATGATATATCTTCTTTTCATCAAGATAAGCATATTTCAAAGCGTCTGTGAAAGCACAAGTGCTCCCTGGGTGATTTTGGTAATTAATGTCAACATATGTCTTGTTGGACTAATACTCTTACCTAGTATATTTCAGATAAGTTCAACAGTGGAGTGGCATGGACAAGAGGATGTGGAACCCCTTCAAGTTGCTAAGGACAGAAGATTGTAAAAGCTCAAAGCTCAAGACTCTTCACTTTCATTTTAGTGATCCAAGATCACATTGAGTCCGTAGGAAAAGCCAATACTATTAAAAGGGGATGAGGTGTTGCTTAATGGCTTGCTTGCTCAAAGTCCTTAGTGATATGCTTCAAAGCCCTCAACCACTTTCTCATATCCACATATGTCCTAAACCTAAAGTCAAACTTGGCCCCACCGATTTGATCTATCCGGCACCACCGAGTTCACTTGACAAAGCCACTGCCAAAAACCCTAATCAGTTCGGTCTCATCGATAGGATCTCGGTCTCACCAAGATGGGAATGTAAACTCTCTGTTTCCTATTTGTAACATTTCGGTCCAACCGAGATGTGAGAATCAGTCTCACCGAGTTAGCATTGCAAACTCTCTATTGCCTTTTTGTAACACTTCGGTCTCACCGAAATAAGCGAATCGGTCCCACCGTGTTTGCCTGACCAACCCTCTTTGTGCCTATTACGGAAACCGGTCTCACCGAGATTACGTTATTCCCTAACCCTAATGAAATCGGTCCCACCGAGTTGATCTTATTGGTCCCACCGAAAAGCCTAACGTTCACATTTTGAACTAAATCGGTCCGACCGAGTCTCATGATTCGGTCCCACCGAGTTTGGTAAATTGTGTGTAACGGTTGGATTTTGTGTGGAGGCTATATATACCCCCTCCACCCACTCTTCATTCGTGGAGAAAGCCAACAAAACATACACACACTTCCATTACTCATTTTTTGAGAGAGAACCACCTACTCATGTGTTGAGACCAAGATATTCCAATCCTACCATATGAATCTTGATCTCTAGCCTTCCCCAAGTTGCTTTCCACACAAATATTCTTTCCACAATATCCAAATATGTGAGAGAGAGTTGAGTGCTAGGGAGCAAGAGCAAGGAGTTCATCATCAACACACCATATATTACCTTTTGGAGAGTGCTGTCTCCTAGATTGGTTAAGTGTCACTTGGGAGCCTCTGAAAAGATTGTGGAGTTGAACCAAGGAGTTTGTAAGGGCAAGGAGATCGCCTACTTCATGAAGATCTACCCTAGTGAGGCAACTCCTTCGTGGGCGATGGCCATGGTGGAATAGATGAGGTTGCTTCTTCGTGGACCCTTTGTGGGTGGAGCCCTCCGTGGACTATCGCAGTTGTTACCCTTCATGGGTTGAAGTCTCCATCAACGTGGATGTACGATAGCACCACCTATCGGAACCACACAAAAATCATCCGTGTCTCCAATTGCGTTTGCACACTCCAATCCCATCCCTTTACTTTCTTGCAACTTGCATGCTTTACTTTCCGCTACTCATATACTCTTGGCATGCTTGCTTGAAATGTATTGTGAATGCTCGAAATTGTGCTAAAAACTCTACCTCAACTGAGAGAACTTAAAAAACTGCCACTTTTCTTGTTGAGTGTCTAATCAACCCCCTTCTAGACACCTCTTCTTAGATCCTCCCAATGGGTATCAGAGCTTTGGTCTCCATTGCTTTGGTTTAATCACCATTGGAGGAAGATGGATGAGTCTACGATCAGGAGTATTAGACGTAGAGTACCTATGCTTGATGGAGAGTTTTATAAGGAATGGAAAAATGAAATGCTTGAGATCTTCAATGAATATCAGTTAAACAAGTACATTGTTAGTCCTTGTGTGCCCCACATTGATGCTTCGAATCCTACTTCCGATGAAAATCATGACATGATTCGAAATCTTAGAACTGTTGGTCTTATCACTAGAGAATTGCCTAGAAACTTGCTTGTGTGTTTTCCAACTTTCGAATGTGCTTACACTATATGGAAATTCCTTGAGGAACTATTTTCGGAATACTCCTTGAAAAATTTAGATGTGATTCTTCAAAAGTCCATTGCTTTAAATAAGATGAACTCTAGTGATCCCAAATTTGATGAATGTTTATTCGAGCTTCGTGACCTTATGCGTGCCAAAGTAGATGTAGGAATCATTAGTAATATCATCTCGGAAGTCATTAGAATTCATCAAGATGAACATTGTCATGATCACACAACTAATGAATCACTCTCTCTAGGTGTTGATCAATCATGAGACAATGTTGAACATGGCTATTATGATGAAGATGATGATAGTGACTTTGACCATGATGAACAAATGAGACATTTCAGTCTTATGGAAAATCTTTGTAGTTACGCAGCCGGAGGAAAGGAATGGGTGCTTGACAGTGGATGCACGGATCATATGACCGGAGATAAGGACATGTTTGATGAGCTTGCTAGAAATGATGGTCCACGAAAGTATGTTACCTTTGGTGACAACTCTAAGGGTAAAGTTGTTGGCCTTGGTAAGGTTGCCATATCCAACGATAGCTCTATCAAGAATGTCATGCTTGTAGAATCTCTCGGATATAATCTTCTCTCTGTGTCTAGATTAGCTGATTTTGGTTTAAATGTGATATTCACTCATGTTGATTGCCAAGTCTTTCGTAGAGATAATCATAATATGGTCTTTACCGGCATTCGTAGAGGCGACCTATACATTGTTGACTTTACAAAGAAACCCAACCTCGCACTTGTTTTATTGCTAAATCTTATAAAGGTTGGTTGTGGCATAGATGGTTAGGTCATGTTGGCATGAGAAATCTTGATAAGCTTATTAAAGGTGATCATATCCTTGGTGTTAAAGATGTTATATTTGACAAGGATAGACTTCGTAGTGCTTTTCAAGCAGGAAAACAAGTTGGAGGAAGTCATCCCATGAAGAACATCAGGACTACGAGAATACCGCTTGAGCTACTTCACATGGATCTTTTTGGTCCCAATGCTTACATGAGTCTCGATGGTAACTCTTTTGGATTGGTCATTGTTGATGATTTTTTAAGATTTGCGTGGGTGTTCTTTCTTGATGATAAATCGCAGGTCCAAAAGATCTTGAAAAACTTCACTAAGAAGGCCCAGAACAAATTTGAAGTGAAGATCAAGAAGGTTCGAAGTGACAATGGAACGGAGTTCAAGAACACAAATGTGGATACCTTTCTTGACGAAGAAGGGATTTCACATGAGTTCTCAGCTACGTACACACCTCAACAAAATGGAGTTGTTGAGAGGAAGAACCGGACACTCATTAAAATGGCAAGAACGATGCTTGATGAGTACAAGACGCCAAGACACTTTTGGGCAGAAGCGGTTGAGATAGCTTGTCTTGCTACAATCGTCTATATCTTCACAAACTTCTCGGCAAGATGGCATATTAACTTCTTACCGGTAACAAACCCCAAGTTGGATACTTTCGAGTATTTGGCTCAAAGTGTTACATTCTTGACAACCATCGTCGATCAAAATTTGCCCCTAAATCTCATGAAGGTTTTCTACTCGGTTACGGCTCAAACTCTCACACATACCGTGTCTACAACAATTTCACCCAAAAGGTTGAAGAGACGGTAGATGTGAAGTTCGATGAATCTAACGGCTCGCAAGTAGAGAAATTGCTAATTGATGTAGGAGACAAAGACCCTTCGGAGGCAATACAAGACTTGTCTATTGGCAAGATTCGCCCAACGGAGGTGAAGGAGAATACTTCATCCATTCAAGTGGAAGCCTCATCTTCACGACAAGGTGAACCACAAGTTGACTTGGAGGCATCCACGAGTGGGACACGCCATGAAGAAGGAAACGAGGAAGTGCTTCAAGATGAACCTCATCGACCTCCTTCTCCACCTCCACAAGGGGACAACAACACCAACAACAATGAATAAGGACAAGAAGGAGAAGAAGATGAAGAGGATGTTCCACCTCGATCCAAGCAAAAGCTCTCACGAGTTAGATCAAGAATTGCTAAAGATCACCCCGTAGAGCAAATACGATGATATCCAAACCGGGAGAATCACTCACTCTAAATCTCGCTTAGCTAACTTTTGTGAACATTACCCTTTCATATCTAACCTTGAACCAATAAAGGTTGAAGATGCTCTTGATGACCCGGATTGGGTGAACGCTATGCATGAGGAACTACATAACTTCGAGAGAAACCAAGTTTGGACATTGGTTGAGAAGCCCGACAACAACCAAAGCATCATCGGTACCAAATGGGTGTTTCACAATAAGCAAGATGAAGATGGACAAGTTGTACCCAACAAGGCCCGTCTCATCGCCCAAGGCTACACTCAAGTCGAAGGTATGGACTATGGTGAGACATATGCCCCAGTTTCTAGACTTGAATCCATACGCATCTTACTTGCTTATGCAAATCATCATGATATCACTTTATACCAAATGGACATTAAAAGTGCTTTTCTCAACGGTGAAATTGAGGAGGAAGTTTACGATAAACAACCTCCCGGCTTTATTAATCCCAAGAAACCTAATCATGTTTACAAGCTTCACAAAGCTCTTTATGGACTTAAACAAGCTCCTAGAGCATGGTATAAATGCTTGACCAAGTTCCTTATTGAAAAAGGCTTTGAAATTGGTGATTCAACACTTTTTACTAAAAGGGTTAATGGTGAATCATTTGTGTGCCAAATTTATGTTGAAGATATCCTATTTGGTTCTACTAACCCCCCCTTTGAGTGAAAGGTTTGGAAAGCTAATGTCAGAAAATTTTGAGATGTCTATGATGAGTGAACTCGAGTTCTTTCTTGGCTTGCAAATCAAGAAAACTAAGGAGGGTACCTTTGTTTCTCAAACAAAATATACTAAGGACTTGTTCAAGAAATTCAACATGCAAGAATGCAAAGGTATGACTACACCCATGCCTACTAGTGGACATCTTGACTTGACAAAGAACGGCAAACCGGTTGACCAAAAGGTTTATCGTTCTATGATTTGTTCATTGTTATATCTATGTGCCTCCCGTCCCGACATTATGCTAAGTGTATGCATGTGTGCAGGATATCAAGCGGCCCCCAAAGAATGTCATCTTAAGGCTGTAAAAAGGATAGTGAGATACTTAATTCACACACCAAACTTTGGCATTTGGTATCCTAAGAGGTCTTCTTTCAATCTTATTGGCTACTCCGATTCGGATTATGCTGGAGACAAGGTTGATAGAAAGTCCACTTCAGGTACTTGTCAATTTCTTGGTAGATCTCTTGTATCTTAGTCCTCCGAGAAACAAAACTCGGTATCCTTATCCACCGTCGAAGCGGAATACATTGCCGCCGGTTCATGTTGTGCTCAATTACTTTGGATGACCCAAACTCTTAAAGATTATGGTATAAATGTGAAACATGTTCCATTGCTTTGTGACAATGAAAGTGCTATTAAGATTGCTCACAATCCCGTGCAAGATTCTCGAACTAAGCATACTGAAGTTCATCATCATTTCATCTGAGATCATGTTGCTAAGGGTGATATCAATCTTAAACATGTTTGCACCGATAAGCAATTAGCAGATATATTTACAAAACCACTTGATGAGAATGTGTTTTGCTGGTTGAGAGGTGAATTGAACATTATTGATGCCTCAAACTTGGAGTAAAAGCTCCTTTCTGGATACATGCAAGGCATAAGTATTTTACTAATCTTTGACATTTCTCTTATGATGATGATCATATGTCTTGGATCTATTTGCACCCTTGCATGCTATCTAACACGTGTAGGTACCTGGATGAACTCAAATCAATGAGATTGCAACTCACTCATATCTTAAGCAATCTCTACATCACCAAGTCCTACAATATGGTGGTTGAAGACAAGGAAGCATGAATCCTTTCAACATATCCTTTGACAATTTCTCTATATCAAATTTCATTTGGAATCAAATTTTCATGATTGTCATTTTGGATACACAAGTGCTTTTCCTTGCCAATCTCACCCATGTAGGTAGATGAACTCAAATTACAAGTGGTGCTCACAATTCTTGATGAGCTACATCAACCTCGAGCGTCCCATAAAAGTTCAACTACATGATGAAGATCAACACCACCACCCAAGGTATGTTATTCCATCTTAGAGAAGTTTTACCCCAAGACATGAGGTCAAAGCAACTCAACAAGATGTTAATACATCAAAATGCTTAAATGAAAAATGGCAACCCCATTTTGAGCTTAAACGATGAGTATGACCCATGATCAAGTGCTCTCACTTGACTCCTAAGTCAATATACTCTAACATAGGTGACTCTGTCGCCGACCAATTCTAGATGAAGTTCTCTAGTGTTTATTTGTGATCTTGCATTTGTCTTTTGCATGCTTGTTCCCCTTTCACAAAAAACTTCATCTTGATTTCTTTTTCTTCTCTTTGCATCCCATTCATTGCAAATCTTTCAGTGAATTCCTTACAAACCTTTGTGTGATCTTATTTGTCTAGTGAGCTGAGTTGACAATTGTTCTCTCTGTGTTGAGCTCAGACACACCGGTTTGTCTCTTTCGGTCAAACCGAACCACCTCGGTGCCACCGAAGAAAACAACTCGGAGTTACCGATTTCATTGCTGAGGAGACACTTTGCCTTTTGCTTCCTGCATATTTATTCCAGCTCAAATCAATGATTCTTGACCTCTAAAAGCATCACATTTTACATGTTGCTTTGTACTGTGACTCAAGGACCAAACCTACTGACTCATACTCCAGAAGAGCCCTTCTTGGAAATTGATGTCAAAGGGGGAGAGAGAGATCACATCAAAGCTTACTCACACCAAAGGGAGAGAGAAATTTCTTAGTCCTCCCAGATGCTTGGTATTAAAAGAGGAGAGAAGTCACATGTCTTCTAGAGGGGAAAGACATGTTAGTATTTGTTATGATTATTTGTCTTGCTCTGATTTTCTTTTCTCTATCTTCTCCCATTATCCAATATAAGATTCAGGGGGAGAAAGACATCTAAGGGAAGGAAATCTTCGAATTCATTACATATCTTTCTCGGACATGTTTATACTCAAAAGAGTACCTAGTACTCACTCACTACATGTCATCCCAATCTTGGTACTCTTGTGTTTTGCTACTATTGCTCTGCTTAGTAGATGTTTCTATGTTATCTAACCTTGTTTACTCAGGTGCATCTCTTCCAAAGCTAGCTGAAGACCACAAGGTAAGTATATGCATCACACTCATGTGCATGATGATCTCTTGCTGATGTACATATTGTTTGCAAGAAGGACTCATGAACATGAAGGAACATTTCCTATATCCATTTGCTTTGATGCATATAGCCAAGATACATGTAACTCGTTGCTTGCTCTGACATGCTTATGCACTCACATGCATCTATATTCAATATTCACATGACTGCATACATGTAGGGGGAGCCTATGAATGTTACATGTCTTTCCAAATCTTTACTTGATATTCTCTATATTTTTATCTAAAGCTTTGATGTATGTTGTCATCAATTACCAAAAAGGGGGAGATTGAAAGCACAAGTGCTGCCTGTGTGATTTTGGTAATTAATGTCAACATATCTCTTGTTGTACTAATACTCTTACCTAGTATATTTCAGATAAGTTCAACAGTGGAGTGGTATAGACAAGAGGATGTGGAACCCCTTCAAGTTGCTAAGGACAGAAGATTAGTAAAAGCTCAAAGCTCAAGACTCTTCACTTTCATTTTAGTGATCCAAGATCACATTGAGTCCATAGGAAAAGCGAATACTATTAAAAGGGGATGAGGTGTTGCTTAATGGATTGCTTGCTCAAAGTGCTTAGTGATATGCTTCAAAGCCCTAACCACTTTCTCATATCCACATATGTCCTAAACCTAAAGTCAAACTCGGCCCCACCAATTTGATCTATCCGGCGTGTCGGGGAAATTGACCGCCCGCGAACACCTATGGGACCGGAGCCCCTTCTACGTTGCGGTAAGGGAGCGGAGGGAGCACGGAGAGTAGATCGAGGAGCACACGCGGGCAGTTTACCCAGGTTCGGGCCGCGATGACGCGTAAAACCCTACTCCTGATTTGATTGTATTTAGTTCTTGGGCTCGGGAGCTTGAAGATCTACAGTACCAGCTACACCGAGCGAGGGAATGAACAAGTTTCTGGGATCGAACCCCCTCTACGTTGTGCATGGGCCTCCTTTTATAGCTCAAAGGGGTCACCGACAGGTGTCAACGTAGAGGAGGGTAAAAACATAAAATCGGTGGTGGTTGTAACAGTGTTTGAACAGTGGTCTTCACCTAACTTTGACGGTGGGGGACAAGGGCATTGAATGCCCGTCGCCGTCGCCCCAAAAGCGCCTGTCCATGCGTCTCCGTTCGCCACGGCGATAGCTTCGTCACCGCAGCTTGCCACCGTGTACCCCAGGCTGCACAGCCATCCGCCACGTGCCCCTGGAAGGGCCCCAGGGCGACGCGTGGCCAGATGAGCTGGAGCGCAGGCACACAACATAAGTTTCCCCGGCAAGCACCTTGCCGGGGTTGCAACCTTGTCGGGCCCGGAAGCTTGCCGCTCTCCGGGTCATGTCGGGGCGCATGATGCGCCGCGATATACCTTGAGGTGCCGTTCTTTGGCCTTCCTGGCAAGCACCTCTTGACAGGGTCTTGTGCTGGAATAATAACTTTGAGCCTGGTGCGGCCTTCCCGGCAAGCTCCTCTTGCCGGGGTCTTGTCTTCTAACTTGAATACTTTGTTCTTGAATGGCTTGGAGGGGTCTGGAGCGGGCTTTGGCGGGCGCGTGGTGAGCCAGACAACGGGACGCTGCTACTGCCCGTGCACAAGTCGGGATACTAAGGTACCCCTACTTTAGTACACCGACAAGAGCCCCCGGGCCTGGGCCACACACGGTGCCGAGCGCTGTTGGGCCAGGCCCAGAACAGTGCACGGGCACACGTGGCCCACGGTGCGCCGTTTCCTACTCCAGATTCGCCGTATCCCTCCCTAACGGCACGCGTCGATTGCGGCGTCGTGGGAGAGATCGTGGCCTGTTTGTTTAATGGGGAAATGCGGAACATCCCCCACTTCCCCCTTAAAAGCAGAGGAAGCAGGGGCAGTTTCCCCCATTGCCTTCATTGCGCCTTGAGTCCTCAGAAACCCCCGCCGTCCTGTGCCTCCCCTCAGGTTGACAAAGAGCCGAGCTCCACCCTTCCTCCGCCGTCCCCAGCATCCGCGGTGCCGTCGACCTTCCCCCTCCCCCTTGCCGCCCCCGCCATGGCTCCGAAAAGCGACAAGGTGAAGAGCGACAAGGCGAAGAAGGAGAAGTCCGAGCAGGCGGCGAAGCTGGCGGCTATGCGGAGAAAGATGGTGGTCTTCCCGCCGAGGCTCGGCCCGAGGGAGCTGCGGGACAAGTACTACTTGTTCTGGGCGAGGGAGACGAAGGATCATCCCCGCACCCAAGTCCTCCCCGCCGTGGCCGTCGACATGTTCCCGGGAGGTTACCACTTTTTCGCTGCATTCTTCTATTGTGGTATCTGCCCTCCGTACTCGGAGTTCTTCTGTGATGTGATGAACACGTACGGCTTCCGCCTCTTAGATTTCACCCCAAATGCCGTTCTCACCTTGGCCGTTTTTGCACATCTGTGCGAAAACTATGTCGGAGTCCACCCAAATGTAGCTCTTTTCCGCCACTTCTTCACGCCTAGAGTAGAATCTGGATCCCCACTCTCTGGCGGCATCTCCTGGATCTTCAGGCTGAACAAGAAGGAGGCGTACTTGATCGGGGAGCTCCGCGGCAAGTGGGAGGAGTGGAGGGCTGACTGGTGTTGGATTCTGGAAGACGAGCCCGAGCAGTTTACCTTGCCGCGCCAGACTGCAATAGTGCGCGGCAAGGATTGGAGCGACTTGGCCCCGGAGGACGACAAGCTGCAGATCGCCCTTACTAGGATTCTTCGTCTCCGGGCTGCCAATCTGACTGTGGGTGAAGTTGGGGCTGACTTCCTCCGCCGCCGCATTGCCCCTCTGCAGGAAAGGAAGAGGCCTGCTTGGGAGTTCGGCAACGCGGCAGACTGTATGAGGCTGCGCCCCGGGCTGAACTATAACTTCACCGTCTTGGAGCTGAAGGGGATGGTCCGGGAACTGTTTAAACACGACCCCAAGCACCCGGAGTGGTTCAAACCGTCGACCGGAGTAGTCCCTTTGTGCAATAACACCGCCCTCAGTGCCATCCGCGCGACAATGCCTGAGTGCGACTCCCACGGGGTCGTCCCCACTTGGCTGATGCCTCTAGAGGAGACCGTGCAGGCCTTCTTCGACAACCTGGTTGAAAAACCACGCAACACCGAAGAGAGGAAGGGGCTCACCCGGGAGACCACCGCGCGAGATGTGGCGTACATTGCCTCCAGTATGGAGGAGGCCGCCGCGGCAGTAGCGGCAGGCGAGTTTGGATACACTGTGGATGAAGCGGAGGCGGCGGACGCGGTGAGCCAGGCCGATGAGGAGGAAATCCTCAAGCTGCTGAAGATCACACCCGAGGAGTTTGCCGTGGAGCCTACCGGGGAGCCTGCCGGGATTGGCGAGGCTGCCGGGCAGGGTACTGAGTCCAGCGGGCCTGCCGAGGAGGAGGAGGAGGCCGAGTCCGGTGATTCTGATGAAGACTCCGGCGGGTCTCTGAATCTTGACGACGACGCCTCCTCATCCTCGGAGAACTCTCCACCGCCACCCAGTCCTCCGGCACAGCAGAAGAAGCGCCTCCGCAAGGCAGCTGAGACGACGAGGCCACAGGCGCCCCGACAGCAACCGAAGCGCCGGGCGACGCGCGCCACCACGACGAGCAAGGTCGTCAAGGAGGTGCCTCGTGTCCGAGCGACAAGCGGAGGGGGATCTTCCCGGAGTGGATCCGGGGTTCCTTCTGCTCCTCGGTCCTCAGCGACGACCGGTGCTGGGTCTTCACAGCCCGCAGCCCCGGAGCCCGCCAAGCGCCCGAGGGAGCCTTCTCCTCCAGCTCCTCGTGCTGGAGCGTGCGAGGCGGGGTTTGACTTCTCCGCCCTCAGCTCCGATGAAGAGGAGGAAGAGTAAGTACTTGCAATTTACATTTCCTTTCATCCTGTCTTGATTTCTCTTGCTTGATTCTGATCTTGTTTTGGCTTCCAGGACCTTGACCCAGAGGATGGCGAAGAGGGCCAAGATCCCTGTGGTCGATCTCGAGGACAACGAGCCCGTCGCAGCGGCAGGTGGCGCGCCAGCGACAGACTTGCCGGACCAGCCTGCTGCTCCGGAGAGCAGCCCCCAGCGCAGCCCCCGGCGTAAGTCCGGTATTCATTTTTCTGCTTGATGGACGCGCTTGAGTTTTTAATCCTTATTGATGTCTTGTTGTCTTGTGCAGAAGTGGAGCCGCAGCCGCAAGAGCACCAGGAGGTTGCCCCCGACGAGCCGCTTGTTCCACCCTCCCCGCCAAGGATGAGCCCCCCGGCAAGGGACGGTGCTCCGCCAAGGATGGGTACTCCGCCAAGGGCGAGTACCCCGCCAAGGGCGAGCACCCCGCCAAGGGTGGACTCCCCGCCAAGGGAGGGCACCGGCAGCCCTCCACCGACGGGGGCTTCTTCTACGCCGCCAAGGGATAACTCCCCGGCGAGGGACCCCGTCATCGAAGAGGCCCGCGCAGGTAAGCCCTTATACTTTCTTCTTCTTGAATTCTTCTTTTTGGATATTTGCTTGACAAATCTTTCTTTTCTTTTTCTTCTGTTGTCAGACCCGCCCGCTCCGGAGCCGATGGAGACGGAAACCATCGTCGAGGAGGAGGCGCGCGGCGAGACTGGCGACGGCACCGCCGTGGAAGGAACGGCCGGCGCCGACGAGCCAGCTGCCGAGGAGACTGCCCCAACCGCCGACGCCGCGGCTGGGGAAGGGACCGGCGACCATACCGCTGGCTCGGAGGCCACGGGAGCGCCGGACGCTGCACCGGCCGCCGACCCCTCCGCCTCCGCACCTGGGGCGGGCATCTATCTGGAGGCCGCCAACGGGGTCTTCATCCAAGTCCCGTGGGCGTCTTCATCAAGGGCACCAGCGGAGGGGGAGACCTTTGATGGAGAAGTTCTCGCCTCCGCCGGGTTGAAGGTGGTCGACGCGCCCGGCAGCAGCGACGAGCCCGAAGAGGAGCAACTCCTGCGCCGACTCCTGGGTTTGTACCGGGCCAGGCAAGCCAAGCTGGAGTCCCGAGAGGCTCTGGCTGCCAAGGCCGGCGTTGATTTGGAGAAGCGTGTCGCGGAGCTCCGTGCCGCCAACCAGGCGGCCCTCCGAAACTTGGCGGAGGAGCGCGAAGAGCTTGCCGGAGCACACCAAGCATTCCTCCTCGAGAAGGCCGAGGTGGAGGAGCAACAGCGTCTGGCCGCCGAGGAGCTGTCTCGGCGGGAAGGGGAGCTCAACCAGCGGAAGGTCGACCTCGACAGCCACGAGGACGACCTCACCGCTCGGGAGCAGGCTATTGGCGGGGCTCTGCAGGAGGCGAGGGATGCCGCCGCTGCCGCAGAGACCGCCAAGAGGGATCTTGTCACACCCTGCATTTTGTAACATGTTATTTGTAACTTTGAAGCATGAAAATTTGGACCAGCAAATTTTTTTAGCATCATTTGGCTTTTATTTGGAGTTGAGTTTTCTTCATGTGCTTTTTCTTGTGCTCATTAAAGTCAACTATGATCTCTTGTAGATTTCATCTCTATACTCAAAACTTCTGCCCAATGATCATGCCAAGTGTTATATAACAGTATAGTATTTTCTTACAAAATTAATTTGGCCAAAAAGTATTTTATAAATTTAGTTTTTCAAAAACCCCTGAATTGAGATTTGCACTTCAAGTACTTGATTTAGGGTGAGAAAATTATTTCAAAGGGTTTATTTGGGACCTAGTAGTTATAGGACTCCCAGAAACTAGAAAGGTATAATTTTAAAAGTTATTTTCCTATTTTATTTAAAAGCTTTTCTTAAGGCCAGAAATGGTCTTTAATAGGGGAAAATTATTTAACTGTTTCAAAAATATTTGCCAAAATTCAGAGAGACTCATAGGACATATATTGTCCATATATAAGAGTTTCAACACTTGGTCATGTTCAAAATAATGGGCTAAACCCTCTAAAACCCTTTCTGAATATTTCAAGCTTTTGAAATGTTTACAAAGGAATTTTTCTCCAAATATTCCAGGGAAATTCTATCATGTCATATATGACATATTTGATGATCTTGCCAAGTCCCATGCCTTGGGAAGCAAGAAAACATCCTCAAACCCCTTCATAACCATTCTGTCCATATTTGAAGTTTGAGCAACTTTACATTGCCAAACTTGTCCAAATGCTCTCAAACTTGGTGCACATGCTAGAATGACCTAATAAGGCATCTAGACCAAATGGCACAAGATTTGGAATAGAGCAACTTGATCAGATCACCTCAAAACCCTTTATGTTCAAATGCAAATTTGAACAACTTTACATTACCAACTTTTTATCTGGAGCTTCAAACTTTGTGGGCATGATTAATACCCCAAATGATGATGCTACACCAAGTGGTGCATCAAGGGGAGATGATTAGCTTGACTCAATCAAGATGAAACTGTTTTTGTTGATTTCTAGGGTTCACCAAAGTTACATTGGCTAGTTTCTTCAAATGAGCCCAAATTTGGTGAAGCAACCTATTTTCTCATGTCTTTCCACCCTGTCAAGTGCCATGTCAAGTGGACTTCATTTACTTGATCAAACACTGATCAAACACCTTCTGCAGAAAAGCTAAAACCTCCAATTTGACCACTTTCACTTTTCTTCATGGCCTCAACTTCTTACCACAGGCTCATTGAGTTACCAGCTACCTCCAGTAACTCCTCCAGCACCTCAGCTCCATGATTGAAGGGTGAAACCCTTGTTTTACCTTGCTGCACAGCCAATTTCCACCATGTTACCAGCCCTCTCCCTCTCTCTCTGCATCCCCAGGGCATCCAAGGCCTCAGGGCATTTCTTTACTCCTCCTACATCGTGCTGGACACTGTTGGACACGCTGGATCGGACCAAACCGGCGAGAGCACGCTGATGCTAGCAATACGCATGCTCTGGAGCGCGCAAACAGTGCCCTCCGCACGCTGGCTCCGGCCAATCGGCCTCCCCCGACAACCTCGAGCCTCCCCCTCGCGCCAGTCGAGGCGCCTCGACGTCCGCGACCTCCCCGGCGCTATCCCCCCTCCTCCTGCGCCCTCCAGTGAACGACGTCGCACGCGCACCGGCCGCCCGCTTCGGCCATTCTTCTGCTTCACACGCGCGCGCGCCTCTGACGCTCCCCCGCTCCTCCTCTCACCTCAGCTGGACGTAGAGCTCGTTCAGGAACTCCCCAGACTCATCCCCGTCACCTCCCGTGCGCTGTAGCGTCGAGCCGGAGCTCGCCGGCGCACTGGACCACGGGTCTCCGTCGAGCCCCTATAAATAGGACCTCCCGAGCCATTCCAACAGCACCAGCAGCACCTCCTTCCCCCCAGCATCACTCCTGCATCACCAGCTCGACCCCAGGAGGTCCCAGTGCTCGGGATCGACCGGAGCTCCGCCGCGTCGGGTCGCCGGCGATCTCGAGGTACGGGCCTCCCCTGCCTCTCCTTCCACCTGTTTCGGAACCGCTGCACCGCACTGACTCTTTCCCCCTCGTTTCCCCTCTCTGTGGCAGTCGGAAACGACCTCGACCACGACCCTCCGACGAGCTTCCGCCGCCCCACCTCGTCGCCGGCAAACCAGGCCTCCCCGCCGTGCCGCACTACCACCACTGCAACCGCGACACGACACTGGTCACGTCCCTGGCCTCCGTTGCCGTCGCCATGGCCGGAGTCCTCGCCGATGAGCTCGCCGCCGCCGTGGCCGCGGGGTTAGAGATGACAGGCGGGCCCCGCCTGTCATCCCCCCACCTCTCTCCCCCTCCTTTGTGCCGCTGACCCACGGGCCCCGCCCGTCAGGTTTGAAAACCTGACGTGCGCGCGCGCTGGCTTCGTGCGGCTGGGCCAGTCCGTCTGGGCCGTGCACTGTGGCCTTCTCTGGCCCAGTGCACAGGACCCCTTTTTCTTTTTCTTTTCTGTAAATGATTTAAACATTTCTACAGAAAAGAATATTGATCCAAATTAAATATTTCCAACTCCTAAAATCTTGCAATATTCCAACCTATTTAATGGTACCACTTTCATTCAAATCCATGAAACTTTGCTGTACTGTTCAAATTTAAATTCAAATTTGAGCAGTATAACTCCTGTTCAAAAATCAATATGTCCTATTCTGTAACTCCAAAACTCCAACTAAGATTTTTCCCCACCTTAGAAATCCCTCTAGTATTTTACAAAAATGAGTTGACATTTTTCTGAGCACTTTCATTTTTCTGTATTGTTTGTATTCTTATTTTCCCGTGGTTATTATGCAACGTATAGATCCCGTATTTGGCGAAGTTGTTGTGGAAGAAGAAGGAGAAGGATTTGAAGACTTTGAAGACCAAGCCAATCCAGGCAAGCAGCCCTTTGACCATGATACACTTGTTCTCGGAACCCGTTTGTTTCCGATGCATGTTGATAGGGTTACGATGGTAACCTAGATGAACCACCACATGATGCATGCCTTATTGTTGATCTTGCTATGTGCTAAATGGCATGCAAATAGTTGGTCATGACGCTTATATGATGCATGTGTGATATGAACCCTCGTAGTTGAAATCTTTGCATGAACCCATCGGGTGCCCCTAATGCCCGAGGGTGATGAAGTGTTAGGTCATCACTTGAGAAAGAAGTGATGTGCCGGTAGATCATGTGCATGGTGGAATGATGGATTAGATTTATGTGTGACTACCGTCCCAACCAAACATGTGCAACCACACTACCCCTTATGGGACGGGGCTTTATTGATTACTTAGGTCGATACTAGCATGGTGCCCGCATTACTAGTGACGGGAAGACTTGAGGTCTTTCCCGGGACGGGGTCGTGCTTGGATAGACGACCATGACTGTTTTCACAGGGCACCGGACACACCGTTGGTCCCTTCGGGTACGCGTGAACATTGAAATTAGGGCAAGTCCCGTGATCTACTGTTTGTACCCGAGGGCCGTGTACCAACGAGTCGACTCTATGTTAGTGTCGTCTAAGGAAAGGTAATGACCGGGTGCTTACCCCGGGTACTTGAGGTACCGCGGGTCGTGGATGACACGGAAGTTCCCCGGATCTTGTGGGTAAAGTGTACAACCTCTACAGAGTGTAAAACTATTCGAATAGCCGTGTCCACGGTCATGGACAGTTGGGTGGTGCTACTTAAACTATGTCCAGAATTTTACTTCATCATTGTTGGTATGTGTGTGACAAGTCAAGGATGGTGACTTGACTCGATGAGTTGAATCATATTCATATTGATATCGGTAACCTGTTCTCGAGGTTACGCGAGGTTATTGATGCATAAACTTGATGATAGCATATTGTTCTAGCTTCCTGCTGGATTGTTCATTATTGTTCCATTGCATTGTTACCACATCATGGGTTGCTTGCGAGTACATTCAAAGTACTCATTGGCTTGCCACTGGTTATTTAATTGGCCAGGCATGGAAGAGCAGGAATATGAGGAAGAGTTCTTTGGAGACGATCATGCGAACTAGGACGCTATCCCAGTCAGAATGCCTGTAGGGTTAAGGCAGATGGCATGGGTTCTACCCATTTGTCGAAGACCTCCGATGTTTGAGTTATTTGCCATTCAGCCCGTGAGGCTCTATCTATGTAAGACTTGGCCATAATGGCCTTAATTCGTGTAAGACTATTTGTATGGATGTAAGACTCTTGTTATTTCAGCTTCTGTGTGTTCAGTGAGCATTGATCTCTGGGATCATTGTACACGTGCATTCGGTGATCTCGACTTCTAAGTCGGGGTCACCACAGAGCTGGTATTAGAGCCATCCTGACTGTAGGAAGCCTTAGTTAGCATGGGCATTAGTTAGTTGAGACCTCTTTTCAAAAACCTTCTGAACCTCTCTTCTTTTCTAAACCTGAGATTTCATCAGCTATTTAACCCCTCCTATTCCACCTTTGTAGATGGCCGCTGTTCCCGAAGAGCACCTGACCACTGGGTTTCCCCTACTTCTCGAGGATAGCCTCCAGGAGTGTCAGTTCCATCGAGCACCCATCCTCACCTACCTTGAGCATTGGGTGAGCGATACTGAGGTGGAGTACCATGTGGAAGTGATCGTGAAGGCAAACGACCCTCCCACAAGTTGGTTCTTCGAGGGACCCCAGATGGCGACACTACCACTCGCTGCCGAGGCTGCTGCACTCAAGGCACTAACCCGTCTCCGCGAGCTTCTTCCGGAGATGGCAGCCAAGATGGCAACTCGCTTCTTACCTTACCGGAAGGAAGGTGACGAAGAAAGCAGCGCACTAGCCCCTCCACTGAAGGAAGGACTCTCGCTTCGGTTCCAGACCTACTTCAGTCTATGTGCTGACAGCTTGGCACAAGACTTGGCCTCGGAATCAATGAAGCTTCGAGAAGAACTTTACAAGACCAAGGCACTTCTTCGACGAACTCAAGAGAAGGCAAACAGGATCAAGAAGGAAGGAGCACCTTCTGGACAATCCGCTATCGCATATCGAGGCGGAAGGCCCTCCGAGGATGTGTCTTCCAAGGGTGAAGAACCACCTCGGCGACGACGAATGACGGCAAGGGAATATCGCAAGCTTTTTCCTGCACCACCATCGAAGCACCGTCGTATCCAACTCATCCACTCCCCCACTCCCTCCAGCGACAAGGGAGCCCAGACAGATGAAGACAAGGAGGAAGACCCAGAAGAGCCGGAATACGCGACCGAGCATTCCGCCGCTTAGGCATTATTCGCTACTCGGATATGCCAGTTGTAACCCCTACGGTAGGATAGGTCGTGTAACCCCTATGCGCAGTCGAGTCCTTGTATGGTTCATATGAAACCATCTAGTGTTTGCTTTTGTTGTGTCTGGATGTAAGTCGTAATCTTCCTTCGGGAATGTGTAAACGACTACATCACCCATTTGGATTTTAATGGATGTGTTTTGGCCTCTCGGCCCTTGCATGATTTGATTTAGTGTCACACCCACCCCCTTACTAGGCACCCATCTATCTTGATTTCCCTCTTCCGAGTCATGAGACCTTTTACCGCTCCAACAGGATGCCTGTTGTAACTCGTACTGGTACCTCTACCCAGCAGCCCGAAGCCGGAGCATCCTCTCAGCCAGAGGCAGGCCACGACCAAACCAACGACCAAGCTCCACCACCACCTCCTCCAAGCATGGACATGGCTCAGCTTCTCCAAGCTTTCCGAGAGGAACGCCAAGCCAACACTGCAGCTCTCCAGCTGATTGCTCAAGCTGTCACCAACAACCGCCAGCCGGCGGGGAATGGCAATGGACGTTCCACGTTGGCAGAGTTCAAGAAGCATGCACCGCCAACCTTCATCGAGACTGCAGAACCCTTGGATGCTGACGACTGGGTCCGTTCCATTGAGGAGATTCTGGAACTAGTCGGATGCACCGAAGACCGCGAGAAGGTGGCTTATGCAGCCCACTGCCTTGGGGGAACTGCTAGAGCTTGGTGGGATGGATTCAAGGTCATGCATGCTGAACAAGACATCACTTGGGTGAACTTCAAGGCAGAATTCCGCAAGGCCCACATTCCTTCCGAAATCATGGCTATCAAAAAGCGCGAGTTCCGAGCCCTGAAGCAAGGAAGTGGCACTGTCAAGGAGTACATGCAGAAGTTCAGCATTCTGTCAAGATATGCCCCTGAGGATGTCAGCACTGATGCTGCCAAAAGGGAGCGCTTCATGGAAGGCCTTAATCAGACTCTGCAATACTCGCTTGTCGTGTGCGACTGCCCGTCTTTCCCTGACCTGGTGAACAAGGCACTTATGCTTGAAGACAAGCGGCGTGCTTTGGAAGACACTCGCAAGCGCAAGTTGGTCAGTAAGGGAAGTTCCAGCAACCAGAAGCCTCGTCCGTGGCAGTCAGCCCCGGCCAAGCCCACCTATCAGCAGCCAAGAGCTCCTGCACCTCGTGCCAATCCTCAGCCTCAGCAGTATGCCAACCCCAGGCCAGCTTTCAACCCCAATACCAGTGGTGGCAACAAGATCAACACTCCAAACCAAGTCACTTGCTTTGGGTGTGGTCAGCCTGGACACATCTCCAGGGTGTGCCCCAACAAGAAGCCTGATGCCCCACGCCCCAATGCGCAGAACCAGGGACAAAGCCGTGGAATGCCACCAAGGAACACAGCTCCTCACAATCCACCGAACCATGGGAAGGGGCGTGTGAATCACGTCACTGCTGAAGAAGCCAAGGAAGACCCGGACGTCGTGCTGGATACGTTCCTTGTCAACTCAGCACCTGCAACTGTCTTGTTTGATTCTGGAGCAACACATTCATTTGTCACTCAAAGATTTGCATTAAAAAGTGGCATGACCCCTACACCCCTGAATAACCCTATGGTGGTACAAACCCCCGGAGCCGAGATGAGAGCCAAGATAGGCTGTAAAGGAGTCGGTATTACCATTAACGGTGTAGACTTCCTAGCAGACCTTATCATCCTGAGATCGCAAGGCTTGGATGTGATCTTAGGGATGGATTGGCTCAGTAAGCACCAAGGCTTGTTAGACTGTGCCAATCGGACAGTCACTGTGACCAATGACCAAGGAGTCGAAGTCAAGTTTGCCCCCAACTCCTCTTCCGCTCAAGCCGCTAAAGTCAACTGTCTGTCTGAAGTTGGGCTAGATCAAGTACCGGTGGTATGTGAGTATCCTGATGTCTTTCCGGATGAACTACCGGGAATGCCCCCTGACCGTGACATTGAGTTCATCATCGAGCTCGTGCCCGGAGCAGGACCCATCTATAAGAAGCCTTATAGAATGGGGACGGAAGAATTAGCCGAGTTGAAGAAGCAGCTAGAAGAGCAGCTAAGGAAGGGATTTATCCGCTCGAGTGCCTCCCCTTGGGGATCTCCTGTTCTGTTTGTGGCAAAGAGGGACGGTACCATCCGCTTATGCATTGACTATCGTTCCCTCAATGAAGTTACAATCAAGAACAAGTACCCACTTCCCAAGATCGAAGATCTGTTTGATCAGCTCAGCGGAGCCAAGGTATTCTCCAAGATCGACCTCAGATCTGGGTACTACCAGCTGAAGATCAGACCCCAAGATATTCCGAAGACGGCATTCGTAACCAGATATGGCCTGTACGAGTGCACGGTCATGTCTTTTGGGTTAACCAATGCCCCAGCTTACTTCATGTATCTCATGAATAAAGTCTTCATGGAATATTTGGACAAGTTCGTTGTTGTCTTCATTGATGACATTCTTGTGTTCTCGAAGTCGGAGGAAGAGCATGAGCAACATCTGAGGATGGTCCTAGACAAGCTTCGTGAGCACCAACTGTATGCCCAATTCAGCAAGTGTGAGTTCTGGCTGCATAAAGTTGGATTCTTAGGTCATGTCTTGACCGAGGAAGGATTATCTGTTGATCCTGCAAAAATCGAAGCTGTGACCCAAGGGCAATCTCCAACGACCGTCAAGGAAGTCAGAAGCTTCCTCGGATTAGCGGGCTATTACCGCAAGTTCGTGGAAGGATTCTCTAGCATTGCACGACCAATGACTCAGCTCCTCAAAAAGGACAAGAAGTTCGAGTGGACGCCAAAATACGAAGAGAGCTTCCAAGAACTCAAGAAGAGATTGACCACCGCCCCAGTTCTGGCAACACCTGATATTCACAAGGAGTTCGTGATATATTGTGATGCCTCTCGAACCGGATTGGGAAGCGTTCTGATGCAAGAAGGCCGCGTCATAGCATACCTCTCCAGGCAGCTACGACCCCATGAGGAGAACTACGCTACTCACGATCTTGAGCTAGCGGCAGTAGTTCATGCCTTGAAGACATGGCGGCATTACCTCCTAGGGAAACGGTGTGAGATTTACACAGACCACAAAAGTCTGAAGTACATTTTCACCCAAAAGGAATTGAACATGAGGCAGCGGAGATGGTTGGAACTCATCAAAGATTATGACCTCAGTGTTCAGTATCACCCTGGGAAGGCTAACGTGGTGGCCGATGCCTTAAGCAGGAAGGCTTGCTCTTTGAATGTCGTTATTCAAGAAAGGCAGCCAACCTTGTTTAAGGAGATCGAACAATTCAGTTTGGAATTGGTCACCCCCGGATATCTGGATCATTTGGAAGTCAGACCGACCCTGATGGACGACATCAAGAAGACACACAACGGACACGCAAGCATTGAACGCATCAAGAAGAAGATGAAGCTGGGCAAGGCCCCAGGATTCTCCGAAGACGAGCACGGGATTGTTTGGTACAAAGGTCGCCTCTGCGTGCCAAACAACACCGAGTTGAAGACGCTGATTCTGCAAGAAGCCCACGACACTCCGTATTCCATCCACCCCGGAGGAACCAAGATGTACCAAGACTTGAAGGCACGATTCTGGTGGCACGGTATGAAGAGAGAGATTGCAACCTATGTTGCAAGGTGTGATGTGTGCCAAAGGGTCAAGGCTGAATATCAGCGACCTGCTGGATTGCTTCAACCACTCCAAGTTCCTGAGTGGAAGTGGGATAAAGTTGGAATGGACTTCATCACTGGACTACCAAGGTCGAATAGAGGACATGACTCTATCTGGGTCATAGTTGATCATTTGACCAAGGTGGCTCATTTCATTCCTGTCAAGACCACTTATGATGGCAACCGGCTGGCGGCTCTCTACATCGACCGAATCGTAAGTCTTCACGGTGTTCCCAAGGAGATTGTGTCAGATCGAGGAACCCAGTTCACTTCTAGGTTTCGGAAGAAGTTCCAAGAAGCCTTGGGAACCAAGTTGTCTTTTAGCACAGCTTTCCACCCACAGACCGGAGGTCAAACTGAGCGAGTCAATCAGATTCTCGAAGACATGCTCCGAGCCTGTGTCCTGGCATATGGAGCCAAGTGGGAAGACTGTCTCCCTTTTGCCGAGTTCTCCTATAACAACAGTTACCAGTCAAGCCTTCAGATGGCACCATTTGAGGTGTTGTATGGACGCAGATGTCGCACACCCCTCAACTGGTCAGAGACTGGAGAAGGACTAGTCTTTGGACCGGATAATCTCCGCGCAGCACAAGAGCAAGTCCAACTAGTCAGAGAGCGATTAAAGGCAGCCAAGTCAAGGCAGAAGATTATGCTGACACCCGACGCCGAGACATGAGTTTCCATGTCGGGGACCGTGTGTACCTGCGGGTAACTCCTCTGAAGGGAACCAAGCGTTTCCATGTTAAGGGGAAGCTCGCACCAAGGTTCATTGGACCCTTTGAGATCACTGCACGACGAGGAGAAGTGGCTTATCAGTTGGAACTACCACCTGAGCTATCCAATGTGCACAATGTATTCCATGTGTCACAACTCCGGAAATGTCTCCAAGTTCCAGACAAGCCCAACCTCTACAAGGATGTGGATCACCAAGCCATTGATCTGCAGCCTGATTTGACCTACCGCGAGAAGCCCATTCGTATTCTGGACGAAGCAGAACGACGTACGTGGAGCCGTACCATCAAGTACTTCAAGGTCCAGTGGAGCAACCACACCGAAGCAGAAGCAACTTGGGAACGAGAAGACTATCTTAGATCCGAGTTTCCCGATCTCTTTTAAGCCCTAGTTTAGGAATCTCGGGGGCGAGATTCTTGTAAGGGGGGTAGGTCTGTCACACCCTGCATTTTGTAACATGTTATTTGTAACTTTGAAGCATGAAAATTTGGACCAGCAAATTTTTTTAGCATCATTTGGCTTTTATTTGGAATTGAGTTTTCTTCATGTGCTTTTTCTTGTGCTCATTAAAGTCAACTATGATCTCTTGTAGATTTCATCTCTATACTCAAAACTTCTTCCCAATGATCATGCCAAGTGTTATATAACAGTATAGTATTTTCTTACAAAATTAATTTGGCCAAAAAGTATTTTATAAATTTAGTTTTTCAAAAACCCCTGAATTGAGATTTGCACTGCAAGTACTTGATTTAGGGTGAGAAAATTATTTCAAAGGGTTTATTTGGGACCTAGTAGTTATAGGACTCCCAGAAACCACAAAGGTATAATTTTAAAAGTTATTTTACTATTTTATTTAAAAGCTTTTCTTAAGGCCATAAATGGTCTTTAATAGGGGAAAATTATTTAACTGTTTCAAAAATATTTGCCAAAATTCAGAGAGACTCATAGGACATATATTGTCCATATATAAGAGTTTCAACACTTGGTCATGTTCAAAATAAAGGGCTAAACCCTCTAAAACCCTTTCTGAATATTTCAAGCTTTTGAAATGTTTACAAAGGAATTTTTCTCCAAAAATTCCAGGGAAATTCTATCATGTCATATATGACATATTGGATGATCTTGCCAAGTCCCATGCCTTGGGAAGCAAGAAAACATCCTCAAACCCCTTCATAACCATTCTGTCCATATTTGAAGTTTGAGCAACTTTACATTGCCAAACTTGTCCAAATGCTCTCAAACTTGGTGCACATGCTAGAATGACCTAATAAGGCATCTAGACCAAATGGCACAAGATTTGGAATAGAGCAACTTGATCAGATCACCTCAAAACCCTTTATGTTCAAATGCAAATTTGAACAACTTTACATTACCAACTTTTTATCTGGAGCTTCAAACTTTGTGGGCATGATCAATACCGCAAATGATGATGCTACACCAAGTGGTGCATCAAGGGGAGATGATTAGCTTGACTCAATCAAGATGAAACTGTTTCTGTTGATTTCTAGGGTTCACCAAAGTTACATTGGCTAGTTTCTTCAAATGAGCCCAAATTTGGTGAAGCACCCTATTTTCTCATGTCTTTCAACCCTGTCAAGTGCCATGTCAAGTGGACTTCATTTACTTGATCAAACACTGATCAAACACCTTCTGCAGAAAAGCTAAAACCTCCAATTTGACCACTTTCACTTTTCTCCATGGCCTCAACTTCTTACCACAGGCTCATTGAGTTACCAGCTACCTCCAGTAACTCCCCCAGCACCTCAGCTCCATGATTGAAGGGTGAAACCCTTGTTTTACCTTGCTGCACAGCCAATTTCCACCATGTTACCAGCCCTCTCCCTCTCTCTCTGCATCCCCAGGGCATCCAAGGCCTCAGGGCATTTCTTTACTCCTCCTACATCGTGCTGGACACTGTTGGACACGCTGGATCAGACCAAACCGGCGAGAGCGCGCTGATGCCAGCAATACGCATGCTCTGGAGCGCGCAAACAGTGCCCTCCGCACGCTGGCTCCGGCCAATCGGCCTCCCCCGACAACCTCGAGCCTCCCCCTCGCGCCAGTCGAGGCGCCTCGACGTCCGCGACCTCCCCGGCGCTGTCCCCCCTCCTCCTGCGCCCTCCAGTGAACGACGTCGCACGCGCACCGGCCGCCCGCTTCGGCCTTTCTTCTGCTTCACACGCGCGCGCGCCTCTGACGCTCCCCCGCTCCTCCTCTCACCTCAGCTGGACGTAGAGCTCGTCCAGGAACTCCCCAGACTCATCCCCGTCGCCTCCCGTGCGCTGTAGCGTCGAGCCGGAGCTCGCCGGCGCACTGGACCACGGGTCTCCGTCGAGCCCCTATAAATAGGACCTCCCGAGCCATTCCAACAGCACCAGCAGCACCTCCTTCCCCCCAGCATCACTCCTGCATCACCAGCTCGACCCCAGGAGGTCCCAGTGCTCGGGATCGACCGGAGCTCCGCCGCGTCGGGTCGCCGGCGATCTCGAGGTACGGGCCTCCCCTGCCTCTCCTTCCACCTGTTTCGGAACCGCCGCACCGCACTGACTCTTTCCCCCTCGTTTCCCCTCTCTGTGGCAGTCGGAAACGACCTCGACCACGACCCTCCGACGAGCTTCCGCCGCCCCACCTCGTCGCCGGCAAACCAGGCCTCCCCGCCGTGCCGCACTACCACCACTGCAACCGCGACACGACACTGGTCACGTCCCTGGCCTCCGTTGCCGTCGCCATGGCCGGAGTCCTCGCCGGTGAGCTCGCCGCCGCCATGGCCGCGGGGTTAGAGATGACAGGCGGGCCCCGCCTGTCATCCCCCCACCTCTCTCCCCCTCCTTTGTGCCGCTGACCCACGGGCCCCGCCCGTCAGGTTTGAAAACCTGAAGTGCGCGCGCGCTGGCTCCGTGCGGCTGGGCCAGTCCGTCTGGGCCGTGCACTGTGGCCTTCTCTGGCCCAGTGCACAGGACCCCTTTTTCTTTTTCTTTTCTGTAAATGATTTAAACATTTCTACAGAAAAGAATATTGATCCAAATTAAATATTTCCAACTCCTAAAATCTTGCAATATTCCAACCTATTTAATGGTACCACTTTCATTCAAATCCATGAAACTTTGCTGTACTGTTCAAATTTAAATTCAAATTTGAGCAGTATAACTCCTGTTCAAAAATCAATATGTCCTATTCTGTAACTCCAAAACTCCAACTAAGATTTTTCCCCACCTTAGAAATCCCTCTAGTATTTTACAAAAATGAGTTGACATTTTTCTGAGCACTTTGATTTTTCTGTATTGTTTGTATTCTTATTTTCCCGTGGTTATTATGCAACGTATAGATCCCGTATTTGGCGAAGTTGCTGTGGAAGAAGAAGGAGAAGGACTTGAAGACTTTGAAGACCAAGCCAATCCAGGAAAGCAGCCCTTTGACCATGATACACTTGTTCTCGGAACCCGTTTGTTTCCGATGCATGTTGATAGGGTTACGATGGTAACCTAGATGAACCACCACATGATGCATGCCTTATTGTTGATCTTGCTATGTGCTAAATGGCATGCAAATAGTTGGTCATGACGCTTATATGATGCATGTGTGATATGAACCCTCGTAGTTGAAATCTTTGCATGAACCCATCGGGTGCCCCTAATGCCCGAGGGTGATGAAGTGTTAGGTCATCACTTGAGAAAGAAGTGATGTGCCGGTAGATCATGTGCATGGTGGAATGATGGATTAGATTTATGTGTGACTACCGTCCCAACCAAACATGTGCAACCACACTACCCCTTATGGGACGGGGCTTTATTGATTACTTAGGTTGATACTAGCATGGTGCCCGCATTACTAGTGACGGGAAGACTTGAGGTCTTTCTCGGGACGGGGTCGTGCTTGGATAGACGACCATGACTGTTTTCACAGGGCACCGGACACACCGTTGGTCCCTTCGGGTACGCGTGAACATTGAAATTAGGGCAAGTCCCGTGATCTACTGTTTGTACCCGAGGGCCGTGTACCAACGAGTGGACTCTATGTTAGTGTCGTCTAAGGAAAGGTAATGACCGGGTGCTTACCCCGGGTACTTGAGGTACCGCGGGTCGTGGATGACACGGAAGTTCCCCGGATCTTGTGGGTAAAGTGTACAACCTCTGCAGAGTGTAAAACTATTCGAATAGCCGTGTCCACGGTCATGGAAAGTTGGGTGGTGCTACTTAAACTATGTCCAGAATTTTACTTCATCAGTGTTGGTATGTGTGTGACAAGTCAAGGATGGTGACTTGACTCGATGAGTTGAATCATATTCATGTTGATATCGGTAACCTGTTCTCGAGGTTACGCGAGGTTATTGATGCATAAACTTGATGATAGCATATTGTTCTAGCTTCCTGCTGGATTGTTCATTATTGTTCCATTGCATTGTTACCACATCATGGGTTGCTTGCGAGTACATTCAAAGTACTCATTGGCTTGCCACTGGTTATTTAATTGGCCAGGCATGGAAGGGCAGGAATATGAGGAAGAGTTCTTTGGAGACGATCATGCGAACTAGGACGCTATCCCAGTCAGAATGCCTGTAGGGTTAATGTAATGCCCAGGATGGGACTATACCTCCTACGTGTCGAGGCACGACTTAAAGGTATAAGCCCATCCTAGAATGATCTCAAGTTTGGTATCTTTGCACGACTCATGTAAAAGAGGGATTAAATTGCAAAAGGATATAGTTGGCTTACACTCGCCACTTCACACAATACATTACATAAGCAATCATCATTCAGAACATCACAGCCCATCTAAGGGTAAGATCCGAAAGCAAGATACCAAAACAACATAAAACCACAGGCCAGGATCGAATCCTAGTAGAAGAACCACTACTGATCGTCGAAGCGACACAAGCAAACGGACACACTCTTCAACGAGCTCCTGGTGAAGCACTGAACCAGCTCCTGCATCAAACTCGGCTGAACCTGCATCTGGTGTGGTGAAGTAACTGTGAGCCACAGAGGACTCAACAATCCCGTGCCCGGGTAACACGACTATTTAAGCCTTGGGTGAGGACAAGGCTGAAGAAAGAATAAGAGGTGAAGGAACAACAAGAGTCTGCAGCAGCAACTAGCACTAACTTACGCAATAGAGAGCGAGAAGAGAAGGGCATCGGTCGAAAGATGATCACGAAGTGATCCTAGCTAAGGCTCAACAAACATAACCCCACCGTGTTCAACTCCCGAATCCCTATTCGGAAATTGACAGTCACGGTACACACGCTGGTAGTGTATTAGAACATTGTGTCAAGTTATCTACAACCGGAATTAACAAGCTCCCATCTGCCACATAACCGCGGGCACGGCTTTCGAAAGTTCATACCCTGCAGGGGTGTTCCAACTTGACCCATTACAAGCCCACGATCCGCGGAGTCGCAACTCCATAGGTGGGAAGACCCGAGTATTCTCGGAATCCCGTGCTCAAGTTAAACCGAACTAAGGTAAGGCTAATCCAGCAAATCCTCCCGGTGTGTCGACACCCTGATAGTAGCCGCGCGTATCTAAGTCTCAGGACACGACCGGATGGGCGAAGCTACAGGACCCAATCCTCGAGTTTCCCCGTGGTGGTTCCCGCAGGCTCCCCGTTTGGGACCAACACCATCGGCACTGGCCCCCCCTGCTATGTAGAATTAAGAATCCTCGGGGACGCGACCCCCTATGCAAATTTAATTATTTAATTAAGTTGTTATTATGAGACAAATAGTACCAAATGTTGGGACTTGCTGGAAAAGACTTAGCACTTAGCGGTTTATCAAGGGGGTCCCATACACCCCAACCGTGTTAGGAACGCATAATCAAGGAACATAACACCAGTTTATACGGTTCCTAACGGCATGAGTGGAACAAAACACCAAGCAAAAGGCTTAGCCTTCCACCCTTGCCAATATATAGATGATTTCATTTTAAGCATTTATATAGTGTGATATAACCCAACCAAACTTCAACATGAAGCAAGCATCTTCAATCTTCACCTGCAACTAACAATGCTATAAGAGGGGCTGAGCGAAGCGTACTTAGCCAAGCAACGGTTTGCATAGGTAGGTTGGTTAAACAGGGCAATGGTTACAAGTAGGAGGCTGACAGGAAAACATGGGCATCGAGGCAAAACTATAGAGCGGAACTACTAGCAATAGGCAAAGATAGTAATGGTATCCGGGTTCGGTCATCTTGCCTGGAATTCCACAAGGGATAAGAACGGATCCAAGAAGTAGACGGAGCAACAGACGAGCGGATCCTCACAACTCCGGAACGAAACCGAAGCTAACAAGAGAAGCAACCGGAAAGAAAGAAACAACACGGTAAACACACAATCATAAACATGGCATAGGATGCACAAACAAGTATGATGCATGTCCGGTTTAATTATGCATGGCATGGCAAAGTGCACAAACAATACTACAAGTTAAGTGGAGCTCAATATGCAACGAGTTGCACATTGACGAAACACCACAATTATTTATTTAGTTGACTCTCGATATTTACAAGACAAGATTAAATGTTTTTAACATGGCAAGAGGTGAAGCATAAAAAAACTACACTATTTAGGCGTTTTAAATGAGGCCGGAAAATAACAACAACATATCCGGAAAATCCCCATGAGCATGTTTAATAATTATAAAGCAACAACAATTAAACATATATAATGTTGTTAAATGATGCGGATGACATGATCAAGTTTATGCAAGTTTTTATTAAAAGGTGATAAGAAGAAGATAAGAAGCATTTGTCACCGTGGTGGATTGAAAAAGGGTGCCACGACAACGATCCGAAAATGATGCAACAGCATCATATCGGTTCCGGTAACTCGTTGAGAGTCCGGTGCAAAAGATGGATGGCGTGAGCGAGTCAAACGAGATGAAAAAGGTGGGGCGATCCCGTTACCGGGTTCCCACGAGTCGGTGACGAGGCAACCGAGGAACATGACAAAGGCGACACGGGCACGAAGCACACACGGGAAACATTTCCTACAACACCACAAGCATTCCACGGGTCACGTCTCGGTGTTATACCTTCGAAGCGTGCGTTTCGGGGCGGTTCGCGATCGTCGAGGAACGTAGTGGAAGAAGTTGTACATGGCCGTAGAGGGAAGTAGTTGTACTCGGGCGGCGGTAGATGTACTCGTTCCGTTCGTTCTTGCCGGTTCCACGACGGCGGTAGTTGTTCACGGTCATCGGTAGGGGTACTCGTTCCGATGGCTCCGGCGTCGGTAGTGGTACTTGTCGTTTCGCCGTGTAGGGGTACTTGTCGTGGCGTCGGACGTAGTGGTACTCGGCGCATCGTCGTGGTACTTGGGATCTCGTCCTTGCGACGGTAGTGGAAGTAGTGGAACTTGACGCATCCGAAGAGGTACTTGTCGAGTCGGTCGCGGTACTTGTTCTCGGAGGCGTTTTCGTTCGTAGTTGTTCTTGTCTCCGAAGAGGTACTTGTCGAGCTTGCCGAAACTTGGGGTCCTCGTAGTTGTTCACGTAAACCTGGCACTTAGCGAAAAACAAAACAAAAACAGCAGCAACAAGGCACAAAACGCAGCAAGGGCAGCAGCGCGGGGCGGTGGCCCAGAAGATGGAGGCTCGACGGCGGGACCTTGGAGCGGCCGGGCTGCTCCCGTGCTGGAGGAGCTGAGGCGGAAGATGGGGCGAAAGGAGGCCGGGGCGCTCGGGGCGAGGCAGGACGCCATGGTGCAGTGGCGGCCGGCGGTGGCCGGGCGACGGTAGTGCGGCGCGGCCACCTGGAGAAGGGAGGCCGGACGCCTGGAGCGACGCACGGGAGGAGAGGCAGGGTCGCGGCTCGGGAACGCGTATCCCAGGCGCGCAGGACGGCGACGGGGCTCGGGACTCTGGCCGGCGCAGAGCAGAGGGAGCCTCACAGGAGAGCGACGACGCCCTGGGCTCGGGACGCTGGCCGCTGGAGAGTCGAGGCTCCGCGCGGCGCTGCTTGAGGGGCCCCGACGAGGGCACGACGAAGGAGGGGGTGAGGGGCGCGCGAGGGATGAGGGGGCGAGCTGGAGATGTTCGAGGGGAGAGGGAGGCTCGGGAAAGAGGGAGCTTGAGGGAATCGAGCTGAGCGAGCGAGAGGGGCGAGGGAATCGGGACCGGGGGCGAGGGGAGCGGGGCCTGTCGGTCGAGAGAGAGAGGGGAGATCGATGGGGAACGGGAGGGTGGCGGCGGTGCGAGGGAACGAGAGGGAGAGGAGCGAACGCTCGCTAGGGTTACATTGGTGGGCTGGAGTGGGCCAAGAGGTGAGGAGAGGCCTGGCCAGAGTGGCTGGTTGGGCTCCCAAGGGAGAAGGAGGAAATGGGCCAGGGAGGCCTAGGGGAGGAGAGAAGGAGAAGAGGTGCGGCCTGGGCTGGGCTGCTCTCTTCTAGCTCTTCTGCTTACCCAAAAACAGAAGAAAAGAAAGAAGGGGAGAAAAAAACAAGAAGAGAGAAAAAGAAAGGGAGGAATTTGTGCAAGAGGTCAAATTCCCCGGGCTCACAAAATGTCAGGAATTTAAATAAAATGACTGGAGGGTTTTTGGAAGAACCTCGAAAAAACGGAAAAAGAATTATTGGCAAGGTTTTGTAGGAGAACTCGAAGTGGAAAAGACATGGGGAAATAGTGCAAGTGTGTTACGGTGAATTCCAACAAATGGAATATTTATTAATATAGCTCCATAATTATTAGGAGGCTTTTATGTGTTATAAAGAGAAGACATTCTTCCCTCGATTTAAATGGACCGAAGGTCCACACGGTTTATTTAGGTTGAGATGCAAAAATAAAATGACATGATGGCATGATGACATGATGCAATGCAAAAAAATAAATAACACAAGCAAAATAAAACACACGGGCAACCCGGAACATCTGGAATCTTCTGGAATCTTCTGGGACGTCGGTCTCGGGCGTCACAACTCTCCCACACTATCAGAGGATCTCGACCCGAGATCCTAGAGATATCACCGGGTAAAAACGGAAGAGGAAGAGGTAAAACAAAGTTGCTTCTTTGACAGACGAGTGAAACCACGAACCTGAGAGGTTAAACAAGTTGAAAGAAAGAAAGAATGCAACGGAGATGAACGAAGATGAAAACACTCCGTTAGAAAAGAGGAACAAGGAGCATTATGGGAACCTTGCAGGTTGAAAGACATGAAACAAGAGCTTAAGAACCAAAAGAAAATTTAACTACAATGGTACAGCCAAGGAATAAGAATGACAGAATTTGGACCGCACTCCGTCTGAAAATGGAAGGAATTAACATGAACTTGCCAAGTTGAGATGATACTTGATGAAAACAGCAACATATTGCCTGCGAAACAATTGAAAGAAAGGCACAAGGGGTAAGAAGGATTCAGACAACACTCCGGTTGAAAAGAGAGGCAAACTTGATAAGATGAGAGAATTAGAATGGAGGTCACACCACTCCGGTTTAATAGACAAGCAAGGGAGAATATGATCTTGGTAAAAACGAGATGATGGCCAAAGAGAGCAATATCACAATGCCTTCGGAATGAAAGAATAGCATATAAATCAACGAAAGAAAAGAATGGAGAAGAAAAGACAACTTCTCCGACAAATGAATTGAAAGAGCATCCTTACGAAGAAGGGTTGAACGGAGTTGTTGGAAATTCAACAACGAAAGAATAAGCTTGATGTGGGCTTATGGAAAACATCTCAAAATTATGAGGTGACAACCAGCCGCTAATGGAAAACAAATGATTGGATTGCTATCAACAAGGAGACGAAAAACTTATTTCACCGGAATGATAAATGAAGAACTTGGGTCATTTATAAGCACCATAATAGCAACAATCCTTAGGGAAAGCTTTTAGGTGAAATACAACCCAAGATTACTCCAACGAATAAATTGAAGGGTTGAAAAGATCTCTTGAACAAAGAAAAATGATGGTTTTAGATATCCCATTCTTGATAACTCTTGAATCATAAAACATGAAGGAATTGTCAAGAATAACATCACACCACCTCAAAAGATAAGGGAGCAGAATTGCAATTGGAATGCATGATGAAGAATGCTTGAGCTCCAACAAGAATGTTGATGAAAACTTCGAGTATGAATTAAATGATGATGAACCACCATGAGAACTCCGGTAATGAAAGCATGAGAAGTTAAAGATGAAAAGAATAAGATTCAAGGCATGCGATGAATTAGATGGAGCTTTGAAATGATAATTGAAATCACTTGGAGCTCCGGAACAAGATGGACAACTTAGAACCGAGAATATGATATGATGAACAAGCTCCAGACAAAAGAATTTAACACTTGGAAGGAACAAGAATAAGAATTATGTTGTGAGTATCCTTCACCAATTAAATTGATGACAACCAAGGATTTGGCATACTACTTATTCTCGTTACAAAGAATTAAAGAGAGATCTCGCACAAACTCGGATTCAACGAACCACCGGTAGGATTATGAGAAGAACAAATGAATTAAAACGATAACAACGGAAAGGTAAACTTGAAAGAACCACCGTAAGAATATGGAGAGGAACGAAGAGACATCAATGAAGAATATTTGGAGGACGAAGTTGAAAACTGAGAACGAAGAAATCTTCTGAAATGATGGCCTTCGGAGGATCACAAAGAAAAGAATTCATGAAATGCTTCGGATGGTATAAAAGAATTCCTCACAATCAAATGATAATGAGGATGGCATGAAGCTAGAACCACGAATCTTCAAGAGAACGGGCCAAGATTTAAGAGAAACACTTCTCCGGTCTTCAATTGTTGAGAATGAAGACAAGAAATGCCATGAAGAATTGTTGAGCACTCCGGAATGAAGAATTAAAAAGGTTGAACCAATGATGAAAAGGAATTTGAAAGCGATCTTGGAGAAGGCATGTGACTGATGGAAATCATTCTTACATCACACTTGAAAAGAATTTCAGAATAACTCCAGAAAAATAGAAGAGTCAGGTAAGATCCTGGGAAAAGACCTGTGGGTTAGGGCCCACTCAAAGAAATCACCGTTAGAAAAGATTGCTTAAGAGTTATAGCACCGGTTGAATTAAATGGCTTGAGTAAGATGACAATCCTCAAAATAGTTTGAACGGATTAAGAGTGGAATTATGAATCTTCAGCACTCCGGATATGAATAGCAAGAGGAGAATGATTAATTGGTCCACCGGAATAAGAAAGCATTGTGAAAAGAGGAAAAGGATAAGATCAACACCAAAATCTTGAATTACAACCACCGGTAGAATTGAGAACAAAAGAATGATGAACTTGAAGCTGTTGAGCATCTTCCTGAGAATCACCGGATAAGGACATTGAAGGAAATGAATGAAGAACCTCACATGAATAAAATGGATACTTGATTGGAGAATTTCTTGCTCTGAGAAGAAGAAGGGTGGGAGGGTGGGGAAAACAAAGACAACTTGGGACGAATAAAATGGGCACCGGTTGGAAAAGAATTAATATGATCATCTCGATGATCAAGAAGGACTAGCACTCTCATGGAAATATGAGAATACCGATTAGGAAAGGTATGGAATCAACATTTGACATCGAAGCAACTCGAATACCAGAATCAAAACAAAAACAAAGGATAGATGTGTAACATGATCTTCACAATATCATTCGAACAGAGGATTGAACGAATGAATTCCGCAGGTACATCAACTTGTCGAGAAGCCACTTGGAAGAACAAAATGAAATAAAAAGGAACAAGGAACGGATAGAACAAATACAAGATAGAAGCTTCGTTCGACATCTTCGTGCTGAAAGCTCATGGAACGTGTTACAAAAGGGTTTTGCAATCCCCGGATCAGCATAGCCAAGGACCCTTTAAGATGCAACTCCCGATCAGAACAAGTCCATAAAACCACTTCACTCAATGTAGAACACCAAACTTCATATCGAGCATCCGTTGGAAGAATGCCTAGAACTACTAAATGAACCCACCTATTAATTTCCGAAAGTTTCCAGTTATGCAATCAGGTGTTGGGGATACACGGGAAGCACCGCGCAATCAACTCTAAACCTACATCCAGGTGTATCCATCCTTCAACACATAACCAGTCTTTCTCGGAAACTGTGTACCTCGGACCTTCGAAACGCATCCACTATACAAGCTATGGCAATACTCTCGAACTACCTCCCCAGTACTGGGTGATGTCGGGGTTATCTTGCCACTGGCCGTATAGGAGAGATTTTCGATGTCGGCCGTCTTAAGTATTTAGTACTACCGCGATAAGCTGGTGACAACAATACCCCGAAGCTCAACTCCTCGGGAACAGGAGGCATCGAGAACAATATCCTTGTCACAAGAACATCGAAACAATCACAGAATACTCGCGGGATCCTAAAAAAAAATTGGTGCCATTTTTGAAAGTAGAAGAGGCAAGAGTAATCGTCAGGAGTCCTCACCAGAATGAAAAGGGATGAGAAGCAAAAGAAATCCTACTCTCCGATATAAATATAGGACTCAAAATATTTTCAAGTGTGTGCCTAGACTCAACCGTCAACGATTCGATCAAACAGTGGGGGCTTCTAGGTCGGAGAAGGCTCTGATACCAACTTGTAATGCCCAGGATGGGACTATACCTCCTACGTGTCGAGGCACGACTTAAAGGTATAAGCCCATCCTAGAATGATCTCAAGTTTGGTATCTTTGCACGACTCATGTAAAAGAGGGATTAAATTGCAAAAGGATATAGTTGGCTTACACTCGCCACTTCACACAATACATTACATAAGCAATCATCATTCAGAACATCACAGCCCATCTAAGGGTAAGATCCAAAAGCAAGATACCAAAACAACATAAAACCACAGGCCAGGATCGAATCCTAGTAGAAGAACCACTACTGATCGTCGAAGCGACACAAGCAAACGGACACACTCTTCAACGAGCTCCTGGTGAAGCACTGAACCAGCTCCTGCATCAAACTCGGCTGAACCTGCATCTGGTGTGGTGAAGTAACTGTGAGCCACAGAGGACTCAGCAATCCCGTTCCCGGGTAACACGACTATTTAAGCCTTGGGTGAGGACACGGCTGAAGAAAGAATAAGAGGTGAAGGAACAACAAGAGTCTGCAGCAGCAACTAGCACTAACTTACGCAATAGAGAGCGAGAAGAGAAGGGCATCGGTCGAAAGATGATCACGAAGTGATCCTAGCTAAGGCTCAACAAACATAACCCCACCGTGTTCAACTCCCAAATCCCTATTCGGAAATTGACAGTCACGGTACACACGCCGGTAGTGTAGTAGAACATTGTGTCAAGTTATCTACAACCGGAATTAACAAGCTCCCATCTGCCACATAACCGCGGGCACAACTTTCGAAAGTTCAAACCCTGCAGGGGTGTTCCAACTTGACCCATTACAAGCCCACGATCCGCGGAGTCGCAACTCCATAGGTGGGAAGACCCGAGTATTCCAGGAATCCCGTGCTCAAGTTAAACCGAACTAAGGTAAGGCTAATCCAGCAAATCCTCCCGGCGTGTCGACACCCTGATAGTAGCCGCGCGTATCTAAGTCTCAGGACACGACCGGATGGGCGAAGCTACAGGACCCAATCATCGAGTTTCCCCGTGGTGGTTCCCGCAGGCTCCCCGTTTGGGACCAACACCATCGGCTCTGGCCCCCCCTGCTATGTAGAATTAAGAATCCTCGGGGACGCGACCCCCTATGCAAATTTAATTATTTAATTAAGTTGTTATTATGAGGCTAATAGTACCAAATGTTGGGACTTGCTGGAAAAGACTTAGCATTTAGCGGTTTATCAAGGGGGTCCCATACACCCCAACCGTGTTAGGAATGCATAATCAAGGAACATAACACCGGTTTATACGGTTCCTAACGGCATGAGTGGAACAAAACACCAAGCAAAAGGCTTAGCCTTCCACCCTTGCCTATATATAGATGATTTCATTTTAAGCATTTATATAGTGTGATATAACCCAACCAAACTTCAACATGAAGCAAGCATCTTCAATCTTCACCTGCAACTAACAATGCTATAAGAGGGGCTAAGCGAAGCGTACTTCGCCAAGCAACGGTTTGCATAGGTAGGTTGGTTAAACAGGGCAATGGTTACAAGTAGGAGGCTGACAGGAAAACATGGGCATCGAGGCAAAACTATAGAGCGGAACTACTAGCAATAGGCAAAGATAGTAATGGTATCCGGGTTCGGTCATCTTGCCTGGAATTCCACAAGGGAGAAGAACGGATCCAAGAAGTAGACGGAGCAACAGACGAGCGGATCCTCACAACTCCGGAACGAAACCGAAGCTAACAAGAGAAGCAACCGGAAAGAAAGAAACAACACGGTAAACACACAATCATAAACATGGCATAGGATGCACAAACAAGTATGATGCATGTCCGGTTTAATTATGCATGGCATGGCAAAGTGCACAAACAATACTACAAGTTAAGTGGAGCTCAATATGCAACGAGTTGCACATTGACGAAACACCACAATTATTTATTTAGTTGACTCTCGATATTTACAAGACAAGATTAAATGTTTTTAACATGGCAAGAGGTGAAGCATAAAAAAACTACACTATTTAGGCGTTTTAAATGAGGCCGGAAAATAACAACAACATATCCGGAAAATCCCCATGAGCATGTTTAATAATTATAAAGCAACAACAATTAAACATATATAATGTTGTTAAATGATGCGGATGACATGATCAAGTTTATGCAAGTTTTTATTAAAAGGTGATAAGAAGAAGATAAGAAGCATTTGTCACCGTGGTGGAACGAAAAAGGGTGCCACGGCAATGATCCGAAAATGATGCAACGGCATCATATCGGTTCCGGTAACTCGTTGAGAGTCCGGTGCAAAAGATGGATGGCGTGAGCGAGTCAAACGAGATGAAAAAGGTGGGGCGATCCCGTTACCGGGTTCCCACGAGTCGGTGACGAGGCAACCGAGGAACATGAGAAAGGCAACACGGGCACGAAGCACACACGGGAAACATTTCCTACAACACCACAAGCATTCCACGGGTCACGTCTCGGTGTTATACCTTCGAAGCGTGCGTTTCGGGGCGGTTCGCGATCGTCGAGGAACATAGTGGAAGAAGTTGTACATGGCCGTAGAGGGAAGTAGTTGTACTCGGGCGGCGGTAGATGTACTCGTTCCGTTCGTTCTTGCCGGTTCCACGATGGCGGTAGTTGTTCACGGTCATCGGTAGGGGTACTCGTTCCGATGGCTCCGGCGTCGGTAGTGGTACTTGTCGTTTCGCCGTGTAGGGGTACTTGTCGTGGCGTCGGACGTAGTGGTACTCGGCGCATCGTCGTGGTACTTGGGATCTCGTCCTTGCGACGGTAGTGGAAGTAGTGGAACTTGACGCATCCAAAGAGGTACTTGTCGAGTCGGTCGCGGTACTTGTTCTCGGAGGCGTTTTCGTTCGTAGTTGTTCTTGTCTCCGAAGAGGTACTTGTCGAGCTTGCCGAAACTTGGGGTCCTCGTAGTTGTTCACGTAAACCTGGCACTTAGCGAAAAACAAAACAAAAACAGCAGCAACAAGGCACAAAACGCAGCAAGGGCAGCAGCGCGGGGCGGTGGCCCAGAAGATGGAGGCTCGACGGCGGGACCTTGGAGCGGCCGGGCTGCTCCCGTGCTGGAGGAGCAGAGGCGGAAGATGGGGCGAAAGGAGGCCGGGGCGCTCGGGGCGAGGCAGGACGCCATGGCGCAGCGGCGGCCGGCGGTGGCCGGGCGACGGTAGTGCGGCGCGGCCACCTAGAGAAGGGAGGCCGGACGCCTGGAGCGACGCACGGGAGGAGAGGCAGGGTCGCGGCTCGGGAACGCGCATCCCAGGCGCGCAGGACGGCGACGGGGCTCGGGACTCTGGCCGGCGCAGAGCAGAGGGAGCCTCACAGGAGAGCGACGACGCCCTGGGCTCGGGACGCTGGCCGCTGGAGAGTCGAGGCTCCGCGCGGCGCTGCTTGAGGGGCCCCGACGAGGGCACGACGAAGGAGGGGGTGAGGGGCGCGCGAGGGATGAGGGGGCGAGCTGGAGATGTTCGAGGGGAGATGGAGGCTCGGGAAAGAGGGAGCTCGAGGGAATCGAGCTGAGCGAGCGAGAGGGGCGAGGGAATCGGGATCGGGGGCGAGGGGAGCGGGGCCTGTCGGTCGAGAGAGAGAGGGCAGATCGATGGGGAACGGGAGGGTGGCGGCGGTGCGAGGGAACGAGAGGGAGAGGAGCGAACGCTCGCTAGGGTTACATCGGTGGGCTGGAGTGGGCCAAGAGGTGAGGAGAGGCCTGGCCAGAGTGGCTGGTTGGGCTCCCAAGGGAGAAGGAGGAAATGGGCCAGGGAGGCCTAGGGGAGGAGAGAAGGAGAAGAGGTGCGGCCTGGGCTGGGCTGCTCTCTTCTAGCTCTTCTGCTTACCCAAAAACAGAAGAAAAGAAAGAAGGGGAGAAAAAAACAAGAAGAGAGAAAAAGAAAGGGAGGAATTTGTGCAAGAGGTCAAATTATCCGGGCTCACAAAATGTCAGGAATTTAAATAAAATGACTGGAGGGTTTTTGGAAGAACCTCGAAAAAACGGAAAAAGAATTATTGGCAAGGTTTTGTAGGAGAACTCGAAGTGGAAAAGACATGGGGAAATAGTGCAAGTGTGTTACGGTGAATTCCAACAAATGGAATATTTATTAATATAGCTCCATAATTATTAGGAGGCTTTTATGTGTTATAAAGAGAAGACATTCTTCCCTCGATTTAAATGGATCGAAGGTCCACACGGTTTATTTAGGTTGAGATGCAAAAATAAAATGACATGATGGCATGATGACATGATGCAATGCAAAAAAATAAATAACACAAGCAAAATAAAACACACGGGCAACCCGGAACATCTGGAATCTTCTGGAATCTTCTGGGACGTCGGTCTCGGGCGTCACAGTTAAGGCAGATGGCATGGGTTCTACCCGTTTGTCGAAGACTTCCGCTATTTGAGTTATTTGCCATTCAACCCGTGAGGCTCTATCTATGTAAGACTTGGCCATAATGGCCTTAATTCGTGTAAGACTATTTGTATGGATGTAAGACTCTTGTTATTTCAGCTTCTGTGTGTTCAGTGAGCATTGATCTCTGGGATCACTGTACACGTGCATTCGGTGATCTCGACTTCTAAGTCGGGGTGCCCACAGATCTGGAGGCCAGGGTGGCGCAGATGGAGTTGTACTTGAAGGCGAGTGAAGACAGAGTCATCGCGCTCAACGTGGAGCGGGAGAAGGATGCCCACACCAACTCGGAGCTGCAAATCCGCCTCTCCGAGAAGGGTAAAGAGCTCACCGATGCCAGGGACTCCATCGCTGACTTGGAGATGAAGGTTTCCACCCTCACCGGCTCGCTCGACGCCGCCCGGGACCGCGAGACGAAGCTGAAGGACGATCTCCGTACCGAGAGGACCTTGCTGGAGAGCGCCTCTGTCTCGCAAAATCACTTCCAGTGGACGGTGGAGCAATGGACCGAGGAGCTCGTCGTCTCCGCCGCCAACATCGATATGGAGATGGTGGCTCTGAGGGCGGAGCACCTCGCGTACTCCCCCGACGAGAACCTCCCCCACAGCGCCAAGCTGAGCTTGTTCCTCAGAGGGGTGGCACCGGCCCTTGCGCGGTTACGAGAGAAGATCCCCGTGCAGCTGGCTGACGAGGCACGCCGGCTTTGCACAGGCACTATGGAGTGGGTGTTGACGAAGATCGTCTACCGCAACCCCGGGATCAACCTTGTCAACGTCCTCCGGACCCTGCCGCCCGAAGCTGACCAGGAGGCGTTGAAGGCCCAAGTCGCCCACATCGTCGCCAAGGTGGGCAAGATCCAGAGGATCGACGGAGACCGAAGAGACTAGGCACCTTGCTTCCCTCGCCGCTGTCAATCAAGTCATAGGCAGTAGTTGTTTAGAACAGCGGCAAGTTATCTCTGTAGTATATACTTTTGTTTCGGGTAATCAATGCAGTGTTATCTCCCTTGCTTTAGTCTCTTTACTTTGTATGCTTTCCGCCCTACGCTTTCAGGGAACTTGCTGGCAAAGGGACCCTTGCCGCGAGCGCTGAGTGCAGGACTCTTAGCAGCCTGCTTGCAATGCCTTTGCCGGCAAGAAACCTTGCCGCAGCTAGTCGCAGCACACTTAGATTGCTGAGCGAACTCGAAAACGAAGTAAGGGCACGACACTTGTCGCAGCTCACTTAAGCCGTTGAGCGTGCTCGAAACAAAATAAGGGCGCGGCTAGCCGCGGGTAGGTTCCTCCGCGCACAGGTTTTCCATACAAAGTGTGGTTGTTCAAGGAAGACAACTAAAAATTTAAAAATTCGAATGCTCAAACTTTGGTAACTTAGCTTTTATGGGTTGTTTGCTTCCCGGCAAGGCTTAGCTTCTCTTGAACAGCACTTGGTCCATACTTCTATCTCCTTCCCCCCCGGCAAACTTGTGCGCGAGGAACACTCCTTCTGTCTCAGAGAGAAAGGCAAAAGAGGAGGAAATACAAGTACGGAGCCTTGTGGCTTGTTACTGCTTACCGGGGATGTGTGCTGCATAAAATGTCAGAAGATACATGCAAACAGGAAAGAAAGGCATGAAATGACAAATGGTGCGAAGCACAAAAGTTTTACTGATGCACGGGGTCTGCGCCCGGCTTTGTACAAAGGTTTACATGCAACAGCGACAAGACTTGTACAAAAGGTGGTTGCCGGAGCGGATCACGGCAACCGCGCCTCACGGGTGAAACTTGCGAAGATGCTCGATGTTCCAGGAGTTGCTCACCGGTATGCCTTCTTCGGTCTCAAGGCGGACAGCGCCGGGCCTTGTGACTTGTCTCACCCGATAAGGGCCTTCCCACTTCGGCGTCAACTTGTTGGAATTCTTGGCGGACTGAACACGCCGAAGAACAAGGTCGCCTTCCTCGAGACTCCTCGCCTTGACCTTGCAGCTATGATAGCGACGCAAGGCTTGCTGGTATCGAGTAGCTCGTACAGCAGCCTGGAGACGGTCCTCCTCGAGGAGCAATGCATCATCTTGCCGAAGTTGCTCTTGCTCGAGCTCGTCGTAAGCGAGCACTCGAGGAGACCCGTATACGAGTTCCGTGGGGAGAACTGCCTCTGCTCCATAGACGAGAGCAAAGGGTGTCTGTCCGGTGGCTCGATTCGGTGTCGTCCTGATCGACCAAAGAGCCGCCGGCAACTCTTCTATCCAGTTTCTTCCGCACTTGTGTAGCCTGTCGAAGGTTCTTGTCTTGAGCCCGCGCAGCACTTCGGCATTGGCCCTCTCTGCTTGACCATTGCTCCTTGGGTGAGCAACGGAAGCAAAGCAGACCTTGGCGCCAAGGTCTTGGACGTATTGCATGAAGGTGCGACTTGTGAACTGTGTGCCGTTGTCGGTGATGATCCTGTTAGGGATTCCGAAACGACAAACAATTGACCTGAAGAACTTCACTGCTGACTGTGCTGTCACCTTTCTCACCGGTTCCACTTCTGGCCACTTTGTGAACTTGTCGATTGCAACGTACAAGTACTCAAAGCCCCCGGCAGCGGGGGGAAAGGGGCCGAGGATATCGAGCCCCCAGACCGAGAAGGGCCAGGACAAAGGGATCGTCTGGAGAGCTTGAGCTGGCTGGTGAATCTGCTTTGCATGGAACTGGCACGCTTCACACTTGGTTACTTTGTAGTTGCATCTTGGAGGGCTTCTGGCCAAAAGAAACCTTGCCGGAACGTCTTCCCGGCAAGTGCTCTTGCGCCAATGTGGTGACCACATATGCCTCCGTGTACTTCCGCCAACAACTTCTGTCCATCTTCCCGGGAAATGCACTTCAACCTGACACCGTTGAGTCTTCTTCTGTACAGTTCATTTCCAACGAACTGGTACATACTTGACTGTCTGGTAATCCTTTCTATCTCTTCTGGTTCTTCAGGAAGTTCTCCAGTTTGAAGAAAACGGACGATTTGCTGCGCCCATGCTGGAGCCTGAGGCTCGACAACAAGGACTAAAGGCATCAGGGCTGCTGCGGGAACCTCAGCTTCTACGGCGAGAACCTGTGGCTCTGCCGGAGCTGAGGATTCCCTGGCAAGCCTGCCGGGGCAAGGCTTGTCGGGAACGCCTGCTTCAACTGTACAGACCCTTGGGTCCGCAGGAGCAGACTGTTCCTCAGCATCTTGGTTGCTGATCCTGGGGATCTTGGCGGCGGTCTCTGGAAGATCCGCCGGCAAGTAGTCGCCGGAGACCAACTTCCTCTTCTTGTTCTGCCCAACTGATGGTGTAACGGATGGTTGAGTTAGCTTGAGCACGAAGACCCCTGGTTCCACAGGTAACTTCATTGCAGCACACTTTGAGAGGCCATCTGCGATATCATTCTGAGCTCTTGGAACGTGCTCCATCTGTAGGCCTTCAAAGTGTTCTTCAAGCTTCCTCACTTCATCGACATAAGCTTCCATCAGAGGACTCTGGTAACTCTTATTTACTTGTCGGACCACCAACTGTGAGTCTCCCCGCACAATCAACTTCTTGATCCCAAGTTCGGCCGCAATTCTGAGACCGGCAAGCAAACCTTCATACTCGGCAGTATTGTTTGTCGCTTGCTCCTTGGGAAAGTGCATTTGAACAACATACTTGAGGTGCTCTCCGGTGGGCGCTATGAGTAACACGCCAGCGCCGGCGCCTTGCAGTGAGAAGGCACCATCAAAGTACATTATCCACTCTTTGCTTGCTTCTTGGACGGGGATGTTCGTTTCTGGAACTTCGTCATCTGGCGTTGGAGTCCATTCTGCTATGAATTCTGACAAAGCCCTGCTCTGGATAGTTGAGGTACTCTCAAACTTTAGACCAAAGCTTGACAGCTCTAGTTCCCACTCGACGATCCTGCCTGTTGCTTCTGGATTCTGCAATATCCTCTTCAACGGAAAGCGAGTGACCACTGTTATCTCGTGTGCTTGGAAGTAGTGGCGCAGCTTTCTCGAGGCCATGAGGAGGCCGAAAAGCAACTTCTGCACCCCAGAGTATCTTGACCTAGCCCCCTGCAAGAGGGAGCTCACAAAATAAACTGGGCGCTGCACCATCTTCTTTCGCACTTCTCCTTGTTCCTGCGCAGACTTGTCCTTGTCGGGGCCAGAGCTTGTTGGGAAAGCCCCCTGCTTGTCGCTGGATGAGCTTGCCGGGAATGTGGGTTCCTCATCTGCCTCCCTCTCCGCTACTAACGCAGCACTAACCACTTGATTGGTTGCCGCTAAGTACAGCAGCAACTTCTCTTGTGGCCTAGGTGCGACAAGTATCGGAGTGGAGGACAGGTATCCTTTCAAGTCTTGCAGCGCTGCCTCCGCTTCCGGAGTCCATTTCATAGGACCCGCCTTTTTCAATATTTTGAAGAAAGGCAGGGCGCGTTCTGTAGACTTTGAAATGAACCTGCTGAGGGCAGCCACACAACCAGCAAGTCTCCTTACGTCCTTGACACGCTTCGGGGCTTCGATCTGCTCGATGGCTTTTATCTTGTCGGGATTGGCTTCAATCCCCCTCTGGGACACCAAGAACCCGAGAAGCTTGCCGGAGGGGACTCCGAAAACGCACTTCTCGGGGTTCAACTTGAGTTGTATCTTGCGCAGATTCTCAAAGGTTTCTTCTAGATCTTGAACTAGGGTAGTCTTGCTCTTGCTCTTGACCACTATATCATCCATGTAGGCTTCTACATTCTTGTGTATCTGTGGCTCAAAAGCAGTGTGCACCACCCTTGCAAACATTGAGCCTGCATTCTTCAATCCAAAGGGCATGCGTATAAAGCAATATGTGCCACATGGAGTAATGAACGCGGTCTTCTCTTCATCTTCCTCGGCCATGAATATCTGGTGGTAACCTGAGTATGCATCGAGAAATGAAAGCAACTCACATCCGGCGATGGAGTCAACAATCTGGTCAATGCGCAGCAAGGGAAATGGATCCTTAGGACAAGCTTTATTCACATCAGTGAAGTCTATACAAAGTCTCCACTTCCCATTAGCCTTGCGCACGACAACCGGATTGGCCAACCACGTGGGATGAAGTACGCCTCTGACCAGGCCTGCTGCTTCCAACTTCTTGATTTCTTCAGCTATAAACTCTTGGCGCTCCACAGCTTGCTTCCTGACCTTCTGCTTGACGGGCCGCGCGTGAGGACAAACAGCAAGCTTGTGCTCAATTACCTTCCTGGGAACGCCGGGGATGTCAGATGGTTGCCATGCAAACACATCGACATTCGCCCGTAGGAAGGCAACGAGCGCGCTTTCCTATTTGGAGTCGAGTGTAGCACTGATGGTGAAGGTACCACCAGTGCCGTCCTCCTTGGCGGACACCTTCTTGGTTGCCGGTGGAGCTGCCATTCCTTTCTTACACTTGCCGGTGGAGCTCGATGGTGCGTCCTCAACGGCAGCGCAGCACTCCGAAGAGGTGCGTTTGCCGGAGTGGGCCCCAGAGCTCTTGCCGGACTTGGTCTTGGTCTTCACCCCGGGAGCTTCAGCGGCAAGTGTCTTGCTGTCTGTCGCGGCTGCTGCGTCCCGGTAGATCTTGTCGGCGCAGATAAGCGCATCCTTCTTGTCGCCGGGGACAGAGATGACGCTTATCGGCCCCGGCATCTTGAGCATGTTGTACGCGTAGTGGGAAGCTGCCATGAACTTGGCGAGCGCAGGATGGCCAAGTATCCCATTGTATGGCAATGGGATATCGGCAACGTCGAACGTGATCCTCTCCATCCTGAAGTTGAGCTCTCCACCAAAGGTCACTGGCAGCGTGATCTTCCCCTTCGGCTTGCTCCTTCCCGGGTTGATTCCTTGGAACGTCCCGGTTTCCTCGAGCTCGCTGTCGGGGATCTGTAGTTTCTTGATCACAGCGGAGGAGATCAAGTTGAGGCCGGCCCCGCCGTCAACCAACATCTTGGTGACCTTGAGGTTGCGGATAGTTGGTGAAACCAACATCGGCAAACACCCGACCGCAGTTGTGCGGTCAGGGTGGTCCTCAAGGTCGAAGATGATGGGCGTGCCGGACCATTTCAGCAGCCTGCGCGACTCGACGGGTGGCTCAGCTGCATTCACTTCCCGCACCCATTGCTTGAGTTGGCGGTGGGAAGTGTGCAGAGAGGCACCTCCATCGACGCACAAGACTTCTGTGGCCTTCTGGAACTCCTGCTCGCTGTTGTCTCCTTCATCCATATCCTCATCGTCGTCTTCATCTTCATCCTTGTTGCGGCCCCGGGGAGGTCTGTCTCCTTGCCGCTGTTTGGCCTTGCCGCGGCGTCCTCCCCGGCCATTGAACGGCCGCTTCTTGCTTGGCTCTCCTCCGCCTCCTTGGGCCTTCTCCTTGTCGCGACGCTCGTATTCAGCCTTCTGCTGTTCTACGAGGTACTCTACCCTCTTGCAGTTCTGGAGATCGTGGCCCTTGGTGCGGTGGATCTTGCAGTACTGCTTGTCAGAGCCGTCCTGCTTGTCGGCTGCCGCTACAGGGGCGGCCTCCTTACCGGAGCCACCAGCCTGTGTCTTCTTGGCAGCAGCCTCCTTGCCGGACTGCTCGACAACCAGTACCTCCTTGTTCTTCTTCTTCTTGTTCCACCGCCGGCCTTTCCTTGCCGGGGCGGCATCCTCGCTGTCACTTCCTCCTGCGCCGGTATCCTCTCCGGGGAGTCTCCTCCCCTCTTCAGCGCGTGCACATTTGTCAGCCAGAGCGTAAAGCTCGCTGACGTCCCGGATCTTGGTCATCGCCATCTCCTCCCTCATCCGGCGGTTACGTACGTTCTGATGGAACGCGCTAATAACCGCGGCAGGGTGAACATCGGGGATATTGTGCTGAACGCGGCTGAACCTTTGGATGTATTTGCGCAGGGACTCTCCCTCCTTTTGGGCAAGGATGTGGAGATCGCTCTCCTGGCCGTGAGGCTTGTGGCCGCCCGTGAAGGCGCCGACAAATTGGTGGAACAAATCTGTCCATGAAGAAATGGAGTTCTCCGGCAAGTGCATAAGCCAAGACCTGACGTTTGGCTTAAGCACGAGCGGGAAGTAGTTGGCTAGGATCTTCTCGTCGCGTCCCCCGGCAGCCTGCACTGCTATGGTGTAGATGCTGAGGAACTCCAAGGGATTGGTCTTGCCGTCGTACTTCTCGGGTACGTCGGGCTTAAAGTTCTTCATGCTGGGCCACTGGACTTGCCGCAGCTCTCGGGTGAACGCAGGGCAGCCTGCCGCGTACGGCAAGTCGCCTGGTTCACCGGGAGCGTGCATGTCGACAGCGGTCCCAGCGCGCTGATCAGATTGCCTTCGAGCTTCTCGTCGACGCTCGATGCGGGTTCGAGCGTCCTCTTGTCGCCTGTCGTTGAGGACTTGGCGCTGATCGCGGCGAGCCCGTGGATCCGACGATGCCGTGGAGTCGTCATCGACGTTGATCCGGCGGGGCGGCGATTTCTGCTTCCGCGGCGGGGAGTGCATGGTAGTTGCACCCCCGGCGGTCTTGTCTCCATAGGCCTTCGCTTGGTCGACTTGCCGCGGGCGTGATGTTGCCGGTTGCTGCGGCGTGTCGTTGTTGGCGAAGGAGATGAGGCTCTGGATCGTGGCTCTCCAGTCTTCGGCCTTGTCTGCCGCTGGAGGGAAGTCGAGGAGCAGCTGAGCCCTGGCCAGGGCTTCTGCTGGAGAGGAGGGAAACGGTGGCGAACGGTGCGAGGAGCGAGATATGCTCGGACTTCTAACAGGGTTAGAAGGAGCAGGATCTCGCCCCGGCGACCGCGCCTTGCTCGTACCAGCGTGCTGGCCTTGAGCGTCCCGCGACCCACCGGTTTGGGCTTGTCCCAGCAGACGGATGGCACCGTGGGTACCGCGTCGCTGCTGGCCCGGCACCTCCTGAGAGGGACGGGGTGCGTGCACGGACACCGAGGCTTTGGAGTTCGCCCGGTCGTCCGTCTTGTCCTTGGACTTGGTGGCGCCGTGAGTTTCCCCACCGGCGTCCACCCTTCCGCCAGCGTCTCCTCCACCAACCGTCTGTTCTGGTGGTGGTGGGATCGACGCGGACGGGCCTCCGACTTCCGAAGCTTACTTCTTCGGAGGCATGTTGACGTAGCCGATGAAGTTGACGAAGCTGGAGAGGTTGATGAAGAATGCGCCCGCGTGAGCGCCGGATCAGGTTCGCACAACCTCGACGCCCCCTACCTGGCGCGCCAAAGATGTCGGGGAAACTGACCGCCCGCGAACACCTATGGGACCGGAGCCCCTTCTACGTTGCGGTAAGGGAGCGGAGGGAGCACGGAGAGCAGATCGAGGAGCACACGCGGGCAGTTTACCCAGGTTCGGGCCGCGATGACGCGTAAAACCCTACTCCTGCTTTGATTGTATTTAGTTCTTGGGCTCGGGAGCTTGAAGATCTACAGTACCAGCTACACCGAGCGAGGGAATGAACGAGTTTCTGGGATCGAACCCCCTCTACGTTGTGCATGGGCCTCCTTTTATAGCTCAAAGGGGTCACCGACAGGTGTCAACGTAGAGGAGGGTAAAAACGTAAAATCGGTGGTGGTTGTAACAGTGTTTGAACAGTGGTCTTCACCTAACTTTGACGGTGGGGGACAAGGGCATTGAATGCCCGTCGCCGTCGCCCCAAAAGCGCCCGTCCATGCGTCTCCGTTCGCCACGGCGATAGCTTCGTCACCGCAGCTTGCCACTGTGTACCCCAGGCTGCACAGCCATCCGCCACATGCCCCTGGAAGGGCCCTAGGGCGACGCGTGGCCAGATGAGCTGGAGCACAGGCACACAACATAAGTTTCCCCGGCAAGCACCTTGCCGGGGTCGCAACCTTGTCGGGCCCGGAAGCTTGCCGCTCTCCGGGTCCTGTCGGGGCGCATGATGCGCCGCGATATACCTTGAGGTGCCGTTCTTTGGCCTTCATGGCAAGCACCTCTTGCCAGGGTCTTGTGCTGGAATAATAACTTTGAGCCTGGTGTGGCCTTCCCGACAAGCTCCTCTTGCCGGGGTCTTGTCTTCTAACTTGAATACTTTGTTCTTGAATGGCTTGGAGGGGTCTGGAGCAGGCTTTGGCGGGCGCGTGGTGAGCCAGACCACGGGACGCTGCTACTGCCCGTGCACAAGTCGGGATACTAAGGTACCCCTACTTTAGTACACCGACACGGCGCCATCGAGTTCACTTGACAAAGCCACTGCCAAAATCCCTAATCATTTAGGTCTCACTAATAGGGATCTCGGTCTCACCGAGATGGGAATGTAAACTCTCTGTTTCCTATTTGTAACATTTCGGTCCAATCGAGATGTGAGAATCGGTCTCACCGAGTTAGCATTGCAAACTCTTTGTTGCCTTTTTGTAACAATTCGATCTCACCCAAATGAGCGAATCGGTCCCAACGAGTTTGCCTGACCAACCCTCCGTGTGCCAATTATAGAAATTGGTCACCGAGTTTATGTGATCGGTCTCACCGAGATTACGTTATGCCCTAAGCCTAATGAAATCGGTCCCACCGAGTTGATCATATCGGTCACTGAAAAGCCTAACGTTCACATTTTGAACTAAATCGGTCCGACCGAGTCCCATGATTCGGTCCCACCGAGTTTGGTAAATTGTGTGTAACGGTTGGATTTTGTGTGGAGGCTATATATACCCCATCCACCCACTCTTCATTCGTGGAGAAAGCCATCGGAACATACACACACTTCCATTACTCATTTTCTGAGAGAGAACCACCTACTCATGTCTTGAGACCAAGATATTCCAATCCTACCATATGAATCTTGATCCCTAGCCTTCCCCAAGTTGCTTTCCACTCAAATCTTCTTTCCACCATATCCAAATTTGTGAGAGAGAGTTGAGTGTTGGGGAGCAAGAGCAAGGAGTTCATCATCAACACACAATCTATTACCTTTTGGAGAGTGGTGTCTCCTAGATTGGTTAGGTGTCACTTGGGAGCCTCCGACAAGATTGTGGAGTTGAACCATGGAGTTTGTAAGGGCAAGGAGATCGCCTACTTCGTGAAGATCTACCCTAGTGAGGCAAGTCCTTCGTGGGCGATGGTCATGGTGGGATAGACGAGTTTGCTTCTTCGTGGACCCTTTGTGGGTGGAGCCCTCCAGGGACTTGCGTAGCCATTACCCTTCGTGGGTTGAAGTCTCCATCAACGTGGATGTACGATAGCACCACCTATCGAAACCACGCCAAAAACATCAGTGTCTCCAATTGCGTTTGCACACTCCAATCCCATCCCTTTACTTTCTTGCAACTTGCATGCTTTACTTTCCGCCACTCATAAACTCTTGGCATGCTTGCTTGAAATATATTGTGAATGCTCGAAATTGTGCTAAAAACTCTACCTCAACTTAGAGAACTTAAAAAAACACACCACTTTTCTTGTTGAGTGTCTAATCACCCCCCTCTAGACACCTCTTCTTCGATCCTCTCAGTCTGGCAATTGTTTTAATTCAAACACAGGATCACCTTTAGGAGGAGGAGGACCTCCTAGAGTTTCAACGGGTAAATTGTGTTTAAGCAGAGGACCTTGTTCAAAGAAAATATCATCTATTTCATTTCTTTCATGCATATGTAAATCATTTTCATAGTCTAACAAATATTGTTCTAGAGGATCAGTAGGAGGCACTCCAATAGTAGCAAGACCAATAATTTCATCTTTACTAGGCAATTCTTTTTCATTAAGCTTTCTACTAAACTTGGAGAAATTAAATTCATGAGACTCAGCACCAAAACTAACACCAATAGTTTGTTTCTCACAATCGATTTTAGCATTAACGGTGTTCAAGAAAGGTCTACCAAAAATAATGGGACAAAAGTCATCTTCTGGGGAACCAAGAACAAGAAAATTAGTAGGGTATTTTATTTTCCCACACAATACTTCAACATCTCTAACAATCCCAATTGGTGATATAGTATCCCTATTAGCAAGTTTAATAGTAACATCTATGTCTTCTATCTCTGCGGGTGCTATGCCATTCATAATTTCTTAGTATAAAGAGTAGGGAATAGCACTCACGCTAGCACCTATGTCACATAAACCATGATAGCAGTGATCTCCAATTTTAGCTGAGACAACGGGCATGCCAACAACAGGTATGTGTTTATCCTTTTTGTCAGGCCTGGCAATTCTAGCAACTTCTTCATTGAAGCAAATAACATGCCCGTCTACATTTTCCTCTAGGAGATCTTTGACAATAGCAATATTAGGTTCTACTTTAATTTGATCATCTGGTTTAGGTGTTCTGATATAACTTTTGTTAACCATAGTTGAAACTTTAGCATGCTGCTTTATCCTAACAGGGAAAGGTGGTTTTTCAACACAAGCAGTAGGAACAACTGGATCAACATTATAAAGTATAGTTTCTTCTTTAATTGGTATCGGTTCTTTAATTTCTTCTTTAATAGGTGGGTGATATTTAAAACACTTATCTTTAGGGAGATCAACATGAGTAGCAAAAGATTCACAAAAGGAGGCTACTATCTCAGAGTCAAGTCCATATTTAGTGCTAAACTTTGAAAAAGCATCAGTATTCATAATTTTTTTAACACAATCATACTTAAGCTTAATACCTGACTCTTTACCTTCGTCGAGTTCCCAATCTTCAGAGTTGCATTTAATTCTTTCCAAAAGATCTCACTGGAATTCAATAGTCTTCTTTATAAAGGAACCAGCACAAGAAGTATCAAGCATTGATCGATCATTGTGAGAAGGCCGAGCATAAAATTTTTGAATAATAATTTCTCTTCAGAGCTCATGACTGGGGCATGAATATAACATTGACTTAAGCTTCCCCCAAGCTTGAGCGATACTTTCTCTTTCACGAGGCCAAAAATTATATATGTAATTCCGATCACGATGAACTAGATGCATAGGATACTTTTTTTTGGTGAAATTCCAATTTCAATCGATTCTAGTTCCAAGCTCCAATATCATCGCACAACCTATACCATGCTAATGTTTTTCCCTTCAAAGATAAAGGAAAAACCTTCTTCATAACTTGATCTCTGGGTAAACCTTCAAGCTTAAACAATCCACAAATTTGTTCCACATATATCAAGTGCATATCAGGATGTTCGGTTCCGTCTCCTGCATAAGGATTAGCTAGCAGTTGTTCTATCATACTCGAAGGGGCTTCATATTCAATATTTTCAGTAGGTGCAGCATGTTGAGAGGTAGCTAATTGTGGTTCCGGTCGAGGTGAAGATACCCTGAATAAACCCCTCAAAGGATTGTTCTCCATAGTAACAAGTGACAATAAATTTCAGCACACTATATGAATGTTTCCTTACAGATTTCCACTTACCAAAAGCGCATCACTCCCCGGCAACGGTGCCAGAAAATTAGCCTTGATGACCCACAAGTATAAGGGATCAATTACAGCTCTTTTCGGTAAGTAAGAGTGTCGAACCCAACGAGGATCAGAAGGAAATGACAAGTGGTTATCAGCAAGGTAGTGTCTGCAGGTGCTGAAATTGTAAGTAACAGAGTAATTTGATAGCGAGATATTTTTGTAACGAGCAAGTAAAAATAGTATTAGCAAAAGTGCAGCAAGATAGCCCAATCCTTTTGAGGCAAAGGATAGGCTAAGACGGTCTCTTATAATAGGCAAAGTGCTCTTGAGGGTACACGGGAATTTCATCTTGTCACTTTCATCATGTTTGTTCAATTCGTGTTCGCTACTTTGATAATTTGATACGTGGGTGGATTGGTGCTTATGTGCTGTTCTTACTTGAACAAACCTCCTACTTATGATTAACCCTCCCGCAAGCATCCGCAACTACGGAAAAAGTATAAAGAATTAATTCTAACCATAGCATTAAACTTTTGGATCCAATCGGTCCCTTACGTGATAGCGCATAAACTGGGGTTTAAGCTTCTGTCACTCTCGCAACCCACCATCTAATTACTACTCCACATTGCATCCCCTTAGGCCCAAAAACGGTGAAGTGTCATGTAGTCGACGTTCACATGACACCACTAAGGGAATCACAACATACATACTATCAAAATATCGAACACATATCAAATTCACATGATTACTTGCAACATGATTTCTCGTGTGACCTCAAGAACAAAGGTAACTACTCACAAATGATAAAAATGCTCAAGATCAGAGGGGTATTAAATAGCATAATGGATCTAAACATATAATCTTCCACCAAATAAACCATATAGTAATCAACTACAAGATGTAATCAACACTACTAGTCACCCACAAGCACCAATCTATAGTTCATGCAACAAGATTGAACACAAGAGATGAACTAGGGTTTGAGATGAGATGGTGACATTGAATATGTTGATGAAGATAGCCCTCCCCAAGATGGGAGAGTTGTTGGTGATGATGATGACAATGATTTTCCCCTCCGGGAGGGAAGTTTCCCTAGCGGAATCGCTCCGCCGGAGGGCAAAAGTGCTCCTGCCCAAGTTCCGTCTCGAGACGGCGGCGCTCCGTCCCGAAAGTCTCCTCCTTAATTTTTCTAGGTCAAAATGACTTATATACCAGAAGAGGGACATAGGAGGTGAGCCGGGTGAGTACAACCCACCAGGGCGCGCCTAGGTGGGTTGTGCCCACCTGGTGGGCCCCCTTTGGTGCTTATCAGCTCCAGTATTTTTCGTATATTCCATAAAAATCTCCGTGAAGTTTCAGCTTGTTTGGAGTTGTGTAGAATAGGTAGCCTGACGTAGCTTTTCAGGTCCAGATTTCCAGCTACCAGAATTCTCCCTCTTTGTGTACGCCTTGCAAATTATGAGAGAAAAGGCATTAGAATTACTCCAAAAAGCATTATTATGCATAAAAACATCATAAATAACGGCAAGAAAACATGATGCAAAATGGACGTATCAACTCCCCCAATCTTAGATCTCGCTTGTCCTCAAGCGAAAACCGAAATCGAAAAACATGTCCACATGCTTTGAGAGAGAGAGGTGTCGATAAAAAAATACGGACATAGAAGCATCATGTAAATTATAATAACAACAAAAAAACTAAACATAAGACTTTTTCATAGAACTTTTATCATAGACTTCTCATGGACAAGTAACAGTTCATCACACAATTGAAGTATAAAGCATAAACTCTATTAGAAACCAACAAACTATGTTTTAGTCAACTTTGCAACTACAATTCATCATCTTTACAGGAAGGGTCACGTATCGGAGCCTTTAGGCAAGTCCACATACTCAACCATCATATAGTCTTCTATGATTGCTAACACTCACTGCATACACACGAGCAAAACGTTTCAACCGGACACATAGAAAGATAGGGGCTTATAGTTTCGCCTCCCAACATATTCACCTCAAGGGTGATGTCAACAATAATAACTCGTGCCACCCATATTCAACTGGACATATGTGCCTAGATCTTTCCTGACCACATGATGCTTGCCAAAGGATAAAATAAAAAGGAATAGAGACAAAACTTTGACTCTTTGCATAAAAGTAAAAGATAGGCCCTTCTTAGAGGGAAGCTGAGGTTGTCATGCGCTTAATTGTTTGTATGCTCAACCACTTAATGCAAAGGAACGTCACTTTATATTGCCCCTTGTGATAGCAACCTTTATTATGTAGTCCGTCGCTTTTATTACTTTGCCATCACAAGTTCGTACAACGCTCAATTTTCCCTTACACTAAATGATCTCACACTTTTAGAAGCAATTTTTATTGCCCTTTTTGCACTGATGACAACTTACTTGAAGGATCTTACTCAATCCATAGGTAGGTATGGTTGACTCTTGAAAAGGTTTGGGTTTAAGGGTTTTTGGATGCACAAGTAGTATCTCTACTTAGTGCGGAATTTTTGGCTAGAAAAGATATTGAGCAAGCACCACATGTTAAAGGATCTATGACAATATGACTTCTATGTGAATATGAACAAACATAAATCATTAAGTTGTCTTCCTTGTCCAACGTCAACAATTTTGGCATATAATATTTTTATGGGGGCTCACAATCACAAAAGATTTCTAGGATAGTATATTTATATATGAATCTTCTCTTCCCTTATTAATTCTTTCATGAGTTGCATCATTAACCAATGCCATGTTTGCCAATCTCTAATAAAAAATTCTACTTATACTTTTCCTTATATGGTGCTATCACCTACCATAGGTTTAACATATGATCTTCTTAATTTATTTCCTTTCTTTTATTGCAACATGAAAGTAAAGAAAGCAAAACTCAAACTAAACTTTATTATATAACTTGCACACGATTACAAGGATAGATCACTAAGCAAACTCTCGAAAAGAAAGGATCGAACTAAACTTTCATTTATTCTAAAGCAAAAGATTAACTAAAATAAGTAAATGTAAAAGGATAGTGAGGATGATACGATACCAGGGCACATCCCCCAAGCTTGGCGGAAGCCAAGGGGAGTGCCCATACCCGGTACTCAAATTTCTTTCGGTGATGAAGAAGATGGTGGTGGCGGTGAAGTAGTATTCTCCAATATGACCATGAATAGGTCCTTCTAGCCTTGAATCTCCCGAAGGGCCTGATGAAGTAGCTCCCTGTTTTTCTTCACCTCTTCCATTATGTGTTTATTTTCGGGCCCCACGAGTGTAGTCATGCATTGTTTTCTTTTGGCCTAGATATGTTCCAATTGGATGGTATATGCCTACGAGGAGTATTCTCGAACCCATAATCGTGATGATGATGACGATGATTTCCCCCTCCGGGAGGAAAGTTCCCCCGGCGGAATCACTCCGCTGGAGGGAAAAAGTGCTCCTGCCCAAGTTCCGCCTCGAGACGGCGGTGCTCCGTCTCGAAAGTCTCCTCCTTAATTTTTCTAGGTCAAAATGACTTATATACCAGAAGAGGGGCACCAGAGGTGGGCCTGGGTGAGCACAATCAACCAGGGCGCTCCTAGGTGGGTTGTGCCCACCTGGTGGGCCCCCTCTAGTGGTTATCAGCTCCAGTATTTTTCATATATTCCATCAAAAATCTCCATGAAGTTTCAACTTGTTTGGAGTTGTGCAGAATAGGTAGCCTAACGTAGCTTTTTCAGGTCCAGATTTCCAGCTGCCGGAATTCTCCCTGTTTGTGTACACCTTGCAAATTATGAGAGAATAGGCATTAGAATTACTCCAAAAAGCATTATTATGCATAAAAACATCATAAATAACAGCAAGAAAACATGATGCAAAATGGACGTATCAGGGACGTATACCTATATACGTGGGGGATTTGTGTGCCCGCGCGCATGATTGAGATAAAAGAGAGGACATAAGTCATTAGATCAACATGACGGGAGAGATGGATCGATATGACAATATGCATCTAGGTGAGAGCGGAGGAAAGATGGTCTGATGCTGGAGCGTGTGTTTTTGTCTTTAATAGAGAGTGGCGTGGGGTGGAGCATTCATATATGGTGAGCAGAGGGAGCGAGACCTATATATGCATGTAGAGAAAAACATATATAGTGTCCGTGATAGGAAGCAAGAGTGCGTATGGGAAAGAAGGTTGATGGAGAAACACAAAAATAGGGAGATAGAGATGCTAGTTAGAGGGAGATCGGCTATTGTGTTTTTGTCTTTAAGAGAGATATAGAGTGTGTGATAGGAAGCAAGAGTGCGACCGAGAAAGGAAGTTGATGGAGAAACACAGAAATAGGAAGATAGAGATGCTAGTTAGAGGGAGATCGGCTAGTGTGTTTCTTATAGATAAGAGTCGAGTAGATCTGAATAGTAGGATGTGTGTGTGTGTGAGTGAGAGAGGGTGCGTGTGAGTGACATACAAACGAATATTAGAGAGAAATGAGACCCCGAGAGATGGAGTTTTTGTTTGCGAGAGAGTGAGACTTTTCAGAGGGAGAGTCGTAGCTAGAGAGACATACGGAACACGAGATATCCCTATGGAGAGAGGGTGTGTGTGAGCGGCATATAGGGGAACGGTGGAAAGAAATGAGACCTTGGGAGACTGAGTTTGTGTTTGAGTGTGAGAGATGGATATTTAAGAGGGAGAGTCGTTGGTATTGAGACTTAGGAAGCACAATAAATGTCTAGAGTGAGAGGATGTTTGTGAGCGACATATAGGGGAATAGCACAGAGAAATGAGACCCCCGGGGACGAAGTTTTTGTTTGTGTGAAAGAAAGAGATTTCACAGGGAGAATTATAGTTAGAGAGGCATAGCAGGGAGAGATATAGTGAATGAAAGGATCGATATGGTTGACTAGAGGGGGGGGGTGAATAGGCAACTAACAATTTTTAGCTTTTCTTAACCAATTAAAATTAGGCGACAAAATAAGTTGTCTAGATAAACTACTATGAAGACAACTAATGTAAATAAGCCCAACAACTACACAAGCATGCTATAGGAATTAAACAAGCAAAGCATGCAAGAGTAAAGGTAAGAAATAACCACAAGTAGAACCGAAGGAGACGAGGATGTGTTTCCGAAGTTCCTTCCCTTTGAGGGGAAGTACGTCTCCGTTGGAGCGGTGTGGAGGCACAATGCTCCCCAAGAAGCCACTAGGGCCACCGTATTCTCCTCACGCCCTCACACGATGCAAGGTGCCGTGATTCCACTAGTGGTGCCCTTGAAGGCGGCAACCGAACCTTTACAAACAAGGTTGGGGCAATCTCCACAACTTGGAGGCTCCCAACAAACCACGAAGCTTCACCACAATGGAATATGGCTTCGAGGTGACCTCAACCGTCTAGGGTGCTCAAACACCCAAGAGTAACAAGATCCGCAAGGGATTAGTGGGGAGAATCAAATATCTCTTGGTGGAAGTGTAGATCGGTGCCTCCTCAAGCAATCCCGAGCAAATCAACAAGTTTGATTGGCTAGGGAGAGAGATCGGGCGGAAATGGAGCTTTTGGAGCAACAATGGAGTAGTGGGGGAAGAGGTAAGTCTCCTTGGAGAAGAAGACCCCCTATATATAGTGGGGGGACAAATCCAACCGTTATTTGAGGTTTCAGCCCGCAGAGAGCGGTAGTACCGCAACTTACGAGCGGTACTACCGCTGTACTGAGCGGTACTACCGCTTGGGAAGCGGTACTACCGCCAAGGCAAAAATATCGAGACCTGATACAGCCACGGATGAAATAAATTACATCCGTGGCTACATCCGCAGGGGAAAACGGAAGTAGCAAAATGCGACACGGTACTACCGCTTAAGCTAAGCGGTACTACCGCTTAAGCTAAACGGTACTACCGTGCGGTATGCGGAAGTAAAAAATTACTTCCGCATCCACTTCTTATACTTAGACTTCAGCGCCAGGCCCAGATACACGGTACTACCGCATGGGGACGCGGTACTACCGCGGGAGCGGTACTACCATGTCGGCAAGCGGTACTACCGTGTACCTGTGCGGTACTACCGCTTGGCAAAGCGGTACTACCGCATGCTTGGCAGAAGATCAGTACAGAAGCCACAGAATTGCCACAACGAAAGAAAGACCGGTTGGACCTCCAGAGAAGCAAGGAAAGGAAGTGTGGGAGAAAGATGTGTACGTGTTGATTCTACCCAAACCTTTCCGACGCGGACCCCCTCTTAATAGTACGGCTTTCCTATTACTCAATGCCACCTACAGGGAGCAAAAAGAAAACACCGTCCTTCATGGAATCCGAGGGGCAATCAATCGTCTTGTGCCATAAGAGAGATATACCTGTATGAGCTTACAGCACACGATTAGTCCGCAAGAGTATTGTCATCAATCACCAAAACCATTAGGGAGAAAAATGCCCTTACAATCTCCCCCTTTTTGGTGTATTGATGACAACACGAGATTTGCACAGAGAAGAAATAATAGAGACAGCAATATAAGCCCTAGAGTATAGGTGAGCTCCCCCTGTATGTATGCCTACATATGATTGTGCTTTGGACTGCACTGCACACATACTAGGTATGGCGTTCCCCTATAATCTACACAAGCGATACTTTATAAAACATTTAACTGCATAGGATAAGCATAAGGACATGATAATAAGTTTAACGATACGAGGGCATATGTCTTACACCATATGATTGTCTCACACAAACACGCACAATAAAACCAAGTTCAACGAAAAGAAACACACACAAGACGGCACAAGACGGCAAATGCAAATCACTCTCCCCCTTTGTCATCGAGACACCACAAAGGGAAAGAGAGGAAACGAAGATGGGTGGCAGCCCGGGAGAAGCTCAGTCGTCATACTCGTCATCAAATCCCTGCTGCTGCTCGTCCTGATAGTCCTCATCAGATCCCTGCTGCTCTGGCTGATACTCATCATCAGAATCTGTCCACTGGTATCCCTGGCGAGCCATCCAGGTAGCCTCTGGAGTGATGTTGTCCTCCCATCCATTTGAGACCTCTTCACCATACAAGGACAGAATCTTCTTGTCCCGCTGACGTGTCTTCTTGTCAGTCACATGGGCACGGTATTGCCCCTGAGCCTGCATGCAGAAGAGAGCCTTCATCTTCTGCTGGAGCTTCTTGGCCCATGACGGCTTCTCTACGGTAGAGGAAGAAGAGGGGGCAAATCTGCCTGAGCGGACATCGGCAGGCTCCTCCATAGGCTCATCCTCAGTGCCCATCTGGGCAGCAGCAGCCTGAGCGCGAGTAGTGGTGTTGGCCCAGCGAGTCTTGACGCGAAGCTTGATAGGATCATGGCGGTAGCAGTCGGCCACCAACTCCTCCTCTGGATACAATTTCGCCCAAGTCTTGGAGATGAGCAGATATAAGAAAGGACCATAGATAGGTACCTTGCGAGTGTAGATAGCAAACCGAAGCTCATTCCACATGATGTGAGAAATGTCCAGAGGAGCAGCCTGAGTGGAGCGAGCCTCTTGACACATCAGAAGCATATCCACCAGATAGGCGTGAACCTTGTCCTTGTCGCCAACACGAGGAAACAGCGTGTTGCGAAAAATCCGATACATAATGTCCAGGAAGGGATTCAACACATAGGTTGTTTTGCCACTAGCAAGGGTCTTTGCTTCATAGAAAGGAAGAAGTCTGTCCTTGTTGGCTGCTTCAGGATTGGCGTGAGGCCGAAAACCAATAGGTGTGTGGAGACCCTCATCGGGAAGCTGAAGAAGATCCATGAACTCCTTCCAAGTGGCGGTCATCTTGTGACCATGAGTCATCCAAGTCATGGGACGATCTTCCTTGGCCTGAAAGTTGACAGAGGCATAGAACTGTGCAATGAGCTCAGGATCAAAATCGTTCTGGAAAGTCATGATATGTTCCAGACCCAGCTGCTCGATCAAGTCAAGGGCTTCAGCAAAATACGCCCTGTTGGTATCCTTCCTCATGTGCTCCACATCGATCCAGTGAGCATCCACATACAGATTTGCCTTGGTCTTGAGCACCTCATGATAGATGCGATACTGTTGCTTGGTCCAGAAGACATCATCACCAGGGAAGTGCTCACGAGGTTCCCCATATGGGTTGATCTTCCGTCTAGCCATGAACTCACCAGCAGGCATTTCCTCCATAGACATGGATGACTCCTTGCGCTTGTTGGCTGAGGTCTTGTACCGGCGCTGAGGATTGGGGTTGGAGCCCTCTGGCACATCGCTCGGGGTACGCATGCGCTTGGACCCGGTGTCACGAACGGGGTTGGTACGACGACCCGCAAAGCCTGAGCCACCACCTAAAAATACAAACACAAAACCACAGCAAAACAAACGCGAGAAGAATCAATGCCAGAGCCTCGAAAGACACAAGAAACCAAGGGAAATAGAAAAGAGAACATGCCACGAAGCTAGTGAGAGCCAAACGGTAGTACCGCTGACCCAACGGAAGTAAAAAAAATAGTACCGGAGGGCAAGCGGTAGTACCGCGTGGCACATGCGGTAGTACCGCATGCCTTACGGTAGTAGGATTTTACTTCCGCCCAAAGGGGCGGAACTAAAATATTAGTGCTGCATGCGGAGCGGTAGTACCGCGTAAGGACGCGGTAGTACCGCTCGGCATGCAGTACTAATATTCTACTTCCGCCCGAGGGGGCGGAACTAAAATATTAGTGCTGCATGCGGAGCGGTAGTACCGCACCGGAACGCGGTAGTACCGTTCGGCATGCAGTACTAAAATTTTACTACCGCTTAGGTCAGATCGGATCTGGTTTACACCGTGCGGTAGTACCGCGGTTCTCCAGCGGTAGTACCGCACGGAACAGATCTGGGAAGATAAACAATTAGAAACTACCAACACGATCTTCACACGGTACTACTGCTGATCAGTAACTTCGTGGCAACAACTCTAAGCATATTTCCGGATCACAAATACTCTCCCACAACCTAAGCATCCATGGATAGGATCACGAAGAACACAAGAAAGCACTAAGCATCTCCCCTAACCCTAAAAACTTAGGCAAGGCAAAAAGAAGAAGGGAAACGGGGAAAAACCTGCATCCATGGCAAGAGGACGTGGTGGGGATCGATCCCACCGGTCGGAAAGAGAAACGAGTGGGCGAGGAAGGAGATCCGGCGAGGTCCTCCGGCGGCGTTCTTGAGAGAGAGACAGGGACGACGTGGGGGTTAGGAGTGAATGGGTATGGGGGAGATGGAACTCCCCCTGCCTGCTTATAACCCCCACGCGTTTTGATACGTGCGGTAGTACCGCGGTCATCGCGGTAGTACCGCTTGCGCGGTAGTACCGCTCGCCAAGCGGTAGTACCGCTTTACCAGCGGCAGTAAAAAATTACTGCCGTGCTGGTCGAGCGGTAGTACCGAAACCCCATCTGCGGTAGTACCGTAAGCTTGCACGGTAGTACCGCTCCTCCAAGAACAAACACGGCTGACAAGAGGCTTTAAGCAAAGAAACAGGAGAAAAACAAATGCACGCACATGCAAAGTGAACCAACACAACTCCTCAGAGGAGGGCGGTGGCCGAGGCCACCTATGTTTGAGTATATAGATATGGCACCGCGAAGAATTATCCTTGGGCCCATGATCCAAAACTCGACTTGAAACATTTAAACCAAAAATGTATGGCAAATGATAAAGACTTGGTTAGTTTATGCATGATGGGGGGAGGAACAGTTCATTGAGAGAACAATACTCCCCCTATGTCCATGCCTACATCTAGACAAGATAGCTATATTGAGTGTGAGGGGTGTGTGTGCACAGACTCAAACCACATTGCTCAAATCGATGATATTTAGCTCATGCCTTAACTCGCGAAATCTAGCTTCATCCAATGGCTTCGTGAAGATATCTGCAAGGTTATCATGAGTGTTGACGTAGTGAAGCTCGATCTCTCCTTGCCTTATGTGATCCCGGATGAAATGATACCGAATCTCAATATGCTTCGTCTTGAAGTGAAGCACCGGGTTGAGAGAAATCTTGATGGCACTCTCATTGTCACACCAAAGAGGCACTTTGTCACAAATGACACCGTAATCCTTCAAAGTTTGCCTCAGCCATAAGAGTTGAGCACAGCAACTGCCAGCGGCCACATATTCTGCTTCAGTGGACGAGAGAGATACACAACTTTGCTTTTTGGAAGACCAACTAACAAGAGAGCAACCAAGAAATTGGCACCCTCCCGAGGTGGACTTCCTATCCACTTTGTCTCCCGCCCAGTCAGAATCAGAAAAACCAACAAGGTTGAAGTTCGCTCCTCTTGGGTACCATAAGCCAAAGTTTGGGGTATGAGCCAAATATCGAAAGATTCGCTTGACAGCCACAAAGTGACTTTCCTTAGGTGAGGCTTGAAACCGTGCACAAATTCCCACACTCAACATAATATCCGGTCTAGATGCACAAAGGTAAAGCAACGATCCAATCATAGAGCGATATACCTTTTGATCCACCGCTTTACCATTGGGATCAATGTCAAGTTGGCATTTGGTTGGCATCGGAGTAGTAGCCGGCTTGACATCACTAAGGTTGAACCTTTTGAGCATGTCTTGAGTATACTTGGATTGTTTGATGAAGATGCCTTCTCTTCGTTGTTTGATCTCAAATCCAAGGAAGTACTTCAACTCTCCCATCATGGACATCTCAAAGTGAGTGGTCATGAGTGCGGCGAACTCATCATTGAAAGCTTTGTTAGGAGAACCAAAGATAATATCATCAACATATAGTTGGCATACAAACAACTCCCCTTTGACCTTCTTAGTAAAAAGAGTGGGGTCGATTTTCCCAATTTCAAACCCACGATCTTGTAACAACTCGGTAAGGTGCTCATACCACGCTCGTGGGGCTTGTTTAAGGCCATAGAGTGCCTTATCAAGTTGATAAACATGATTGGGGAACTTAGGATCCTCGAACCCTGGGGGTTGTTTAACATATACCAACTCGTTAATGGGACCATTAAGAAAAGCACTTTTCACATCCATTTGTTGCAATTTAAAGTTATGATGGGAAGCATAGGCAAGCAACAAACGAATAGATTCAAGACGAGCAACAGGGGCAAAGGTTTCACCGTAGTCGATGCCCTCGACTTGGGAGTAGCCTTGAGCCACCAGACGTGCCTTGTTGCGGATGACAATGCCATGGGCATCTTGCTTGTTCTTAAAGATCCATTTGGTTCCAATGACATTATGGTTCTCCGTTGGTCTTGGCACCAGACGCCACACTTTGTTGCGCTCGAAGTTATTGAGTTCTTCATGCATGGCATTGAGCCAGTCGGGGTCTTCGAGAGCCTCATAGACCTTCTTAGGTTCAACAAAAGAGACAAAAGCTTGATGAGCACAATAGTTTGCTAATTGTCTACGAGTGCTTACCCCCCTTTTGATGCTTCCTAGGATATTCTCCATGTGATGTTCTCTGGAAGCAAGCCTGGAGGCAACTTTTGCAGCACGACGCTCCAATTGCTCTTCAAGAGATAACTGAGGAGCACTGAGTTGGTCATCTTGAGCGACGTCAGGAGCCAGATCTTGATCTTGAGCTTCCTCTTGACCTTGATCTTGCTCGGATGAGAGAACTTGGCCTTGTGCATCATTTGGTGGATCCCCACCATCTTGTGATTGATCTCGCACTTGGCCTTGTTCGTCCGGTTGAGGGCCTTCATTTTGTTCTTCGGAAGCGTGTGGGTCTTGGGTTGGTGATGGTTCCACTTGAGTGGAACATTGTCCTTCTCCTTCGGCCACAAGGGGTTCCTCAACGGGTAGGATGTATCCAATACCCATTCTTCTTATGGCTTGAGGAGGAATTTCATCACCTGTATCACAAGTACCACTTTGCTCCACTTGGGAGCCGTTATTTTCATCAAACTCTACGTTACTCGTCTCCTCAATGAGTCCGGTGGATTTATTGAGGACACGGTAAGCATGAGAGTTTGTAGCATAACCAACAAATATGCCCTCATGAGCTCTAGATTCAAATTTAGACAACCGAACACCTTTCTTAAGAATGAAACACTTACACCCGAACACCCGGAAGTACTTGAGATTGGGCTTGTTACCGGTAAGAATCTCATACGGAGTTTTGTTCAAGCCTTTGCGAAGATAGAGACGATTTGATGCATGGCAAGCGGTGTTGATGGCTTCGGCCCAAAAGTTGTATGGAGAGTTGAATTCAGCCATCATGGTTCTTGCAGCATCTATTAAAGTTCGGTTCTTTCTCTCCGCAACACCATTTTGCTGAGGGGTATATGGGGCGGCATATTGATGTTTGATCCCCTCATCACCAAGAAACTCATCCAAGGTGTAGTTCTTGAACTCGGTGCCATTGTCACTTCTAATCATCAAAATCTTTGCTTCATGTTGTCGTTGAGCTTCATTAGCAAAGTTGATGACGGTTTGTTGGGTCTCACTCTTCTTCTTGAAGAAGTATACCCAGGTATATCTTGAGTAATCATCCACAATCACCAAGCAATATTTTCTACCCCCAAGACTATCAAAAGTGGGAGGCCCAAAGAGATCCATGTGGAGGAGCTCTAGAGGTCTCTTTGAATAGATGATAGTCGTGGGAGGGTGAGCCTTCTCATGTAATTTTCCTTCAATGCACGCCCTGCAAGCACGATCTTTGGCAAAGCTAACATTTGTTAGTCCTCGGACATGGTCCCCCTTGAGAAGACTTTGCAAAGATCTCATATTGACGTGGGCCAAACAGCGATGCCAAAGCCATCCCACATCAACTTTAGCCATTAGGCATGTCGCAACCTTAGTGGGTTGCTTCGAGAAGTTAACCACATACAGGCCATTCTCGACATGCCCAACGTAGGCTACTTTAAGAGTCTTGCTCCACAAGAGAGCCACAGAATCAATATCAAAGAATGTAGCAAAACCCATGAGTGCAAGTTGGCGGACAGAAAGTAAATTGTATGCAAGGGACTCAACAAGCATGACTTTCTCGATCGTGAGATCATGAGAGACAACCACCTTGCCAAGTCCCAATACCTTAGAAGATGAAGCATCACCCCATTCGACGTTGGTGGCCATAGATGAACAGAGATGCACGTCCACCACCAAGTCTTTGCTTCCGGTCATATGATTTGTGGCTCCGCTATCGAGCAACCATGACCCCCCACCGGAAGCAAACCCCTACAATAGATCAATGCTTGGATTTAGGTACCCATTTGGTAATGGGTCCTTTGAGGTTAGTGACAAGGGTCTTGGGAACCCAAATGGACCATTCAATGTACTCATAAGAAGAACCAACAAATTTAGCAAACACATGGCCATCACTAGCACGGCATAAAACATATGACGGATTAAAATCGCCGGCCATGTTTGAGGGTGTGGTGGAGTTTTTCTTGACCCCACCACTTTTCTTCTTGGTAGAGGTGCCCTCTCCTTCTTTCACAAAGGATTGTCGGAGAGGGGGTGGTTGCTTTGTCTTGTCATTCTTCTTCTTCTTGGGCTTAGGAGCAAACCCAATTCCTTCCTTTGCCACAACTTCCTTTTGATTGCTCAAAAGGGTGTTGAGGTTCTTCTCACCTTGTATGCAAGTCACAAGGCCTTTCTCAAGTTGCTTCTTCAACTCGGCATTCTCTTCAACAAGATGCACATGCTCACAACATGGGTTAGTAGCATTTGCATTATCAATTAAAACCATGCGAGGAAAGATAGCCTTTTCCTTGGTTAGCGAAACTTGGAGTTGATCATGAGACTCCTTGAGAGTAGCATGCATTCCTTTCAAGGCCTTGTGAGCCTTGTCAAGTATGTCAAACTCCTCTTTGAGTTTAGCATGATCAACCGCAAGTTTTGCCTTCTCTGAGTTAAGGACACGAGAGACAACTAGAATATGATCAAGATCTTTCTTTAATTTAGCATGATCAACGTTGTGTGACTCCTCAAGAGTCAAACGAAGACCACGCTCCTCCTCTAGAGCGTTAGAGAGATCCGATATCTCATCGGCATAGTCTCGACTATGCCCTTCCATTTTAGTGATGGTTTCCTCGTGAGCCTCAATAATGTCATTTGCCTCACCGAGTTGTTCCAAGAGAGCAACCACATGCTTCTTGGATTTGCCCTTGAGATTCTTTATGAACACATCAAATTCATTTTCTCCCTCCTTACTACCCTCACCCTCATCAATACAATTAGTTAATGAGGGGTTAGAAGAGATAGTAGTGTTGATGATCGGAGTTACCTTGTTGGTGGCCTTGGCCATAAGACATTTGGCGGTGATGTTCTCATTCGGTGAGTTGAATAGAGATGAGTGCGGAGTGGTAGCAATTGCAATTGTGGCCATAGTGGTCACCTCATCCTCTTCATCATTGTCATCATCCTCCACATATTCTTCTTGAGCCACCAACACTTTCGGAGGAGTCTTTTTGATGAAGTTGTTCTTGTTGGGATAGGACTTTGACTTGTCCTTCCGAATAAGCTTGCCTCCAAAGTCTTCTCTCTTCTCATATGGGCAATCCGCAACGAAGTGGCTTACATTTCCACAGTTGAAGCATGTCCTTACTCGTTGCTTCCCTTTGTTCCCACTGGAGTTGTTCCTGTTGAAGTTGGACCTTGAATTCTTCTTGCCCCAGAATTGCCTAGAAGCAAGAGCCATGTGCTCGTGATAGGCATATTTGGTGTCCTCGGGGCAGCACTCATCATCATCTTCAACTTCCTCCTCTTCCACACAAGCCTTGGCCTTCAGGGCAAGATTAGGCTTCTTGGATCGTTGAGCTCTTAGGACCACATTGTCGGTGGTAACATCAAGAATCCTCATGGCAACAAATTCATCCAACACTTCGTTTGAGGATAAAGTGTGGAAGTCCGGTCTCTGACGAATCACAGAGGACATGGCCTTGTGATAGGGCATCATGGCCTTGAGGAACTTGCGCTTGATCCAATTGTCATCCGTGTCCTTACTGCCATGGTCTCGAAGAGACACTGCAAGAATAGTTAATCTTCGATAAAGTTCACGAGGGTCTTCATCCTCGATCATTGCAAACTCATCAGCTTCATCTTGCACTACTTCATAGTTGGAGCGTTGAATGCTAGTGCTTCCCTTGTACATTGTGCCAACATGCTCCCATGCTTCCTTGGCCACAGTGAATGGACGAAGATGAGCAATATCTTCAGGAGGGATTGAGTCTTGAAGAATGCAAAGTGCGGACTCGTTGAACTGATGATCGGCAGTTTCTCTTGGAGTCATGTTGTCGGGATCATACGGATAAAAACCTTGCTCAATGATTCTCCAGAGGTTAGTGGAACAATGATTAATATGACGTTTGAAACGAAACACCCAAGTAGCAAAATCAGTATTTTTAACAAACTTCGGTGGGGGCCCGACGGAATTTAAATGCGGTGTGGGGACGGGTCCTCCATAGTGAGTAGGCGGAGGAGATTGGGCAAATTTCCCACTACCATGCTTAGTGACCGGGGCTTGCTCACTACTAGCTTCTCCCTTGTCGAGATTAGCCTCTGACACGTTGGTAGCGGGACGACCCACTTCCAACGGTGAGGTGGATAATTTAAGCCCCTCAAACATTTCTTTAAACATGCCCTTGACCTCGCTCGCTAGTGATTCTTTCAATGTGGTCAAGGCCACATTGAACTCCTCACGAGTGACGGAGGCTCCCCCATCTACCGTAGGCAAGGACGGATTTCCATCGGAATGGTCCTCCGTCTCGACTACGTTGTCAACCATACTCTTTGGACGGTAAAGTCCTTAAAAAGAGACGAGGCTCTGATACCAATTGAAAGGATCGATATGGTTGACTAGAGGGGGGGGGGTGAATAGGCAACTAACAATTTTTAGCTTTTCTTAACCAATTAAAATTAGGCGACAAAATAAGTTGTCTAGATAAACTACTATGAAGACAACTAATGTAAATAAGCCCAACAACTACACAAGCATGCTATAGGAATTAAACAAGCAAAGCATGCAAGAGTAAAGGTAAGAAATAACCACAAGTAGAACCGAAGGAGACGAGGATGTGTTTCCGAAGTTCCTTCCCTTTGAGGGGAAGTACGTCTCCGTTGGAGCGGTGTGGAGGCACAATGCTCCCCAAGAAGCCACTAGGGCCACCGCCCTCACACGATGCAAGGTGCCGTGATTCCACTAGTGGTGCCCTTGAAGGCGGCAACCGAACCTTTACAAACAAGGTTGGGGCAATCTCCACAACTTGGAGGCTCCCAACAAACCACGAAGCTTCACCACAATGGAATATGGCTTCGAGGTGAGCTCAACCGTCTAGGGTGCTCAAACACCCAAGAGTAACAAGATCCGCAAGGGATTAGTGGGGAGAATCAAATATCTCTTGGTGGAAGTGTAGATCGGTGCCTCCTCAAGCAATCCCGAGCAAATCAACAAGTTTGATTGGCTAGGGAGAGAGATCGGGCGGAAATGGAGCTTTTGGAGCAACAATGGAGTAGTGGGGGAAGAGGTAAGTCTCCTTGGAGAAGAAGACCCCCTATATATAGTGGGGGGACAAATCCAACCGTTATTTGAGGTTTCAGCCCGCAGAGAGCGGTAGTACCGCAACTTACGAGCGGTACTACCACTATACTGAGCGGTACTACCGCTTGGGAAGCGGTACTACCGCCAAGGCAAAAATATCGAGACCTGATACAGCCACGGATGAAATAAATTACATCCGTGGCTACATCCGCAAGGGAAAACGGAAGTAGCAAAATGCGACACGGTACTACCGCTTAAGCTAAGCGGTACTACCGCTTAAGCTAAACGGTACTACCGTGCGGTATGCGGAAGTAAAAAATTACTTCCGCATCCACTTCTTATACTTAGACTTCAGCGCCAGGCCCAGATACACGGTACTACCGCATGGGGACGCGGTACTACCGCGGGAGCGGTACTACCGTGTCGGCAAGCGGTACTACCGTGTACCTGTGCGGTACTACCGCTTGGCAAAGCGGTACTACCGCATGCTTGGCAGAAGATCAGTACAGAAGCCACAGAATTGCCACAACGAAAGAAAGACCGGTTGGACCTCCAGAGAAGCAAGGAAAGGAAGTGTGGGAGAAAGATGTGTACGTGTTGATTCTACCCAAACCTTTCCGACGCGGACCCCCTCTTAATAGTACGGCTTTCCTATTACTCAATGCCACCTACAGGGAGCAAAAAGAAAACACCGTCCTTCATGGAATCCGAGGGGCAATCAATCGTCTTGTGCCATAAGAGAGATATACCTGTATGAGCTTACGGCACACGATTAGTCCGCAAGAGTATTGTCATCAATCACCAAAACCATTAGGGAGAAAAATGCCCTTACAGTGAATGCCGAGGGAGAGACTACTGTCAGAGTGTTACGAACAAGAAAAGACTGCTATCAACATACAACTAGCACAAGACATATCTGTGAGATTGTGTAGGCGTATGGGTCTAGTTAGATATATGAGGGTGCGAGTGATAGCTATATGAGACGAAATATCTTGATTAAAGGGGATTCAAATATTTAAATTAGAGATCAGGACATCAATAATATCATAACGAAAACTGGGTTATCAAACATGCGTATTAATTTGAATTTGGGGACATATCTCATGCTATTTAGTTTATCAATATCAGTGATCCATAGATCTTTTCAATTAGAGAAAATGCATGGCTTTATGCAATTCATGTCTAAATGAGACTACACTACATGTTGCATGTGTCAAACACGTTATACGTGTTTGAGAAGAAGAAAAAACCTACATGAAACATACATTAATTGGAGCTAGTTAGCAAGGAATGCATACACTGGATTTCAACATAAAATGATTTCAAATAGTTCAATTCAATTTAAGATGGATTCAGCCTTATGAATGTGAGATCATGGCATATGTAAACCATATTTATGTAGAAAGGGTGCTTAGCTTCTGAAAATACTAGTCAATTTGTACGTGCAATGCACGTTAATTTGTGCATGCGGATACTAATTAGTATATTATTTGCATGTTATTATGTGATTAGCACTATATTTGGCATGGAATTAACTCCACGCTAAACGTCTTGAGCGCTCGACAATGAAGCAGTCTAGGTCGTTGGATTGACATGATTTGATGGACGAGGTTAATTGGATCTTCCCCTTTGGGTCTTTTTATATTGGTATAGATAGATATATAGATAGATATATAAAAAAATGATCTACATAGATTTGTATTCGAATACAAACTGGATCCTGCCCGAAAAAAATAAAATAAAATGGATTCGAAGTGAGTTGGCATGGTAAACATGCACTCTTTTTGTGCAAAAAATTGAACGAAGCGGGGAAACTCGCATTAACCGCCCGAAACCAAAATCTGCGAGATTGAAATTACTACCTATCCCTGACACGCAAAGCCTATCGGCTCAATTTCTATAGGTTTCGATAGGGGTAGGCTTGTAATTTCACTCAAACGTGACATAACCGCCTCCGCCTCTCACCTCGCCGAATTCATACACGGTGGTCGCCAAAACAAACTCTCCTCGACCGAAATCTCCGGCGGCAAAATTTCAGTGTATGCGAGATTACCATCCTATCCCCAGCAGCCCAATATTCCTGTGATGTCTGAAATTATAAACAGGGGGTAAGTTGGTAACTTTCCCCACATTTGAGACAAGCACGTCCCAAAGACATGGTTCCCCCTACCTCTCTCCCTCCATTTCCCCATTCGTACTCCATGGGTGCCAAAACACCCTCTCCACTCCAGCCTCCTCCGTCCGCCGCCCCATCCACCGTCGTCCTCCTCCACTATGCCGGAGCTGATACCCCGACGCCGTGATCCATTACAAGAGATCGACCTCTCTCATCCACGGCTTCGGGCCAGCTGGATCTTTGTATCATGTCCTCTCACTTCATCCCCACCGCCGTCCACCATGCCGGTGCCGCTCCTACGACCTGTTGGAAATATGCCCTAGAGGCCATAATAAAATTGTTATTATTATATTTTCTTGTTCATGATAATTGTCTATTGTTCATACTATAATTGTATTAACCGGAAGCCGTAATATATGTGTGAATACATAAACCACAACATGTCCCTAGTGAGCCTCTAGTTGACTAACTCGTTGATTAATAGATGGTTGTGGTTTCCTGACCATGGACATTGGATGTCGTTGATAACCGGATCACATCATTAGGAGAATGATGTGATGGACAAGACCCAATCCTAAGCATAGCACAAGATCATGTAGTTCGTTTGCTAGAGCTTTTCTAATGTCAAGTATCATTTCCTTAGACCATGTGATTGTGCAACTCCCGGATACCGTTGGAATGCTTTGGGTGTATCAAACGTCACAACATAACTGGGTGACTATAAAGGTGCACTACAAGTATCTCTGAAAGTGTCTGTTGGGTTGGCACGAATCGATATTGGGATTTGTCACTCTGTATGACGGAGAGGTATCTCTGGGCCCACTCGGTAATGCATCATCATAATGAGCTCAATGTGCCTAAGGAGTTAGTCATGGGATCATGTGTTGCGGAATGAGTAAAGAGACTTGCCGGTAACGAGATTGAATATGGTATGTGGGTACCGACGATCGAATCTCGGGCAAGTAGCATACCGATGGACAAAGGGAATTGTATATGGGGTCGATTGAATTCCCGACATCATGGTTCATCTAATGAGATCATCGTGGGACATGTGGGGGCCAATATGGGTATCCAGATCCCGCTATTGGTTATTGGCCGGACAGGTGTCTCGGTCATGTCTGCATGGTTCCCGAACCCGTAAGGTCTACACACTGAAGGTTCTGTGACGCTGGAGTTGTAATGGGAATTGTATGTGGTTACCGAAAGTTGTTCATAGTCCCGAATGAGACCCCGAACGTCACGAGGAGTTCTAGAATGGTCCGGAGGTAAAGATTTATATATGGGAAGTCCAGTTTCAGTCACCGGAAAAGTTTCGGGGGTTATCGGTATTGTACCGGGACCACCGAAAGGGTTCCGGGGATCCACCGGGAGGGGCCACCTGCCCCGGGGGACCAAGTGGGCTGAATATGGGTGGGAACCATCCCCCCTAGTGGGCTCGTGCGCCCCTCCCCCCAAGGGGTCCAAGGTGCCTAGGGTTAAAACCCTAGGGGCGGGGGCACCCCCCCACCAACTTGGGGGGCAAGCACCCCCCTTGGCCGCCCCTCCTCTAGATGCATCTAGGGGGGCGGCCCCCTCTCCCATTCACTGTATAAATAGAGGGGGTGGGAGGGCACCAATAGTTTAGCCCCTGGCACAGCCCTCCCCCTCCTACACCTCCTCCTCCTCTATTGAGCTTGGCGAAGCTCTGTTGGAGAACCACGAGCTCCACCACCACCACGCCGTCGTGCTGCCGCAGTTCTCCCTCAACTTATCCTCCCCCCTTGCTGGATCAAGAAGGAGGAGATGTCCCCGGGCTATACGTGTGTTGAACACGGAGGTGCCGTCCGTTCGGCGCTAGATCGGATCTTCCGTAATTTGAATTGCCGCGAGTACGACTCCATCAACCGCGTTCTTTGCAACGCTTCTAGTTAGCGATCTTCAAGGGTATGAAGATGCACTCCCTCTCTCTCGTTGCTAGCATCTCCTAGATTGACCTTGTTGACACGTAGATTTTTTTGAACTATTACTACGTTACCCAACAGTGGCATCGTGAGCTAGGTCTATGCGTAGATTCTATGCACGAGTAGAACACAAGTAGTTGTGGGCGATGATTTGGTCAATTTGCTTGCCATTACTAGTCCTATCTTGATTCAGCGGCATTGTGGGATGAAGCGGCCTAGACCGACTTTACACGTACGCATACGTGAGACTAGTTCCACCGGCCGACATGCCCTTGTTGCATAAGGTGGCTAGCGGGTGTTTGTCTATCCCACTTTAGTCGGATCGGATTCAATGAAGAGGGTCCTTATGAAGGTAAATAGCAATTGGCATATCACCGTTGTGGCTTTTGCGTAGGTAAGAAACGTTCTTGCTAGAAACTCATAGCAGCCACGTAAAACATGCAACAACAATTAGAGGACGTCTAACTTGTTTTTGCAGGGTATTCTATGTGATGAGATATGGCCAAAAGGATGTGATGAATTGTATATGTGATGTATGAGATTGATCATGTTCTTGTAATAGGAATCACGACTTTCATGTTGATGAGTATGACAACCGGCAGGAGCCATATGAATTGTCTTATGACCCGCGAGTCAATAAAAATGCCATGTAATTACTTTACTTTATTGCTAACTGTTAGCCATAGTAGTAGAAGTAATAGTTGGCGAGACAACTTCATGAGACACGATGATGGAGATCATGATGATGGAGATCATGATGATGGAGATCCTGGTGTCATGCCGCGCCGCAAAGATGAAGATCAAAGGCGCAAGATGATATTGGCCATATCATGTCACTTTATAATTTGCATGTGATGTTTATCATGTTTACATCTTATTTGCTTAGAACAACGGTAGCATAAATAAGATGATCCCTCACTAAAATTTCAAGAAATGTGTTCCCCCTAAGTGTGCACCATTGCGAAGGTTCGTTGTTTTAAAGCACCACATGATGAATAGGTGCGATAGATTCTAACGTTCGCATACAATGGGTGTAAGCTAGATTTACACATGCGAAACACTTATGTTGACTTGACGAGCCTAGCATGTACATACATGGCCTCAGAACACGAGAGACCGAAAGGTCAAACATGAGTCATATAGTAGATGCGATCAACATGGAGATGTTCACCGTTGATGACTAGTTTGCCTCACATGATGATCGGACATGGCCTAGTCGATTTGGATCATGTATCAGTTAGATGACTAGAGGGATGTCTGTCTAAGTGGGGGTTCATTAAATAATTTGATTAGATGAACTTAATTATCATGAACTTAGTCTAAAATTGTCTTTCCAATCTATCTTGTAGATCCAATGGCCCACGCTAATGTTGCCCTCAACTTCAACGCGTTCCTAGAGAAAACTAAGCTGAAAGACGATGGAAGCAACTATCCGGACTAGATCTGTAACTTGAGGATCATCCTCATAGCTTCCAAGAAAGCATATGTCCTTGAAACAGCGCTAGGTGACGCACCCATTTTCCCAGCAACTCAAGAAGTTATGAATGCCTGACAGTCGCGTAGTGATGATTACTCCCTGGTTTAGTGCGGCATGCTTTACGGCTTAGAACCGGGGCTTCAAAAGCGTTTTGAGCAACACAGAGCATATGAGATGTTCCAAGAGATGAGAATGGTTTTCCAAGCTCATGCCCGGGTCGAGAGATATGAAGTATCCGACAAGTTCTTCAGTTGTAAGATGGAGGAAAATAGTTCTGTCAGCGAGCATATACTCAAAATGTCTGGGTTGCACAACCGCTTGTCTCAGCTGGGAGTTAATATTCAAGATGACTCAATAATTGACAGAATCCTCCAGTTGCTTCCACCTAGCTACAAGAGCTTTGTGATGAACTTCAGTATGCAAGGGATGGATAAGTCCATTCCTGATTTATATTTGATGTTGAAATCAGCGGAGGTGGAGATCAAAAAGGAACATCAAGTGTTGATGGTGAATAAGACCACTAAGTTTAAGAAAGGCAAGGGTAAGAAGAACTTTAAGAAGGACGACAAGGGAGTTGCCGCGCCCAGTAAGTTAGTTGCCGGGAAAAAGCCAAAGAATGGACCCAAGCCTAAGATTGAGTGCTTTTATTGGAAGGGAAATGGTCACTAGAAGTGGAACTGCCCCAAGTACTTAGCGGATAAGAAGGACGGCAACATCAAAGGTATATATGATATACATGTTATTGATGTGTACCTTACCAGCGCTCGTAGTAGCTCCTGGGTATTTGATACCGGTGCGGTTGCTCACATTTGTAACTCAAAACAGGAGCTGCGGAATAAGCCGAGACAGGCGAAGGACGAGGTGACGATGCGCGTCGGGAATGGTTTCAAGGTCGATGTGATTGCCGTCGGCAGGCTACCACTACATCTACCTTGGGATTAGCTTTAAACCTCAATAATTGTTATTTATTACCAACTTGGAGCATGAACATTGTATTTGGATGTCCTTTGATGCGAGATGGCTACTCATTTAAATCCGGGAATAATGGTTGTTCTATTTATATGAGAGATATGTTTTATGGTCATGCCCCGCTGGTCAATGGTTTATTTTTATTGAATCTCGAATGTGATGTTACACATATTCATAGTGTGAATGCCAAAAGATGTAAAGTTGATAATGATAGTCCCACATACTTGTGGCACTACCGCCTTGGTCATATTGGTGTCAAATGCATGAAGAAACTCCATGTAGATGGAGTTTTGGAGTCTCTTGATTATGAATCATTTGGCACGTGCGAACTATGCCTCTTGGGCAAGATGACCAAGACTCCGTTCTCCGGAACAATGGAGCGAGCAACCAACTTGTTGGAAATAATACATACTGATGTATGCGGTCCAATGAGTGTTGAGGCTCGCGGTGGCTATCATTATGTTCTCACCCTCACTGATGAATTAAGCAGATATGGGTATGTCTAATTAATGAAACACAAGTCCGAGACATTTGAAAAGTTCAAGGAATTTCAGAGCAAGGTAGAGAATCAACATGATAGGAAAATAAAGTTCTTACGATCTGATCGTGGAGGAGAATATTTGAGTCACGAGTTTGGCACACACTTAAGGAAATATGGAATTGTTTCACAACTCACACCGCCTGGAACACCTCGGCGTAATGGTGTGTCCGAACATCGTAATGACACTCTATTGGATATGGTGCGATCTATGGCGTCTCTTACCGATCTACCGCTATCATTTTGGGGTTATGCTTTAGAGACTGCCGCATTCACTTTAAATAGGACACGTCTAAATATGTTGAGACGACACCGTATGAATTATGGTTTGGGAAGAAACCTAAGTTGTCATTTCAGAAAGTTTGGGAATGTGATGCTTATGTCAAGAAACTTCAACCTGAAAAGCTCAAACCCAAATCGGAAAAGTGCGTCTTCATAGGATACCCTAAGGAAACTATTGTGTATACCTTCTACCTCAGATCCAAAGGCAAGATCTTTGTTGCCAAGAATGAATCCTTTCTGGAGAAAGAGTTTCTCTCGAAAGAAGTAAGTGGGAGGAAAGTAGAACTTGATGAGGTAATTGTACCCCCACTTGAACCGGAGAGTAGCGCAGCACAAGAAGATGTTTCTGTGGTGCCTGCACCGACTAGAGAGGAAGTTAATGATGATGATCATGAAACTTTGGATCAAGTTGCTACCGGACTTCGTAGGTCCACGAGGACACATTCCGCACTAGAGTGGTACGGTAACCCTGCCCTGGAAATCATGTTGTTAGACAACGGTGAACCTTCGAACTATGAAGAAGCGATGGCGGGCTCGGATTCCAACAAATGGCTTGAAGCCATGAAATCCGAGATATGATCCATGTATGAGAACAAAGTATGGACTTTGGTGGACTTGCCCGATAATCAGCAAGCCATAGAGAATAAGTGGATCTTTAAGAAGAAGACTAACGCGGATGGTAATGTGAGCGTCTATAAGCCTCGGCTTCTCGCTAAGGATTATCGACTAGTTCAAGAAGTTTACTACGATGAGACTTTCTCACCCGTAGTGATGCTGAAATCCGTCTGAATCATGTTAGCAATTGGCACATTTTATGATTATCAGATCTGGCAAATGGATGTCAAAACGGCATTCCTTAATGGTTTCCTTAAGGAAGAATTGTATATGATGCAGACAGAAGGTTTTGTCGATCCTAAGAATGCTGACAAGGTATGCAAGCTCCAGGGCTCCATCTATGGACTACTGCAAGCATCTCGGATTTGGAACATTCACTTTAATGAAGTGATCAAAGCGTTTGGGTTTATACAGACTTATGGAGAAGCCTGTATTTACAAGAAAGTGAGTGGGAGCTCTGCAGCATTACTCATATTATATGTGGATGACATATTGTTGATGGGAAATGATATAGAACTTTTGGAAAGCATAAAGGCCTACTTGAATAAGTGTTTTTCGATGAAGGACCTTGGAGAAGCTGCTTACATATTAGGCATCAAGATCTATAGAGATAGATCGAGATGCCTCATTGGTTTTTCACAAAGCACATACCTTGAAAAGATATTGAAGAAGTTCAATATGGATCAGTCCAAGAAGGGGTTCTTGCCTGTATTGCAAGGTGTGATATTGAGCGTAGCTCAATGCTCGACCTCGACAGAATATAGAGAAAACATGTGTGTCATCCCATATGCCTCAGCCATAGACTCTATTATGTATGCCATGTTGTGTACCAGACCTGATGTGAACCTTGCCATAAGTTTGGTAGGGAGGTACCAAAGCGATCCTGGAATGTAACACTGGACAGTGGTCAAGAATATCTTGAAGTACCTGAAAAGGACTAAGGATATGTTTCTCGTTTATGGAGGTGCCGAAGAGCTCGTCGTAAAGGGTTACGTCGATGCTAGCTTCGTCACAAATCCAGATGACTCCAAGTCACAAACATCATACGTCTATATTTTGAATGGTGGGGCAGTCAGCTGGTGGAGTTGCAAGCAAAGCGTCGTGGAGGCATCTACATGTGAAGCGGAGTACATAGCTGCTTCGGAAGCAGCGCGGGAAGGAGTCTGGATGAAGGAGTTCATTGATGTCTACTACACAACCTTCTTCTTGTAGACGTTGTTGGGCCTCCAAGTGCAGAGGTTTGTTGGATAGTAGCAAATTTCCCTCAAGTGGATGACCTAAGGTTTATCAATCTATGAGAGGCGTAGGATGAAGATGGTCTCTCTCAAACAACCCTGCAACCAAATAACAAAGAGTCTCTTGTGTCCCCAACACACCCAATACAATCGTAAATTGTATAGGTGCACTAGTTCGGCGAAGAGATGGTGATACAAGTGCAATATGGATGGTAGATATAGGTTTTTGTAATCTGAAAATATAAAAACAGCAAGGTAGCAAGTGGTAAAAGTGAGCATAAACGGTGATGCAATGGTTTCAAACAAGGCCTAGGGTTCATACTTTCACTAGTGCAAGTTCTCTCAGCAATAATAACATAACTGTATCATATAACTATCCCTCAACATGCAACAAAGAGTCACCCCAAAGTAACTAATAGCGGAGAACAAACGAAGAGATTACGGTAGGGTACGAAACCACCTCAAAGTTATTCTTTCTGATCGATCTATTCAAGAGTCCGTAGTAAAAGAACATGAAGCTATTCTTTCCATTCAATCTATCATAGAGTTCGTACTAGAATAACACCTTAAGACACAAATCAACCAAAACCATAATGTCACCTAGATACTCCATTGTCACCTCAAGTATCCGTGGGCATGATTATACGATATGCATCACACAATCTTAGATTCATCTATTCAACCAACACAAAGTACTTCAAAGAGTGCCCAAAAGTTTCTACCGGAGAGTCAAGAAGAAAACGTGTGCCAACCCATATGTATAGATTCCCAAGGTCACGGAACCCGCAAGTTGATCACCAAAACATACATCAAGTAGATCACGTGATATCCCATGGTCACCACAGATAAGCACATGCAAGACATACATCAAGTGTTCTCAAATCCTTAAAGACTCAATCCGATAAGATAACTTCGAAGGGAAAACTCAATCCATTTCAAGAGAGCAGAGGGGGAGAAACATCATAAGATCCAACTATAGTAGCAAAGCTCGCGATACATCAAGATCGTGCCATCTCAAGAACACGAGAGAGAGAGAGAAAGAGAGAGAGAGAGAGAGAGAGAGAGAGAGAGAGAGAGAGAGAGAGAGATCAAACACATAGCTACTGGTACATACCCTCAGCCCCGAGGGTGGATTACTCCCTCCTCGTCATGGAGAGCACCGGGATGATGAAGATGGCCACCGGAGAGGGATTCCCCCCCCTCCGGCAGGGTGCCAGAACGGGGTCTGGATTGTTTTTCGGTGGCAACAGAGGCTTTCGGCAGCAGAACTCCTGATCTAGGTTATTTTCTGGAGGTTTCTGTATTTATAGGAATTTTTGGCGTAGGGCACAAGTCAGGGGGGTCTCCGGGCTGTCCACGAGATAGGGGGGCGCGCCCCCACCCTCGTGGGCAGTCCGTGACTCTCCTGGCCCAACTCTTTTACTCCGGGGGCTTCTTTTGGTCCATAAAAAATCATCAAAAATTGGCACGTCAATTGGACTCCATTTGATATTCCTTTTCTGTAAAACTCAAAAACAAGGAAAAAACAGAAACTGACACTGGGTTCTGGGTTAATAGGTTAGTCCCAAAAATCATATAAAAGTGTATATAAAAGCCAATAAAACATCCTAGAAGGGTAATATAATTGCATGTCACAATCAAAAATTATAGATACATTGGAGACGTATCAAGCATCCCCAAGCTTAATTCATGCTCGTCCTCGAGTAGGTAAGTGATAAAAACAGAATTTTTGATGTGGAATGCTACCTAACATAACTCGCAATGTAATTTTATTTATTGTGGCTTGAATGTTCAGATCCGAAAGATTCTAGATAAAAGTCTATATTGACATAAGAATAATAATATTTCAAGCATACTAACAAAGCAATCATCTCTTCTCAAAATAACATGGTCAAAGAAAGTTATCCCTACAAAATCATATACTCTGGCTATGCTCCCTCTTCATCACACAAAATATTCATATCATGCACAACCCCGGTTTCAGCCAAGCAATTGTTTCACACTTTAATTCTTTCAAACCTTTCAACTTTCACGCAATACATGAGCGTGAGCCATGGATATAGCACTATGTGGTATAGAGTGGTGGTTGGGGAGAAGACAAAAGAAGAAGATAGTCTCACATCAACTAGGCGTATCAATGGGCTATGGAGATGCCCATCAATATATATCAATGTGAGTGAGTAGGGATTGCCATGCAACGGATGCACTAGAGCTATAAGTTTATGAAAGCTCAACAAAAGAAACTAAGTGGGTGTGCATCCAACTTGCTTGCTCATGAAGACCTAGAGCATTTGAGGAAGCCCATCGTTGGAATATACAAGCCAAGTTCTATAATGAAAATGCCCACTAGTATATGAAAGTAACAAAACAAGAGACTCTCTATCCTGAAGATTATGGTGCTACTTTGAAGCACAAGTGTGGAAAAGGATAGTCACATTGTCCCTTCTCTCTTTTTTTGGGAGGGGATTTTTTTTCTTTTTAGCCCCCTCTCTTTTTTTGGGCCATCTCTTTTTTTATTTGGCCTTACTCTTTTTTCCTCACACAGGACAATGCTCTAATAATAAAGATCATCACACTTTTATTTACTTACAACTCAAAGATTAGAACTCGAAGCTCGAACAAAATATGACTCTATGTGAATGCCTCCGGCGGTGTACCGGGATGTGCAATGAATCAAGAATGACATGTATGAATGAATTGTGAATGGTGGCTTTGCCACAAATACGATGTCAACTACTCCCTCCGTCCGAAAATACTTGTCATCAAAATGAATAAAAGAGGATGTATCTAGATGTATTTTAGTTATAGATACATCTCTTTTTGTTCATTTTGATGACAAGTATTTTCGGACGGAGGGAGTACATGATCATGCATGGCAATATGACAATATGAAGCATGTCATATGAATGGAACGGTGGAAAGTTGCATGGCAATATATCACAAAATGGCTATGGAAATGCCGTGAAAGGTAGGTGGTGGCTGTTTTGAGGAAGGTATATCGTGGGTGTATGGTACCGGCGAAAGTTGCGCGGTACAAGAGAGGCTAGCAATGGTGGAAAGGTGAGAATGTGTATAATACATGGACTCAACATTAGTCATAAAGAACTCATATACTTATTGCAAAAATCAAAGAGTCATCAAAACAAAGTATTCAACGCATGCTCCTAGGGTAAGGGTTGGTAGGAGTTAACCATTGCGTGATCCCGACCTCCACACAAAGGATGACAATCAATAAATACCTCATGCTCTAACTTCGTCACATAGCGGTTCACCATACGTGCATGCTACGGGAATCACAAGCTTTAACACAAGTATTTCTTGAATTCAAAATTACCCCACTAGCATGACTCTAATATCACCATCCTTATATCTCAAAACAATCATCAAGTATCAAACTTCTCATAATATTCAATGCACTTGTATGAAAGTTTTTACTATACCCAACTCGGATGCATGTCATATTAGGACTAGTTTTATAACCAAAGCACATTACCATGCTGTTCTAAAAGACTCTCAAAATAATATAAGTGAAGCATGAGAATTCATCTATTTCTTCATAATAAAACCACCGCCGTGCTCTAAAAAGATATAAGTGAAGCACTAGAGCAAATGACAAACTACTCCAAAAGATATAAGTGAAGATCAATGAGTAGTTGAATAATTTTGTAACTATGTGAAGACTCTCTAACATTTAAAAGTTTCAGATCTTGGGATATTATTCAAACAGCAAGCAAAAAAATGACGCTCCAAGCAAAACACGTATCATGTGGTGAATAAAAATATAGCCTTAAGTAAAGTTACCGATAAACGAAGACGAAAGAGGGGATGCCTTCGGGGGCATCCCCAAGCTTAGGCTCTTGGTTGTACTTGAATATTACCTTAGGTTGCCTTGGGAATCACCAAGCTTAGGATCTTGCCACTCCTTATTCCGTAGTCCATCGAATCTTTACCCAAAACTTGAAAACTCCACAACACAAAACTCAACAGAAAACTCGTAAGCTCCGTTAGTATAAGAAAATAAAACCACAACTTAGGTACTGTTGTGAACTCATTCTAAATTCATATTGGTGTAGTATATACCGTATTCCAACTTCTCTATGGTTCATACCCTCCGATACTACTCATAGATTCATCAAAATAAGCAAACAACACATAGAAAACAGAATCTGTCAAAAACAGAACAGTATGTAGCAATCTGTAACTTTTGAACACTTATGTAACTCTAAAAAATCCGAAATAAATTGGTGGACGTGAGGAATTTATCTATTAATCATCTGCAAAAAGAATCAACTTAGAAGCACTCTCCAGTAAAGAATGGTAGCTAATCTCGTAAGCGCTAAAGTTTCTGTTTTTTATAGCATGATCGCATAAACTTCACCCAAGTCTTCCCAAAGGTTCTACTTGACACAAACACTAATTAAGGGCCTGTTCGGAGACTCACCAGCTTCTCCAAAACTCCTCATATCCAGCTTCTAACCTGACTTCTCACTTCACATAGCATGCAACAAACCGTTCTGGAGCCTCGCTAGCTTCTCTGAGCGCCTGAGTGAGCTGGCAGCCCAGCTGGGACGGTGAAGCCCAGGTTCTTGCCACCTTGGGCCGGCTGGAAGCAGCCCATTTTGGCCTAAAGTGCACACAGGCCGAAAAAAAGAAAGAAACGAGCTGGGCCTTGTTCCTGGGGTGAATGGCTGGGCTTATTTTTTCACTTGAGATAAATTATGTGATTTCTGGCTGTACAGAGAACATTTATGTAGTAAAGTTGTGTTCCAAATATAGCCGAAACGTATTTTTGAACTTGCCATAAATATTCCAAGTTAAGACAAGTTATAATAAAGACGAATAACTAGTTTTGTTATATGTCATACAACAAAAGTTTCTGTAGTAATAAACGAGTTTCATTTGCATAAGTTTGAAAATCAAAATGGTCTCACATCTAAAGACATGAACATGATTACTTCCCGAACTAGGAGCAATGGTGGTAGCTAGTTCATGTCTATACAACGGCAACGTTGTGGTCCTCCAGTGTGTGCCCCCAACCTTAGCTCCGCATGCTCCTCTACAGCCCCTCGCCGCCGGCTGCTCCATGTTAGGGATGCGGCGAAAGTGGGAGGGGAGCGCGCGCAGACACCAGGATGATCCTCTCCACGACAACGAAGGGAGGGAGGTAGGAGTGAACCAAAAATCCCGCCTCTTTGAATCCCCGGTCATCACTTTTTTGGTTACCCATTCTTGTTGTGCTTCACTTCTTTTCGAACAAAGTAACTTGAGCTTTGGTTACTCTGGATTTCCGCCAAAGAGGTAGAGTAATTGCTGAAAAGATAATTCAAGGAAGCAAATCCTTGAATAAAGTACCTCAACATAAGCATGTTTGGAAATAGAAGAGTTAAGATGGAATTGACATCCTATCCCAGCGTGATTTTCTGAAAAGATAATTCAAGGAAGCAAATCCGATATAAAAGCATCGTAATCATAGGAGTATAATTTGGTAGCTACCTAAAGTGAAGTGGGTGAGACGTTACACATCTAATCCAACGGTGCAAGTGCAATTGATTGAACGTCTATCCACTGATCTGATATACTACTAGGATCAGTAGTCTAATCGTCAGCGATGCCCCTTAACTATTTAGCAAGAATTCAGCGTGCAATAACAACAACTACAGCAGCTAAAAAAATAGCATGTAATAACAACAACAATGCCCCCTCATGTAATATCTGAACTTTGAAGCTGCACATATCTGAATTTTTCTGCACTTTACATTAATAGTACATACAGTACATCATAGGAAAGAAGACACAGGAGCTCACATTGCGCTTTGGGCGACGGGGCTTGGTTGCCGGGATGCTCCTCCTTGCTCACCAGCGCTGCTCCTCGCTGAGATCCTCCTTCCCCCATCGGCGCTGCACCCCGCTGGCATCAATGGCATGGGGGTGAGCTCCTCCTTCCCCACGGCGCTGCCCCTCGCTGACTGCAATATTCGCGGCTGTGAGGACGGGAATCAGTGGGGAACTAGCTAGGACGGATGGATCTGCAGTCGTTGGAGAGAATCCAGCCGACGACTGATGGGGGTGGGCGTGGCAGTGGGCGGAGGCGCTGAGTGTTTCCAGAGGGAGAACGCGAGGGAGAGGGGAGATATGACAGAGTGGTTCGTGCGGGTCTGTTCTAGCGTGCGAGAGGTGGGCTGCGAATCGTTTTCCTCAGCGGTGGCAATCCCTTCGTAAATAAGGGGAACTCCAGATTCTTCAAAACGTGGAGCCCGGTTTCCTTTGCTTCGCAAATTTGCACTACCGGCCCATCTTAGCTTCGGGAATTTAACTTCGAGAAGCTAAAGCGTTCTGGTCAACTTCAAATGAGAAGTTTGTGAAGTTGAGAGTTGGAGGAGTTCAGAACAGGACCTAAAACATAAAACCACATATAAACAGAAGTTATATGCAATATTTATTCCTAAACAGAAGCAAAAGCAAATAAAATTGGGTTGTCTCCCAACAAGCGCTATCGTTTAATGCCCCTAGCTTGGCACGATGATTTCAATGATGCTCGCATACAAGATAAGAATTGAAACATAAAGAGAGCATCATGAAGCATATAACTAGAGCATTTAAGCCTAACCCACTTCCTATGCATAGGGATTTTGTGAGCAAACAACTTATGGGAACAAGAACCAACTAGCATAGGAAAACAAAACAAGCATAGCTTCAAGATTTTCAACACATAGAGAGGGAACTTGATATTATTGCAATTCCAACAAACATATATTCCTCCCTCATAATAATTTTCAGTAGCATCGTGAATGAATTCAACAATATAACCAACACATAAAGCATTCTTTTCATGATCTACTTGCATAGAAATTTTACTACTCCCCACATAAGCAAATTTAATCTCACCAATAGTAGTGGGAGAAAACTCAACAAAATAACTATCATGTGAAGCATAATCCAATTGAAAACTAAAATCATGATGACAAGTTTCATGGTTATCATTATTCTTAATAGCATACAAGTCACAATAATCAGCATAGATAGCAACTTTGTTCTCATAATCAATTGGAACCTCTTCCGAAATAGTGGATTCATCACTAAATAAAGTCATGACCTCTCCAAATCCACTTTCATAAATATAATCATCATAAATAGGAGGCATGCTTTCATCATAATAAATTTGCTCATCAAAAATTGGGGGACTAAACATATCATCTTCATCAAACATAGCATCCCCAAGCTTGTGGCTTTGCATATCACTAGCATCATGAGTATTCAAAGAATTCATACTAACAACATTGCAATCATGCTCATCAAGCACATATTTTATGCCAAGCATTCTATGTAATTCTTCTTCTAGTACTTGAGCACAATTTTCCTTCCCATCATTTTCACGAAAGATATTAAAAAGATGAAGCATATGAGGTAACCTTAATTCCATTTTTTTGTAGTTTTCTTTTATAAACTAAACTAGTGATAAAACAAGAAACTAAAAGATTCAATTGCAAGATCTAAAGATATACCTTAAAGCACTCACCTCCCCGGCAACGGCGCTAGAAAAGAGCTTGATGTCTACTACGCAACCTTCTTCTTGTAGACGTTGTTGGGCCTCCAAGTGCAGAGGTTTGTAGGATAGTAGCAAATTTCCCTCAAGTGGATGACCTAAGGTTTATCAATCCGTGGGAGGCATAGGATGAAGATGGTCTCTCTCAAACAACCCTGCAACCAAATAACAAAGAGTCTCTTGTGTCCCCAACACACCCAATACAATTGTAAATTGTATAGGTGCACTAGTTCGACGAAGAGATGGTGATACAAGTGCAATATGGATGGTAGATATAGCTTTTTGTAATCTGAAAATATAAAAACATCAAGGTAGCAAGTGGTAAAAGTGAGCATAAATGGTGGTACAATGCTTTGAAACAAGGCCTACGGTTCATACTTTCACTAGTGCAAGTTCTCTCAACAATAATAACATAACTGGATAATATAACTATCCCTCAACATGCAACAAAGAGTCACCCCAAAGTAACTAATAGCGGAGAACAAACGAAGAGATTTGGGTAGGGTACGAAACCACCTCAAAGTTATTCTTTCTGATCGATCTATTCAAGAGTCTGTAGTAAAATAACACGAAGCTATTCTTTCCGTTCAATCTATCATAGAGTTCGTACTAAAATAGCACCTTAAGACACAAATCAACCAAAACCCTAATGTCACCTAGATACTCCATTGTCACCTCAAGTATGCGTGGGCACGATTATACGATATGCTTCACACAATCTCAGATTCATCTATTCAACCAACACAAAGTACTTCAAAGTGTGCCCCAAAGTTTCTACTGGAGAGTCAAGACGAAAACGTGTGCCAACCCCTATGCATAGATTCCCAAGGTCACGGAACCCACAAGTTGATCACCAAAACATACATCAGGTAGATCACGTGATATCCCATTGTCACCACAGATAAGCACATGCAAGACATACATCAAGTGTTCTCAAATCCTTATTGACTCAATCCGATAAGATAACTTCAAAGGGAAAACTCAATCCATTACAAGAGAGTAGAGGGGGAGAAACATCATAAGATCCAATTATAGTAGCAAAGCTCGCGATACATCAATATTGTGCCATCTCAAGAACACGAGAGAGAGAGAGAGATCAAACACATAGCTACTAGTACATACCCTCAGCCCCGAGGGTGGACTACTCCCTCCTTGTCATGGAGAGCGCCGGGATGATGAAGATGGTCACTGGAGAGGGATTCCCCCCCTCCGGAGGGTGCCAGAACGGGGTCTAGATTGGTTTTTGGTGCGAATAGAGGCTTTCGGTGGCGGAACTCCCGATCTAGGTTATTTTCTGGAGGTTTCTGTATTTATAGGATTTTTTGGCGTAGGGCACAAGTCAGGGGGGTCTCCGGGTTGTCCACGAGATAGGGGGGCACGCCTAGGGGGGTGGGCGCGCCCCCCACCCTCGTGGGCAGCCCGTGACTCTCCTGGCCCAACTCTTTTACTCTGGGGGCTTCTTTTGGTCCATAAAAAATCATAAAAAACTGGCACGTCAATTGGACTCCGTTTGATATTCCTTTTCTATAAAACTCAAAACAAGGAAAAAACAGAAACTGGCACTGGGCTCTGGCTTAATAAGTTAGTCCCAAAAATCATATAAAAGTATATATATAAAAGCCCATAAAACTTCCTAGAAGGATAGTATAATAGCATGGAACAATCAAAAAACATAGATACGTTGGAGACGTATCATTCGTCACCGACCTAGGAGTGATTCCCAATGCGTTGGGCCCAATGACTCTCTTATGTGACAACACTGGAGCTATTGCCATTGCCAAGGAGCCCAGGTTTCACAAGAAGACAAAGCACATCAAGCGCCGCTTCAAATCCATTCATGGTTACATTCAAGATGGAGACATAGATATTTGTATAGTACATACGGATCTGAATGTCGCAGATCCATTGACTAAACCTCTTCCACGAGCAAAACATGATCAGCACCAGAACTCTATGGGTGTTCGATTCATCACAATGTAACTAGATTATTGACTCTAGTGTAAGTGGGAGACTGTTGGAAATATGCCCTAGAGGCAATAATAAAATGGTTATTATTATATTTTCTTGTTCATGATAATTGTCTATTGTTCATGCTATAGTTGTATTAACAGGAAGCCGTAATACATGTGTGAATACATATACCACCACATGTCCCAAGTGAGCCTCGAGTTGAATAGCTCGTTGATCAATAGATGGTTGTGGTTTCTTGACCATGGACATTGGATGTTGTTGATAACGGGATCACATCATTAGGAGAATGATGTGATGGAAAAGACCCAATCCTAAGCATAGCACAAGATCATGTAGTTTCTTTGCTAGAGCTTTTCTAATGTCAAATATCATTGCGTTAGACCATGATATTGTGCAACTCTCGGATACCATAGGAATGCTTTGGGTGTATCAAACGTCACAACGTAACTAGGTGACTATAAATGTGCACTACATGTATCTCCGAAAGTGCCTGTTGAGTTGGCACGAATCGAGACTGGGATTTGTCACTCCGTATGACGGAGAGGTATCTCTAGGCCCACTGAGTAATGCATCATCATAATGAGCTCAATGTGACTAAGGAGTTAGTCACGGGATCATGTGTTACATAACGAGTAAAGAGACTTGCCGGTAACGAGATTGAACAAGGTATGGGGATATTGATGATCGAATCTCAGGCAAGTAACATACCGATGGACAAACGAAATTGTATACCAGATCGATTAAATCCCCGACATCATGGTTCATCCGATGAGATCATCATGGAACATGTGGGTGTCGGCGTCAAAACCGGCGGATCTCGGGTAGGGGGTCCCGAACTGTGCGTCTGAGGATTGATGGTAAGAGGGGACTTGGGACACGATGTTTACCCAGGTTCGGGCCCTCTCTAACGAGGTAATACCCTACTTCCTGCTTGATTGATCTTGATGAATATAGGGTTACAAGAGTTGATCTACCTCGAGATCGTAATGGCTAAACCCTAGAAGTCTAGCCTATGATGTTCTGATTCTGTCCCTACGGACTAAACCCTCCGGTTTATATATGCACCGAAGGGGCCTTGGGTTGTACATGATCATCTTGCAGAGGAAGGAAATATTACACCCGGACTCTAAACTTGCCATTCTACACATATAGGAGTCCTATTCGGATAGGGGGGGGGTAATCTTCAGCGATAATCTTCACGGACCACCATTCCGGCCCATAATGAGTAATCCGGCCGCCCGAGGACCCCTTAATCCAGGAGTCCTTCAGTAGCCCCTGAACCTGTCTTTGATGACGATGAGTCCGGCACATGTACTCTCTTCGGCATTTAAAGGCAGGTTCCTGCTTCCAAACATATTGAAGTGTTATTCTCTGCATAAAAGAACTATGTTCGGCTGTGCATGATTAGTACAACCCTTAGCCTCGAAGGCAATGTGTCGAAAAACGAACATTGTTTCTTTACTGGAAAATTTTCAGTGAAGTGTCATGTTTGACCCTTTAATATTTCAAACCGTTTTCTTAGCTCTGGTTTCGCGTTTTGAGGCATAGCCCCACTGGCATGTCTTGTCAAAGCAGAGATCGCGCCCGCTTATCGCGGGATCCTCATCAATATGACATAGGTAACCCAATCATGCCTTACGCCTGATCACGTCGGGAACCGGCGAGTTTTATGGCTAGAGTGGGGGACGTTTGGTATTTATCGTCTATAAAAGGACACAGATCCTTCCCCTTTCACCTCACGCTCTCCTCAAGCCCTAGCTTCCCAATCTCTCTAGCCCCAGCGCCCACAGCTCCAGCGCCCGCAGCTCTCAACTCCTCCACCACTGCCTCCTTCTCAAGCAATGGTTGGATCCGGCTCCAAGGGAAAGTGGGAGGCTTCCACGGTCGCGGAGAAGACCGTGAAGAATCTCGAGAGAGTGGGCTACCTTGCGGACATAGCGCACCAGATTCCTGATAGGACTCAGGTAATCCCCATCCCTGAGCCGGGTGAGAGGGTGGTATTCATCCCTCACTTTATTCGGGGGGGTTGGGGTTTCTGCTTCACCCCTTTGTCTGGGGCCTCATATTCTTCTACGAGCTGAATTTCCATGATCTAGCCCCAAACTCTATCCTCCACATATCGGCTTTTATAGTCGTGTGCTAGGCTTTCCTCCGCGTCCCTCCACACTTCAGCTTATGGCTCAAGACCTTTAATCTTAAGCCGAAGGTGGTCGTTGGGCAGCATGCGGACTGCGGGGGAGCTATGGTGAGCAAGCTCCTGAACGCCACCTGGCCCAAGGGGACCTTTGTGGAGACCAACAAGATATGGCAGCAGGAATGGTTCTACATCACCGAACCTCGCGATGCCAAGTGGGCGGCCGCGCCCGAATTTAGATCCGGACCCCCGGAGAGGCTTACCTCATGGACCACCAAGGGCCTCAAATGGGGGGTCTTAGACGGAGGTGAAGACACTCCAAAACTGCATCTCTAGCAACATGGCGAAGGGCACCCACCTCACCGACGTGATACATGTGATGCTCTTCCGGCGCACTCTTCCCTGTGAACTCCGGGCCTCCCACCTATGGGAGTTCAATCCGAAGGGATCACGGACCTTGCAGCGCTTCTTTGGCACCACACACGAAGATATCTGGAAGCAGCCCTTCAAGGCCCAGAAGGAGTGGACTAAGGAGACCGAAGACAAGGGCTACAACAGCATGGCCTCGACCTCAGAGGTAAACACAATTCTGTCGAATACGTACCCTGTCCATATTTCAAATATAACAGGAGTTAGAACTTTTACGTTCCATTCAGGCCTGGACGAAGAAAGCGCAGCGGATCAACTGTCCCGCTCCGTTGCCCGAAAACCCAGCCATGCCCCAACTGACGGCGATGCTGGTTCCGACGCCGTACAAGGCGCCAGAGAAGAAGGCCAAGAAGAAGGGCAAGGAGGTCAAGACTGACCTCCTCCCTAAGGGTCATGCGGACAAAGTGTCCAGAGAGACCGACACCCACTCCTCCCACAACGAAGAAGAAAAGGAGGAGGTGGAGGAAGAGGAAGAGAGTGACTCTCCCATCAAGGCAAGGGAGAAGAAGAGGGTGGCCCCCGTAGATGCGAGCAAGGGGGTGCCCAGGAAGAAATGGAACATCCCAGACAGCTCAGATTTAACATCCGAGCACAGTTTCCGAGTACAACCCAGGATCGAGCCCCTGGCCGGATCGTAAGTATTGGGATTTTTTGCTATCGTGTTCGGTTTAATCAGCAACCATTGTCTAAGCAACTTTATTCATTTATTTTGCAGCCCTTCCTGCACATTCCCTCAGGCTTCACTATCATCATGAAATTCTTTGCCAGCTGAGATGGTGGAGAGCGAGACACCGCCGCAGGCTCAATCGCACGTCCTAGGGGATACCGAAGTGTCCTCCCTATGAGCATCCCCTGCACGAGCAGGTGGGAGCGTGGTGGATGAGAAGGCTCCTGAGGCCAACACCTCGGCCGCTGCCAGTCAAGGGGGCAATCCCTATGGCGACCAACGGCGGCGAGCCCAAGCAATCCAGCTCCCGCCGACACTATTCCAGAGGCCAATACGGCTCCAGAATTGGGAAGTCAGCCCCCTATGATAGGGGGAGGAGCGTCAGCTTCGGCGATGTCCTCCACTAATCTGGAGGCGTCGAACACGCTGGAGGAAGCATTGAAAGGTGCTTCCATTGTGGCGAAACACCGTACCCTGATGGGTGCAGTGATGGGAAAGATTCAGTCCGCCAAGAACGGACTGAATGATGCCTTCAATAGCCAACTGACAGGCTTCGAGGTATGCGATCTAATATTCTTAAAAGAACTCCATATTTTATTTGTATAAGGAAACAAACATGTATACGGACAGTAGCCCCTAATACTTTGTTTGATCCGGGAAAGAATCGGATGGAGGATCCATACAATGTCATTTAATAATGTGTTTTGTGAACAAGCTTCCCTGGTGGCGGCATCCGCCCATGGCACAGAGGTTTTCGAGCTCAATCGGAAGCTTCAATTGGCTGATGAGGAGCTCGGCCGCGTCAACAAGCGGTTCGATGGAACACAAGGTATGCGGATTTTCAAATAATTATTATATCAAAAGATAATTTGCTTTGATTGTAAGAGTATGAACTCATTATGGTATGCGATTATATCACAATTAGCGCTACCGAGGTGGAGACCCTCAAAGGCGCACTTGCAGAGGCCAAGAATGAGGCAGAGATAAATAAGGCGGCCGCTGGCAAAGCGGTTGCCGATCTAGAGGCCAAACATACCTCCCGCCGGCGGCATGAGTCTCAAGTGACCGAAGTCAAACAAGAGCTGCGAGACGCTATTCGGAAGTGTGAGGAGTTGGAGCAGAAGACTTCAGATCAAGCATCCGAACTCTACAAGGTTGTCAACGCTGTCAAGGAGGCGCGGATCGAGTCGTGCAGCACGCGTGAGGAGATCAAACAGGCGCGACAGATAGCAGCTGGTAAGGCCTTTCTTCTGCACAGTATCTTTGGAGGTCAAAGGTATCTTGCGCTAATACGATTATGGAGTTCTCCAGGCGCGTTTGCAGACCTCCCGAAGAGCATCGCCGACGCCACCCAACTCTTCCGAGACCAGGAGGGGAATAGCACGGAGAAGTTGTTCTTGTCGCAATTTCATGCACTAGAACATCCAGTACCTCTGAACAACCAGTTGAAGCAGTTGGTCGAGCTGCACAACATGGCGGTTACAACCATGAAGGACTTGATAGTCCGGCTATGGCCCACTGAGCCAATCTCGAGTAGCTACTTTGGATTGGTGAGGCGGCTCGTCGATGCGGATGGACTTTGCCCGCGTCAAGATGCATAGGGCGAAGATGAAGGCCGTCGAAGTGGTAACTCCTGGCCCGACGGAGGGCAAGGATCGTCGGAGGCTGGAAAGGTACTTCGATGATGTCCTAGAAGGATCCCGAATTGTAGAGGGCCAGTGCTCAAAGGACATAGTCTTTGAGTAATTGTATTCAGATTGTAAAGACTAAACTTATGAAACGATGTCTATATAATTTTGCGCTTTATGTTTCATGCAAATTTTCCTCCTGTGCGACCTTTTATCATGTCTGAAAGTTTCCAATCGTCAGCTTCAACCCCCATGTAGATACTACAGGGGTGTTTGTTATTGTGCGTGATCACTCTTTATCAAACGTCTTGGTCCGTAAAGGAGGTGTCTGCGGAGCGAGCCAGGCAATCAGACTATGCGGCTTTATTGCTTTCACTTAGCCATGGGAGCTTGACTTGTGGGGCTAAGTACTAGCCCCTGGTGCGTGTGCGGCTATCCGAAGTATGGTGCCCACTTTACGCAGTTGGGCGAAGACCAGCCCCTCGTATAACACGGGGTAGATCGCTAACAATCGTAGTATATATAACACTAAGTCACCGAATCGCAGACCAGCTCTCACTTATCATGATAGTCAGTTTTCGGCTTTCTCTACTAAGGTACTTTACAGAATGAACCAGAAATATAATCGCCGTAGTTCTCCCTTTACTACCTTAGCCGAACAATGCGGAACGTAAGGTGGTAAGCACAGGAGCCGGGCAACCCAACTATAGACCCAGGATTCAGAGGCAATGCATATAATGCGATATCCGGGACGCCGAATAGTTCCCTATAGGTGTTCGGACTTGGAGGTGTGCCAGGCCGAATACAGCCCCTGGTATTAAGTCCAGATTTAAAGCACATGTGGCAATCTGGCGTAGGGAGAGAACATAGGTGGTAATAAAACGAACTCCAAGCGAATTGGAACCAAACTGCTTCTTTTATATCCCGTTCAACACGATGAACCGCGTGGTTACAGATAATGTTGATAACATACTGGGCATTTTACATGCAAAAGAAGAAAAGAAGCTAAAATAGGGAAAAGGTTTACACAGAGCCTGAATCTAACAAAAAAAGAAATTTCGACGGGGGGCCATGTTGCACATCTGCGCCGTTTTCTCCTTTGTAATATGTCCTTGAAGAGGGGAGTTATGATGGCCGCCTGCGAAACAAAGGAAGGAGAACTCTGGAAAAGAATGCCCTGCACAGCTGTAGATAAATTGGGTTCTTTTAATGAACCTTTTTAAAGAAAATATATTTTAGAGTCCGAATAGGGTCGAGCCAAACTATGGACTGTGTTTATGCAGTGTACCCCCGACGCCGCCAAAGGTATTTTAAGGGCGTAGTTGTGTATGCGAGGTACGTATGCTGCCACCTTGTAAGGAAGTCGGCAGGGGCGTAACTACTAATCGAGCTCTGTTTCTTGTGAGCTGTCGCATTGTAGTGCAGGCCGGACACGTTTAGCAGTGTCTCTGGTGTTGATGACTGATGAACTGTTTAGCTTGAATAAGCCGCTTTGAACCTCGACTGCTAGGGCCACAGTGTCCTCCTCTGTATGGAGGGAGCGGTCCATGTTTCCGTTGACCGTGATGACGCTGTGCGGTTCAGGCATTTTGAGCCTCAAGTAAGCATAGTGCAGGACTGCATTAAAGCGAACGAAGGCCGTTCTTCCGAGTAGTGCATGAAAGCCACTTCAGAAAGGAGCGATATTGAAGATTAACTCCTCGCTTCAAAAATTGTCTGGAGAGACAAATACTACTTCCAGTGTTAATGAGCCCGTGCAGCGGGCCTCTACGCCAGGTATCACTCCTTTATAGGTAGTGCTGCTAGGCTTGATCCTTGACGGGTCTATCCCCATCTTGCAGATAGTGTCTTGATATATCAGGTTGAGACTGTTGCCGCCGTTCATAAGGACCCAAGTAAGATGATATCCATCAATTATAGGATCGAGTACTAGGGCCGCTGAACCTCCGTGATTGATACTGGTTGGGTGGTCCCTGCGATTGAAGGTGATCGGACAAGCTGACCATGTGCTGAACTTGGGGGCAACGAGCTCTACGGTGTAAACGTCCCTGAGTGCGCGCTTGCGCCCCCTCTTGGGGACATGGGTGGCGTAGATCATATTCACCGTTTTTACCTCAAGGGGAAATTTCTTCTGTGCCCCAGTGTTCGGTTGGCGAGGTTCATCTTCGTCCTTGCTTTGAGGTCCTTTCCCCTTCTGTTTGGCATTTAACTTGTCGGCCTGCTTGAAAACCCTATAATTTCCGTTGGTGTGGTTTGCAGGTTTGTCAGGGGTGCCATGAATCTCGCAAGGTCTCTCTAATATCTTGTCCAAGCTGGATGGACTATCTCTATTGCCTTTAAACGACTTCTTCCGTTGACCGGTCCTGGAGCCACTGAATCTGGCGTTTACTGTCGTATCACCTGTTTCTCCGGCATTGTTTCGATGCTTGTTATTATTGCGTCGTGGCTTGCCATTGTCGTCCATGACTTCGGAGGTGCCAGGGTGCTGGTATTGTTGCTTCTACGAGCTAGCTAGTTGTCTTCACCTGCGCAAAAGCGGGTCATAAGTGCAGTAAGGGCTGCCATTGTCTTCGGCTTCTCCTGGCCGAGGTGTCTTGCAAGCCATTCGTCTCGAACGTTGTGTTTGAATGCCGCTAAGCCTTCGGCGTCCGGACAGTCGACAATTTGGTTCTTTTTAGTTAAGAACCGATTCCAAAGCTTGTGGGCTGACTCCCCGAGATGCTGGATTGTGTGGCTTAAATCATCAGGATCCGGAGGCCGGACATAAGTCCCTTGAAAGTTAGCCCGGAAGGCATCCTCTAAATCTTCCCAACTTCTGATGGAGTTCTCTTGGAGGTTGTTCAACTAGTGCCGAGCTGGCCCTTTGAGCTTGATAGGTAAGTATTTAATGGCATGGAGATCATCTCCACGAGCCATGTGGATGTGAAGAATAAAGTCTTCGATCCATACGGCAGGATCTATCGTTCCATCATATGCCTCGATGTTGACAAGTTTAAACCCTTCCAAAAATTGGTGATCCATCACCTCATCGGTAAAGCACAGAGGGTGTGTGGCACCCCTATATCGTGCAATATCGTGGCGTAGTTCGGACGGCATCTGTGTTCGGTGCTGACCCCGAACTTGATTGTATTCAGAGTGCTTGGCTTGATAGCCATCGTCTCGTATGGGAGCATTTTGTGACGCCCCGATTTGATCGTACAGTAATCATGCACGCAAATGTGTACGACCAATATCAGGGACTCACTTGAAGATATCACAAAACACCTCTAGACACGAATTAAAATAATACAAACTTCATATTACAAGCCAGGGACCTCGAGGGCTCAAATACACAAGAGTCAGCGGTAGCAATAATATCTGAGTACAGACATAAGTTAAACAAGATGCCATAAGATGGCTAGCGCAAGGTAGCGACGATCAAAAAGGCAAGGCCTCCTGCCTGGGATCCTCCTAAACTACTCCTGGTCGTCGTCGGCATACTGCACGTAGTAGTAGGTGCCTCCGGTGTAGTAGGAGTCGTCATAGGTGGCGTCTGGCTCCTGGGCTCCACCATCTGGTTGCATCATCCAAGAAGAAGGAACATAAGGCGGGAAGGTGGAGCAAAGCAACTGTGAGTACTCATCCAAAGTACTCGCAAGCAAGGATCTACACTACATATGCAATGGTATCGTGTAAAGGGGGGGGGTAATATATGTGGACTAAACTGCAGAATGCCAGAATAAGAGGGGGATAGCTAATCTAACCGAAGACTACGCTTCTCGCAGCCTCCATCTTGCAGCAGTAGAAGAGAGTAGAAGGAATAGTAACAAGTATCAATGATTTTGGCAGCCTCCGTCTTGAGTAGTTGGAAAGTTCACCAAGCAACATCGTATAGCATAATCCTACCCGACGATCCTCCCCTCGTCGCCCTGTGGGAAAGCGATCACCGGGTTGTCTCTAGAACTTATCTGGGTGTGTTTTATTAAGTATCCAGTTTTAGTTGTCATGAGGTCGGAGTACAACTCCGGTTCGTCCTTTTACCGAGGGACACGGATATTCGAATAGATTAACTTCCCTGCAGGGGTGCACCACATTACCCAGCACGCATGATCCCATTTGGCCGGACACACTTTCCTGGGTCATGCCCGGCCTCGGAAAATCAACACGTCGCAACCCTACCTAAGCACAGCAGAGAGGTCAGCACGCCGGTCTAAGTCCTAAGCGCGCAGGGGTCTGTGCCCATCACCCACTGCACACATGCATGTTGCGAGGGCGGCCGGTAAGCAGACCTAGCCGCTCCTAATACCAAAGCGGCGTTCCAGTCTAATCCAGCGCGCGTCGCTCAGTCGCTGACGTCAAGAAGGCTTCGGCTGATACCACAATGTCGAGTGCCCATAACTATTCCCACGTAGCTGGTTAGTGCGTATAGGCTAATGGCCAGACTCAGATCAAATACCAAGATCTCTTTAAGCGTGTTATTATGAAATAACCGCGGACAACGACCAGGGCCAGGCCCACCTGTCTCCTAGGTGGTCGTAACCTGCCATGCCACTCCGCCACAAGTAACCATCAAGGGGCTGCCGGGAACCCAGGCCCACCACAACCTGTGCGGAACCACCTGCCTAGGGATGGCAATGGGTCGGGTTTGGGGCGGGTGGAGCTGGTCCAAATCCAACCCATGACCCATATTCCTACCTTCTACCCATCCACCAAATTATCCATGGGCACAACTTGTGCCCATGCCCAAACCCATTGGATATCCAAATACCCAAGGAACTCCGTGGGCATAGAAAAATTAGTATGAAGCCTTGCCAAATATCAAATTAACTCATCATCGTACATTCACAAATGACAACATAAGGTATAAGCATAAGTAGGCAACAAGTACACCGTTTAAACATTGTCCACACACGGAATGACAACTAAAATAGTTGATAGTAAATAACTTGTCTTCAAGCTATAGAGGGAGCTGGATTGCTGGAGACTCGGGATGATTGGGGGTTGACTAGATTAGGTTTAAGTAATTAGATTAGTGGGATTGTGGGGGAACAGTGCACATGGGCCGGGGCATTGGGCTTTGACCTTCTGTGACCACGACCACTTGGGGTTGGACGTCTGCTAAGTCTAGTTTGACTTACATATGGCCCCACCTATCATACGGGTATCCATTGGATATCCGTGGAGCAAAAATTATATCCGTGCCCAACCTGGCTATTCGCGGGTATCCAAATCAACGAATCCATGGGCAGAAATGCGCTCCATACCCTTGCCCAACCGGGTCGGGTATCCGTGGATATCCGGATCCATGGATATAATTGCCATCCATACACCTGCCCCTTCAGCCCCCATCTCTGAATCATCAACATGAGTATGTAATAGTATAGTATATACCGGCGATCACCTCCCGAAGTGATCACGGCCCGATAGTATAGCATGGCGGACGGACAAGAATGTAGGGCCACTGATGGAATACTAGCATCATATACTAAGCATTAGGATAGCAGGTAAGCTATCAAGAGTTGTAGCAATAATGACAGGCTATGCAACAAAATAGGAGCAAACGAATCAACAACATTAGCAAACCTAATGCAGGAATAAGAGAGAGGAGAATGGGCGATATCTGGTGATCAAGGGGGGGGGGCTTGCCTGGTTGCTCTGGCAAGAAGGAGGAGGAGTCATCGATGTAGTCGATCACGGGGGTATCGACAGCGGTCTCGAGGACTACCGTAAAGAAGTAATGGAGGGGGAACACAATAAATAATAGAGCAATCAAAGCATCACAAAGCATAACATGGCAATATGCGGTGCCAGAGGTGATCTAACGCGGGGGTAGGTGATACCGGCGAAGGGGGGAACATCCGGAAAAGTATTCTCGGTGTTTGACGTTTTTGGGCAAACGAACCGGATGGGGATTGTTGCAGGTTCACTATGCTATGGACGTATGGTGAACGAACGGACTGCGTATTCGGATTCATCTAATTTTTCTGAGCAGCTTTCATATATGAATTATTTTAATCCGAGTTATGGTTTATTTTATATGAATTTCCAAAGTTTATACAATTTTGTGAAATTCCTTATTTAATTTTAAACCGGATTGACCAAGTCAATTTGACTAGTCAAAAGAGGAGGTGGTGGCCCACATGTCACTGTTTTAATAATTTCCAGAAGATCTATCTAATCTAATTAGATGGGACCCATTTATCATTAGCTAACATGCTAAATTAGCACTAAACTACTACTAAACTAATCCTAGACTAATTAAACAAGGGCCGGCCATTAGCCCAGCCGGCCATACGCACGGGCACGACCATGTACAGGGGGCTTGGCCACGAGTTACAATACCATATGGTAGTAGTAGCAAGCAAGCAGTAGCAGCTAGTAGCAAGCAGCGACAGGAGTAATCAGCAGCACGTGGCGGCAGCAGTACACAGCAGCGGCAGTATGCAGCGGTAGCAGTAGCAAGTAGAGCAGCCTGGCGTCCAGCAGCAACAGCGAACGCATGCGGAGGCAACAACACACGAGCAGCAGTAGTTCAGCAGCGAGCAGTGCAGGCGCGGTGAGGAGCTGGCGGGGGCGCGCGTGGGAGGCGGCAGGGGTGTGGCCGGGGCGAGGCGGGTGCGCGCACAGGCACACGCGAGCTGCAGGGAGCGGCCAGGAGAGGCTATGCGCGCAGGGACATGGAGGTCCGGCTATGGCGGGCACGGGCGATTGTTCGGAGCAGGTGAGAGCAGCAGCGGGGAGTGTGGGCGCGCGCACACGCTGTAGGCCGCAGCCGGACACGGTAGAGGACGTACAGGGGGAGTTCGGGAGCGCGGGGCTCCTTGGCCATGGCGGATGCTGGCTTCGGCCTCGTCGGGGACAGTGCTACGGCAGGAAATTGAGCATGGGGAGAGAGGGGAAACGAACGGCGGCTCACATCGGTGCTCGCAACCGACTTGGGGAGGCCAAGGTGCAGCGAAGGTGGCGGATCGACAACGACAGAGGCGGGCGGCGCCGGGAAGAAGAGGTTGAGGGCGTCGGCGTTGAGGCTTCCCGGCCCCGATCCAGAAGGGAAGGAGACGAGGCAGACGACGGTTGTGCTCCGAGACTCGTCGGCAGGGTGAGGGCCGCCCGGTGGTCGCGGTGGAGCGTAGTCGCCGGCGCCAACCGCTTGCAGTGAGGCGAATCTGAGAGGGAACAGAGGGGGGCAAAACTGGGAGACTGGGGAGTGGGGAGTGGGCAAGAGAGAGGGGATCGAGGGGGGGTCCTTATCCCCTCGCTACCGACTCCGGCGAGCTGGTCCGTCTGGGACGGCTCAGCCGCATCTGTTCTCCCCACTGTAGCGAGGTGGGAGATGACCAGGGTGCTGGGCTGGGCCCATTCGGTGCTTAGGGCCAAGGGAAAAAATACAAGGGGGTTTCTTCTCCTTTTACTTTTATTTTCTTCTTGTAATTTCGTTTTCTTTTTATAGTTTCTGCTTCCCTATTAGTTTCATTTTATTTTATTTTTGCAAAATGTACAACTAGCCCCTAAATTAGTCTTATTAATTAATCCACTGCCACATTTAGTTTGAGGTTCAAACAAAATAGTTTAGTATTTTTATACTTTAAAAACAATTAAATTATTGTTTAGGCCACTGTTTGAATTACTTTAGGGCATTTAACACTTTGCAAAAATGTTGGTCCGTCACCAATATTAACAAATGAATATTTGCCAAATGATGAGCATTTTATTTTTGACATTTGAAAACTTTTTTAGTTTGACTTGACTTTAAATTAGAATTTGAACGTGGTTTGTATCAACACGAGTTTATTAATAGTATCCATGGTGACGTGGCATCATTAGTAGAGGGTTACTGTAGTTTAATTATCCGGGCGTCAAATTTTCCTCCACTATAAGAAATCTCGTCCCGAGATTTAAGAGGTGGAGGAAGGGGGAAATTTCTAGTTACGAAATGCTAGCGGGTCTCCTTGGTCTTGGTCGCTCTTCTCGTAGAGGTTGATCTACTACGTTGATGTCTTCATTCCTCTGCTTCAGGTCATCATGATGAAGTCGTCATACTTTCTTCGGAGTCTTCATTGTACTTACAAAAAGGATAAGGGGTAGCTTCGAAAGGACGAACCTCTACATGGTTGCTTATCTGACAGATAATATCAGGGAAGGTGGCGGAAAGTAAGTCTCAAATTGAAACTTCAGAAATCATCGAGAGCAAAGTAAGAAGGTACAAAATAGAAGTTTCGAGCACATAGGCTATCATTCGTTGCCTGAAACGAAGTGTGAAAGGGGTTCAGAGCAATGTGAATAGTATTGCGTCTGATACCATAATTGATGATCTCTCGGAAGGTGCCTCGTGAATTACATATGAAGCCAAGTGTGAGGAATAACTTTTAGAAATAGGGGTGTGCAGGAGAGTCAGGTTTTGATCCTGTGGAACTGTGGGTTATGGGCCCACCACGTGGGTTAAAAGTAGGGAGGGTGGTGACGTCTTTCACGATCATGTAAGCAAGGTATGTTAGAGGATAGCATGTCCGTTATGTCGGCAACAACATCGGTACCAAGGGCGAGGGACAAAGAGAACCATTTTCCTGCTCGTTGAACGAGGCGGGCCAATAGGCTAAGTTCTAGTCCATCGGTGGTTACCGGAATATCATCAACCATAGTAACAGGGTTTTACTAGCAGAGTTGTACAACTGGGGTGTTACACAAGCAGAGAATTATTATTGCTTAGTTTATGTGTAGATCACGAGAAAGGGTAAACAAACCAATGGAAAGGAAAATGTGATTATCGGTTAAACAAACCAATGGAAAGGAAAATGTATTTAAACACAAGTCATAGGAGGAGCATATCCTTCCCGAGGTTAAGCAGGGCATGACATACGTGTCAGGAGATCAAAGACATGACCATTTTGACAAAAGGGTTAATAAGAATCATGATATGTACCCATACACGGTGTTTGGATAACTGATCAAGAAACACTTAGCATTGTGCTTTCAATGTTCTGGTTCATGTCTGAGTACCACTGTCATGCTTCGAGATAGTATCGACATGGTCAACAGGTAAAGGTCGGACTTCGGACATATAAAAGGATCCAGACGGAACTGTTAGAACAATTCATACAATTTTGTCATGGAAATGATGAGGATGTGGACGATGGGATTAGCAACAACTCATCGTGATTTCCATAAACATGGATTTCGATAATTAAGTGAACAAGGTGAAAATATTGGACATACCAAAGTATATAATGAAGTATGTTCGAGGAGAACATCCACGAGTAAACATTGATCGCAACGTGCACCTGGAAATATGGACTCGGTAGCACGATCAATGTTCGAGTGGGGACTTGATAATCAAAAGACCTAGAATGAAACTATCGGCCATTCACTTCAAAGCAATAGGTTTGCAAGAAGTTTTGAATTCACACATCGCAGTTCAATGGTCGGTATTCCGAGTAGAAACAACACGAGAACCAAGATATGGTCGGAGACGTCGAGAAGTATTACTATATCAAGAATCCTTAAGAGGTGGTGAAATTCCCACGACATTCTTAACTTGAAATATGGTAATACTCCAAGGTAGAACATAACATATGCTGGATAGCAAGGAGCTCCACAACAGGAACAAGTTTGTGTTCGAGGGAAGGTAATAATGTTGTTGATGATAGTACAAATCATCGAGGGTCAAGGATGGTATTTCTCAACATGAATTCGATCGATATCCTTGAAGAGCTAAGAATGATGTTGATGATAATGACGACACATTTGTCGAGGGGTTTCATGAGCATATAGTCGATCATCGGCGACACCAAGCAAAAGGAAGGATGAAGCGAAAAGTTATTATATCCATAGATAAGATGCAATGTCAGAATCATAGTTATCTCTCAAGACAATCAATATGATGTTCAAAGCTCGATGTAAGCTTAGCTCGTTACGAAAATTTTGCTCCGGGAAGAAGGACTAGATTGCACAGTTAAATTCGGCACGATAATGATATAACCGAGCAGGCTAGGAATGACATGATCGAGTTTAAATTCCCCAGCAACAGTTACCATGAGTAATGAGCCATAAAATGGACTCGAGTCACTTGTCAGAGTTCTCGAGTGACGAACAACTCAAACTCGGGGAGCAACTGAAATTTGTGAGAAGTAATACTTCATGAAGAACTCATAAAGAGTAATGCAGTTATGTAATACCCTCGAGATACCAGTGGGTAATACTCGACGGCAGAGCAAAGTAGAGGTTGGACTTGGGTATTTCTTTGCAGAAGACAAGTGCTTAAACTTGTACGAGAAATGATATTTAAAGGAGAGCATGGTCGGAACCACGATTGCAAAAGGCCAAATCCCAGATATAATATGAACTTATATCAAGGCGATAATTATTTCTATGAGAAGCTTTCATGATAAGATATGCATCGTGCCCATGGGCATGAAAACAAAGTTCAAGGTCGACTCCCACTTCTCCAATGCATGACCATTCATTCACTGCTCTTATTAAAAATGATTTGAGTGTGAAACCTACCTGATGAATTACCAGAGGAGTATGACCCGTGAAAACTTTTCAGGTTCACACAGATTAAGGAAGGCATATTTACAACCCATCGGGATATCTTAGAAACATATACCACAAGCTTCAAGATTAAATATCACCAGCTCGAAAACGGAGCATGGTTGACAAAAGGAGGGGATACAATTTACCAAAGGCATTATGTATCCGAGGAAAGACTCATAAAGTTATAGAATGTGAAGGACAATGTTGAATATAATTCAACAAAGGATCGAACAGTCCATAATGGAGCTGATGTGAGCACCTACACACAAGCAGAGGAAGAAAGAATGCAAAGGCATTGGATCATAGAAACAACTGACTAATTCAAAGCTCAAATGCGAAGGAATTATTATTTCCAAGTCAAGGGATTAGAAGCAAACGCTCTAAATAACGATGGGTAAGTTGAATAGACTTAGGGGTACAATCGACGGAAATTTGATTGCTCGAGATCCAGCTCATCTTTATAACATCGTCTAAGCGGGAAGGGTGAATTCTAGGACCTGGTTGAGGATTGCGAGCATTCGCAATCATAACAAACCAGCGGACTCAAAATGATAATGACAAAGGATGTCAATAATATTATTAGACTTATGGGATTATCCATAATGCAAGCAAGCAAGAATTTTAAGAGCAATAGGCTGCTGAGGATTTTCGGAAGATCGAATGGTATTTTGAAGACTTTTGTGAAGTACATGAATCAACTGAGGACAAACGGATACTCGAGAAGTGCGAGAAATTATCCGTAGGGGTATTCAGGTGGCAAAGTACTGCGAGACAGTAGACACAAAGTATTCTCGAAATAATAGAGAGAATTTCGGGGTATCTTCTAATAACAAAATCAACTCAGTATAAAAGTAAGAACAACATGTGTATGTGTTTATCCATAGGGATATTTTTGTGGTAGGGAATTGCAAAAGCAATGGGCACAAAGTCTTGAGAGAAAATCGGAGAGTATCTTCGGAATCCTTCAGTGCATCCAGCAATCATCTGGAGTGAGGGGCTCTCGAGAACCTAAATTTAGATTTTAGCAAAATCGTTTAACCCGAATAGAAAAGATATCAGAGTCCCAGAGTATGGACGAGGAATAAAAGATCCTAATGCCACCCAATGGCGACGTGGGCGTGTAAGACACACAGCCATGTTAGTAAAAGTTTTCAATGACTAGACTCAACTTCAGCCAAGGAGTTAGGAAGGAGGATTCCAACAGGCAGTCAGCTCTGATACCAACTTGTGACGCCCCCGATTTGACCGTACACTAATCATGCACACAAATGTGTATGACCAAGATTAGGGACTCACTTGAAGATATCACAACACAACTCTAGACACAAATTAAAATAATACAAGCTTCATATTACAAGCGAGGGGCCTCGAGGGCTCGAATACTGCTACTTCTCGAGCTTGCGTTGTATTCCCTCGAAGAGGAAAGAAAGATGCAGCACAGTAGCATAAGTATTTCCCTCAGTTTTTGAGAAGCAAGGTATCAATCCAGTAGGAGACCACGCACGAGTCCCTCGCATCTACACAAACAAATAAGAACTTCGCAGCCAATGCGATAAGGGGTTGTTAATCCCTTTACGGTCACTTACGAAAGTGAGATCTGATAGAGATGATAGTTTATATTTTTGGTATTTTTTATTGTAAGAACAGAAAGTAAAAGCGGAAAAAGTAAAGTAGATGTAGATTGATATGTTGAGAATAGACCTGGGGGCCATAGTGTTCTCTAGTGGCTTCTCTCATGATAGCGATATTCTATGGCGGGTAAACAAATTACTGTCGAGCAATTGATAGAAAAGCGAATAATTATGAGACTATCTAGGCATGATCATTGTATATAGGCATCACGTCCGAGACAAGTAGACCGACTCCTGCCTGCATCTACTACTATTACTCCACACATCGGCCGCTATCCAGCATGCATCTAGTGTATTGAGTTCATAAGAACAGAGTAACACCTTAAGCAAGATGACATGATGTAGAGGGATAAACTCAAGCAATATGATATAAACCCCATCTTTTTGTCCTCGATGGCAACAATAAAATATGTGCCTTGCTGCCCCTACTGTCACTGGGAAAGGACACCGCAAGATTGAACCCAAAGCCAAGCACTTCTCCAATTGCAAGAACTATAGATCTAGTAGGCCAAACCAAACCAATAATTCGAAGAGACTTGCAAGGATATTATGAGTGCACATAACGAGTTCAGAAAAGAACCAAATATTTCTCATAGATAATCTTGATCATAAACCCACAATTCATCGGATCTCGACAAACACACCGCAAAAAGAGATTACATCGAATAGATCTCCTCGAAGACCGAGGAGAACATTGTATTGAGATACAAAGAGAGAGAAGAAGCCATCTAGATACTAGCTATGGACCCGAAGGTGTGTGGTAAACTACTTACAACTCATGGTGAGGCAATGATGGTGATGTAGAAGCACTCCGTGATGGATCCCCCCTCCGGCGGAGCTCCGGAACAGGCCCCAAGATGGGATCTCACGGGAACAGAAGGTTACGGCGGTGGAACTAGGGTTTTCTCTTCTCCTCTGATGGTTTTGGGGTACGTAGGTTTATATAGGAGGAAGGAGGGCATCGGGGGCCTTACACGGGACCCACGAGGCAGGGGGGCGCCCTAGGGGGGGGGCGCCCACCCTCGTGGGCACCACGTGGCCCCTACTCGGTGGTTCTCAAGTCTCCCGTGCATGATTTTCTCCAAAATTGTCTCTCCCGAAGGTTTCATTCCGTTTGGACTCCGTTTGATATTCCTTTTCTGCAAAACCCTGAAACAGGCCAAAAAAAAACAGCAATCTGGACTGTACCTTTGGGTTAGTAGGTTAGTCCCAAAAATAATATAAAAGTGTATGACAAAGCCCAGTAAACATCCAAAACATCATAAATAATAGCATGGAACAATAAAAAATTATAGATACGTTGCAGATGTATCAAGCATCCCCAAGCTTAATTCATGCTCGTCCTCGAGTAGGTAAACGATAAAAACAGAATTTTTGATGTGGAATGCTAACCAACATAGTTTTTCAATGTAATTCTCTTAATTGTGGCATGAATGTTTAGATCTGAAAGATTCAAGACAAAAGTCTATATTGACATAAGAAATAATAATACTTCAAGCATACTAACAAAGCAATCATGTCTTCTCAAAATACTATGGCTAAAGAAAGTTATCCCTACAAAATCATATAGTCTGGCTATGCTCCCTCTTCATCACACAAAATATTCATATCATGCACAACCCTGATTTCAGCCAAGCACTTGTTTTCATACTCTATTCTTTCAAACCTTTCAACTTTCACACAATACATGAGCGTGAGCCATGGACATAGCACTATGGGTGGAATAGAGAGGTGGTTGTGGAGAAGACAAAAAGGAGGGAGATAGTCTCACATCGATTAGGCGTATCAACGGGCTATGGAGATGCCCATCAATAGATATCAATGTGAGTGAGTAGGGATTGCCATGCAACGGATGCACTAGAGCTAAAAATGTATGAAAGCTCAACAAAAGAAACTAGTGGGTGTGCATCCAACTTGCTTGCTCACGAAGACCTAGGGCATTTGAGGAAGCCCATCGTTGGAATATACAAGCCAAGTTCTATAATGAAAATTCCCACTAGTATATGAAAGTGACTAAGTATGAGACTCTCTATCATGAAGAACATGGTGCTACTTTGCAGCCCAAGTGTGGAAAAAAGATAGTAGCAATTGTCCCTTTTTTTCTTTTCTTTTTTTTTCTCTTTTTTTTGGGCCTTTTTTTCTTTGGCCTTTATTTTTCTCTTTTTTTTGCATGGAGGGGCTTTTTTGATTTAGCCTTTCCTCCCATGGGACAATGCTCTAATAATGATGATCATCACACTTTCATTACAACTTGATACTACAACAAAGTATGACTCTATATGAATGCCTCCGACGGTGTACCGGGATGTGCAATGAAACAAAAGTGAATGTATGAAAAATTATGCATGGTGGCTTTGCCACAAAGACAATGTCAACTACATGATCATGCATGGCAATATGACAATATGATGCGTGTCATATAAACGGAACGGTGGAAAGTTGCATGGCAATATATCTCGGAATGACTATGGAAATGCCATGATAGATAGGTATGGTGGCTGTATTGAGGCATATATATGGTGGCTATTTTGAGGAAGGATATATAGTGGGTGTATGATATCGGCGAAAGTTGCGCGATACAAGAGAGGCTAGCAATGATGGAAGGGTGAGAGTGTGTATAATCCATGGACTCAACATTAGTCATAAGAACTCATATACTTATTGCAGAAATCTACGAGTCATCAAAACAAAGAAATCAACGCATGCTCCTGGGGGGGGGGGGGT
>LR738709.1:303684718-303755247 GCA_902687465.1 Secale cereale
GTTGGTAGGAGTTAACCATCGCGCGTCCCCGACCTCCACACAAAGGTTGACACTTTACAAATACCTCGTGCTCTAACTTCTTCACATAGCGGTTCACCATACGTGCATGCTACGAAAATCACTAACCTTAACACAAGTATTTCTAAATTTCATAATAACTCCACTAGCATGACTCTAATATCACTATCCTCATATCTCAAAAACAATTATCAAGCATCCAACTTCTCATCATATTCAATGCACTTAGTGTGAAAGTTTTTACTACATTGATATTGGATGTCTATCATGTGAAGACTAGTTTTATAGCCTAAACACATTACCATGCTGTTTTAATAGACTCTCAAATGGATATAAGTGAAGCATGAGAGTTCAACAATTTCTTCAAAATATTATCACCACCGTGCTCTAAAAGATATAAGTGAAGACTAGAGCAAAAACTATTCAACTCAAAAGATATAAGTGAAGCACATAGAGTGTTCTAACAATTCCTAGGCCATATTTAACTCTCCCAAATAGATGTCTCCAGCAAGGATAATTGTGGCAAACTAACAAGCAAAGGCTCAAATTATACAAGACGCTCCAAGCAAAACACATATCATGTGGTGAATAAAAATATAGCTCCAAGTATAGTTACCGAGGGATGAAGACGAAAGAGGGGATGCCTTCCCGGGGCATCCCCAAGCTTAGGCTTTTGATTGTCCTTGAATTTTACTTGGGGTGCCTTGGGCATCCCCAAGCTTAGGCCCTTGTTACTCTTTGTTCCATAGTCCATCAAAGCAATACTCAAAACTTGAAAACTTAACAACACAAAACTTAGACAAAAATCTCGTGAGCTCCGTTAGTATAAGAAAGTGAACCACTACTTAAAGGTACTGCAATGAATTCATTCTTTGTTTATATTGGTGTTGAACCTACTGTATTCCAACTTCTCTATGGTTCATACTTTCCAATATTACTCATAGATACATCGAAATAAGCAAACAACACACGAAAAATAGAATCTGTCAAAAACAGAACAGTCTGTAGTAATCTGCAGGTTTCGCATACTTCTGTAACTCCAAAAAATTCAAACTAAATTGGTAAACGTGAGGAATTTGTCTATTAATCATCTGCAAAAAGAATCAACTAAATAGCTGTAACCTCCCAAATTTTCAATTTGGAATGTTATACATAGATCATACTGCATTGCATATTTCTTTGCATTTTGTGCGTGGCGATCCTCGAAAATTCTAAGCAACTCAAGGACCTACTAAGAGAGTTGGGAATTCTACCGTTTTCGTATTTGAGTTTTCTCGAATACCGGTACGGGGATCACGTTGGTTTTAATTATTTTTCTCTCCTAAAAATATTTCTAAATAAAATATATGAGCGGAGATAATATGACTTCTCCAAAATAACAGAAATATTGGGGGAAAATGCTAAAATCACTTTTTGTTTTTTTTCGGATTTATTTGCGATTTTATTTGCATAGGAAAAATACGCATTTTTCAAAATTGCATTTAGGTCCGGGAAAATGTTCACTTTGTCGTAAATATTATTAGAGGACGGTGAAAATTTATTTCGGAATTTTTGGAGTCCGTTTAGTATTTATTTCGTTAGTTTTCGTGCGCCAGGACTCGTTTTTTTTTTAAAAAAAAAGGGGCGAGCCGACTTTGGGCCGTATCCGGCTAGGACTCCCCTAGGCCGGGGCCTTTTAAGGCGCAGCCGCCGGCCCGCGCGAATCCCTAGCCGCCGCCCTCGAGCCGCCGCCGTCGCGCCGCTGACACGCCGCCCCGCGCCGCCCCGCAGCCGCCGCCGCTCGCCGCCGCCAGAGCCGGAGTTAGCCGCCGGAGTTCTTCATTCTGAGGTAGCCGCCAGTTTTTCCGTAAAACCGTTCGTTTTTTTAAGTAAACCCTAGATTCGTTTTTTAGATCGGTTCGGTTTTTTCTTTTCGGTTTAGTTATTTAGCGGACGTTCGTCCGTACGTTTGTTTTAACGAACTTGTTCGCACGTTAGCCGCAGACAGCGTACGTTCATTCGTTAGCCTGTTCGTCAGTTTTCTTTTTGGGATATTTCTCAACGATTATTTCGATCACGATTTCTGCCCTGATCTTGTTTTTCATTTTTCTTTCCGCTCGAGAGTCGGAATCAGGTGATTCAAAATCCCAGATATTCGTCTCGATGCCCTCTTTACGTTTAACGAACTTGAACAAGGTTTTGTTACTGTAAAATTTGACCCTAAATCAGTCTAGTAAATGGGTCTTGTTTCTTACGCAGTTTGAGTTTCGTTGCCCCGTTTGATTTGATTCTTTTTGCAAACCGGAGTTCTTAAGTTGAACTTTCCGGTTAGATCTTCTTATTTGGAGTTCTGTTTGTGCATCTTGGCTTGATTGCTTATGTATGCTATTGTTTGCTTGCGATAGAATGCCCGGACTGTGAAGCGTGCTACTACGAGTCTCTAGGTTTTGCGAATAGTCAGCAAGGCAAGTAACACTTTGATCATATCCCTTTATTACCCAGTTTTTATGCATTAGATCAAACCTTCACACATTGCATGAGTAGGATCTTTTAACTTGTGGGTCTGGGAAGTAGATTGAGGTAGAACCTATTACCTGCATTATTTTCAAACCCTTGGGAGTTACTTCTACGTTATGCTTAGGTTATCATGCTATGCTCGTAGACGTGGTTTGGGTTTGAGTGAAATCTATGACAGATGTGAGTTGTTAATTAATGATTCAACTTAAGGTGGCTACTTGAATACACATCTGGGTGGATTGGTTGCAGAGCACCTGGAGAATCCAGTGTTGTCCTAGAAAATCCCGGGGTTCCGTGTGACTGTCCTATGGAATGCCACCCAGGCTCAAAGGGATCATAAAACTATTCATGCTAGAAACTTCCGTGTGCAGCCACAATGCTATTATGGGCTTTGGCATAGTATGAGTAAGTTGTGTGAGCTCTTTCAGTGGTGGACTAGCAGATGTAGGGGAAAGTAGGTGTACCGGTCCACCCGGGGTAAAGAGTAAATGCTTCTGAAAGACTGTGTCTCGGTCATCCGTTTCTCAAACACCATGCAGTGCGAGAAATCCAACGGAGGAGATCGAGTCTTGTGGGGAAAAGTGCACAAACCTCTGCAGAGTGTACAAACTGATCATGATTAGCCGTGTCCCCGGTTATGGACAATCTTGAGTATCTGGTACTTGAATTATTGGTTGATCTCATCACTCTAAAATTAATTTGTTGGGTAATGATTACTTTAATTAGGATTGAGTTGGAGGTACCTTCTCAATGATGTTTCAACTACCATGATAGTTAAAAAAAATCTATTCCTTTGTTGTAGGGAAAAATTGGCTTTACGCAAAAACTTTAGCCTTAGAGCCTCCACCAGCCAAATATGCATATAGTGTAGCCTTTATTCTGTTATTTGCATTCTACTGTGTTATCTTGCCAGCATATTCCATGTGCTGGCCCGTTTCGGGATGCAACATGTTACGTTGCAGACTTTTCAGACGAGGAGTAAGACATTCTAGGTCGTTTGTCATGCACTCAGCTATGCTGTTGGAGTTGATGGACTCACTTATCTTCCAAGTCTTCCGCTGTTATTTTGTTAGATGGCCTTAAGTCATAGACTTTTGTAATAAGTTCTCTTTGGAGACACCCGATGTAATAAGTGTGTGATTGCCACTCTGTTATAAATCCTTCAAGTACTGTGTGTGTCAGCATTACCGATCCAGGGATGACACGGAAACACAGAGACTTCGGTCCATTCGGATCGTGGTCGCTACAAGATGGTATCAGAGCACATGCTGAATGTAGGACACGACCACTAAGATAAACCCTAGGTCACTCTTCTCTACTCATTTCTGACTCCTCTCCATTTTCTACTCTTGAGGATGGTGGACCCAAGGAACAAGTTCACTCAACCAGATGAAGACACACCTTTTGGACGACACTTGATTGAGGTCACTAGGTACCTAAACATAGGAATACCAAGTTTCACCGGGACCTACACCGCCACTTTACCAGAAGAGGAGCGATGGAGCATTCAAGTTCAAATTCCCGGGAGAACCTTCGCACCATCCAGTAAGCCAATAGAATTTTCTTTTGATGCACCAACCTGGAGCCTAGGCAAGAGTATGGAAACCCACATCACTATGGGAAGGATCGGAGAAGTCTACAAGCAGGAGCTGAAGGACACTATCTACTAGATTTGTGGACGCCGAGATGAGCGTTGGGACATGATCAGTACCCGGAAGGACAGGTCAATTGCAGCGTTCATCCAGGAGTTAAACCAGCACATTCATCGACAGGAGCACCAGATGTGCGTAGAGATGATAGATTTGAAGAAGGCACTAACCAGGAACTTGGAGCTAGAAGAAGAACTCAAGTCTACTCGTGACGGATACGAGGGGGAGATGTTGATACTTGTGGAGAAGAATGATGATTTGACGAGGAAGCTAGGAGTATTCATGGGAGATCCCGCGCCAGGAGGAGAAAAGAGGAAGAAGAACCCAAGGAGATCCGTTCTGAAGATTACATCATTATCGACGACACGGACTCAGACGCCGATGATAGCGATGACGAAGATTACGAAGATGAAGCTGGAGCAGACATCACAGAATCTTCTGTCGATCAAAATTTCTAGATGACCACCCCATTTCTAGTAGTTTTTCTCCACCAAGTAGTTTTAGAGCACTTTTGTAACGTTAGTTAGAGCTTTGTAAGACCTTGTTTGAAATTGATTGGTGTGATATGATTGTGTTTGTCTCATGTGCATATGGGTAATGATTTTCCCTTATACCTCATTTCTATTCTAATCTCTTCCCTCTACACCCATGAGATGCCTTCGAAACGTGAGCCCGGATTTGAGTTTCCCCCTGAGCTCACTCAGTTGATACAGAAGCAGAACACTTTGATGCAACTTCTTGTCCAGAACACTCAGAACAACCAGAACAACAACAACAACCCTCCACCACCACCACCCGTGGACAACCTGACACGTTTCTTAAGGTTGCAACCGTTGGTGTTTGCTAGCAGCATTGAACCAATAGTTGCTCATGACTGGCTGCGCAAGATTGGAAGGGATTTGACCACCGCCAATTGCACGGATACTGAGAAGGTGCGAATTGTCGCACATCAGTTGTCTGGACCAGCAGCAGCATGGTGGGAGAATTACACAACCACTTTCCCTATAGCCAATGTCACTTGGGAGCAGTTTCAACAAGCTTTTCGCACTGCCCATTTCTCAACTGGAGCTATGAGCATGAAGAAGCGGGAGTTTTGCAACTTGCGCCAAGGGAATCGTACTGTGGCTCAGTATGTAGATGAGTTTAGTACCCTATCTCGTTATGCCCCAGATGATGTGGCCACAGATGCTGCTAAGCAGGAGAGGTTTATGGAAGGGCTGAATGATTAGATGAGCGTACAATTGATGGTGGCAACCTTCAACAACTACCAGGAGTTGGTAGATAAGGCTCTTATGATTGAAGGGAAGCATCAGCAGATTGAGAGCTGCAAGAGGAAGTATGGACAAGGAAGAAATAATTTCGGAGCCCAGCAGAAGCCCCGATTCACTCCGAATTCGGGAGGATACACCCATAACCATGGAATCCACACCCACACTGGAGGAAGTTCCCACAACCACAATGGCTCCAAGAATGAGAATGGGAATGGAGCGAATAATAATCAAAACCGCTCTACTCCATCCACACCCGCCAAGAGGGATTTGAGTCACGTTACATGTTTCAAGTGCGGGAAGAATGGACACTATGCCACGGAGTGCCCTGAAGCTAAGAATGGGAACGACAATGGAAGCGCCGGGAAGAAGCCCAACCCGTTCAACAAAGGACAAGTGAACCACGTGACTGTGGAGGAGGTTGAAGAGCAACCAGATGATGTTGTCGGTAAGTTTTTGGTTAAGTCATTTACCGCAATAGTTCTTTTTGATACTGGAGCATCGCATTCATACATTTCAAGGGGATTCGTAAATAGACATAAGTTGCCCACCCAAGTCCTTAAGACCCCCATGTTAGTAAGTTCTCCAGGAGCGGATTATATGGCACATCAAGGATGTTTTCAGATGCCATTGGTCATAGGACGTCATGTTTTCCCCTCAAACCTGATAGTTTTGGAGTCACAAGGATTGGATGTGATACTAGGTATGGATTGGCTATCGATATATGGAGGGAACATCGATTGTGCCAGCAAGTCCATTTTGCTTACCACCCCGGAGGGAAAAAGGTTCAAGTATGTATCTAGGCATTTGCCTATAAGGACACAAGTACATTCTCTCACGAGAGTTGTTCAGGAGGAAGTGCATGTAGTAAAGGATTATCCGGATGTTTTTCCAGAGGAGCTACCAGGCATGCCACCGGATAGGGATATTGACTTTTTGATAGAGCTATTGCCTGGCACCAGACCTATATCGAAGAGACCATATCGGATGCCAGCGAATGATCTAGAGGAGATCAAGAAGCAAATTAAGGAGTTATTGGAGAAAGGATTTATCCATCGGAGTTCATCACCGTGGGGAGCCCCAGTGCTTTTGGTCGAGAAGAAGGATGGATCTTAAAGAATGGTCGTTGATTATCGAGCACTGAATGAAGTGACTATTAAGAATAAGTACCCGGTGCCGATGATCAATGATCTATTCGACCAACTACAGGGAGCGAAAGTATTCTCCAAGATTGATCTACGATCTGGATACCACCAGTTGAAGATCCAAGAGAAGGATATACCTAAGACAACCTTCACCACAAGGTATGGGCTACATGAGTATACGGTTATGTCATTTGGATTGACTAACGCCCCTGCCTATTTCATGAGTATGATGAATAAGGTGTCCATGGAGTTCTTGGATAAGTTTGTCGTGGTATTCATTGATGATATTTTGGTGTACTCAAAGAATGAAGAGGAACACGCGGATTATTTGCGTTTGGTACTGGAGAAGCTCAAAGAACATCAGTTGTATGCCCAGTTTAGCAAATGCGAGTTTTGGTTGAAGGAAGTTGGATTTTAGGGCATGTTATATCTGGAGAAGGTATAGCAGTGGACCCCATCAGTGCAGGCAGTCACCGAGTGGTTGGCACCCACTTCAGTTGGAGAGATCCGCAGTTTTCTTGGACTCGCGGGATATTACCGGAGATTCATAGAAAATTTCTCCAAGATTGCAAAACCGATGACGACATTGTAGAAGAAGGATATTGCCGAGTATGTAGCAGTATGTGATGTATGCCAGAGAGTGAAGGCGGAGCATCAGAAGCCAGCAGGATTGCTACACCCTATGCTGATACCCAAATGGAAGTGGGAAAAACTTGGCATGGACTTTATCACCGGATTGCCCAGGACTAAATCAGGGTATGACTCAATCTGGGTAGTAGTGGATCGCTTGACCAAGGTAGCCCACTTTATCCCCGTGAAAACCACGTATACCAGTGCAAAGTTGGCCAAGATATACATGACCAGGATCGTATGTCTGCATGGAGTTCCGAGGACCATTGTATCAGATAGAGGAACACAGTTCACCTCAAAGTTTTGGCATCAACTACACCAGACTTTGGGAACGAGGCTGGAATTCAGTACAACTTTTCATCCACAGACAGATGGACAGACCGAAAGAGTCAATCAGATTCTGGAAGACATGTTGAGAGCTTGTGCGCTAGATTATGGATCTAGTTGGGATGACAACTTGCCCTACGCTGAGTTCTCATACAACAACTGTTACCAGGCCAGTTTGAAGATGACACCGTTCGAAGCATTGTACGGGAGGAGATGTCGAACGCTGTTGATGTGGGATGAAGTTGGAGACCGTCAGTTATTTGGACCAGACCTGATCAAAGACTCAGAAGAGAAGGTTAAGTTGATTCGGGGTAGACTGAAGGTAGCTCAGTCCAGGCAGAAGAGTTATGCAGACTCGAAGCTCAAGGAAGTAGCCTATGAAATCGGAGACAGAGCGTACCTGAGAGTATCGCCTCAGCGAGGAGTTAAACGTTTCGGAGTTAATGGAAAATTAGCCCTGAGATTTGTGGGACCTTACCGTGTTTTGGAACGCATGGGAGATGTTGCCTATAAGTTGGAGTTACCCGAAGGATTGTCAGGAGTGCACGATGTGTTTCACGTTTCTCGGCTTAAGAAGTGTCATGCGGAGATGGCCGATATTCCGCTAAGAGACACAGTACCTCTGGAGGTAATTCAGTTGGATAGTGATCTGACCTACAAAAAGAAACCCGTCAGGATTCTCGAATTTTCGAGTAGAGTCACCCGCAGTAAGGTTATCAAGTTTTGAAAAGTTCAGTGGAGTCACCACACCGAGGAAGAAGCCACCTGGGAACGAGAAGATGATATACGCAAGGACCACCCACACATGTTCTCTAGCCAAGTCGAATCTCGAGGGCGAGATTCATTCTAAGGGGGGTAGGTTTGTAACATAAAAATATATTCAATTTGGAATGTTATACATAGATCATACTGCATTGCATATTTCTTTGCATTTTGTGCGTGGCGATCCTCAAAAATTCTAAGCAACTCAAGGACCTACAGAGAGAGTTGGAAATTCTACCGTTTTCGTATTTGAGTTTTCTCGAATACCGGTACGGGGATCACTTTGGTTTTAATTATTTTTCTCTACTAAAAATATTTCTAAATAAAATATATGAGCGGAGATAATATGACTTCTCCAAAATAACAGAAATATTGGGGGGGGGGAATGTTAAAATCACTTTTGTTTTTTTCGGATTTATTTGCGATTTTATTTGCATAGGAAAAATACGCGTTTTTCAAAATTGCATTTAGGTCCGGGAAAAATGTTCACTTTGTCCTAAATATAATTAGAGGATGGTGAAAATTTATGTCGGAATTGTTCGAGTTTGTTTAGTATTTCTTTCGTTAGTTTTCGTGCGCCAGGACTCGTTTAAAAAAAAGGGGGGCGAACCGACTTTGGGCCGTAACCGGCTAGGACCCCCCTAGCCCGGGGCCTTTCAAAGCGCAGTCGCCGGCCCGCGAAGCCGCCTCAGCCCACGTGCACGAAACCCTAGCCGCCGCCCTCGAACCGCCGCCGTCGCGCCCCGCCGCCGCCGCGCCGCTGCCCCGCCGCCCCACAGCCGCCGCCGCTCGCCGCCGGAGCCGCCGTCGCCGGAGTTAGCCGCCGGAGTTCTTCGTTCCGAGGTAGCCGCCGGTTTTTCCGTAAAACCGTTCGATTTTTTTAAGTAAACCCTAGATTTGTTTTTTAGATCGATTCGGTTTTTCTTTTCGGTTTAGTTATTTAGCGGGCGTTCGTCCGTACGTTTGTTTTAACAAACTTGTTCGCACGTTAGCCGCAGACAGCGAACGTTCGTTCGTTAGCCTGTTCATCAGTTTTCTTTTTCGGCGTATTTATCCGCGATTATTTCGATCGTGATTTCTGTCCTGATCTTGTTTTTCGTTGTTCTTTTGGCTTGAGAGTCGGAATCAGGTGATTCAAAATCCCAGATCTTCGTCTCGACGCCCTCTATACGTTTAACCAACTTTAACAAGGTTTTGTTACTGTAAAATTTGACCCTAGAGAAATCTAGTAAATGGGTCTTCTTTCTTACGCAGTTTGAGTTTCGTTGCCCCGTTTGATTTGATTCTTTTTGCAAACTGGAGTTCTTAAGTTGAACTTTCTGGTTAGATCTTCTTATTTGGAGTTCTGTTTGTGCATCTTGGCTTGATTGCTTATGTATGCTATTGTTTGCTTGCGATAGAATACCCGGACTGTGAAGCGTGCTACTACGAGTCTCTAGGTTTTCCGAATCATCAGCAAGGCAAGTAACACTTTGATCATACCCCTTTATTACCCAGTTTTTATGCATTAGATCAAACCTTCACACATTGCATGAGTAGGATCTTTTAACTTGTGGGTCTGGGAAGTAGATTGAGGTAGAACCTATTACCTGCATTATTTTCAAACCCTTGGGTATTACTTCTACTTTATGCTTAGGTTATCATGCTATGCTCGTAGACGTGGTTTGGGTTTGAGTGAAATCTATGACAGATGTGAGTTGTTAATTAATGGTTCAACTTAAGGTGGCTACTTGAATACACATCTGGGTGGATTGGTTGCAGGGCACCTGGGGAATCCAGTGTTGTCCTAGGAAATCCCGGGGTCCCGTGTGATTGTCCTATGGAATGCCACCCAGGCTCAAAGGGATCATAAAACTATTCATGCTAGAAACTTCCGTGTGCAGCCACAATGCCATTATGGGCTCTGGCATAGTATGAGTAAGTTGTGTGAGCTCTTTCAGTGGTGGAGTAGCTGGTGTAGGGGAAAGTAGGTGTACCAGTCCACCCGGGGTAAAGAGTAAATGCTTCTGAAAGACTGTGTCTCGATCATCCGTTTCTCAAACACCATGCACTGCGAGAAATCCAACGGAGGAGATCGAGTCTTGTGGGTAAAAGTGCACAAACCTCTGCAGAGTGTACAAACTGATCATGATTAGCCGTGTCCCCGGTTATGGACAATCTTGAGTATCTGGTACTTGAATTATTGGTTTATCTCATCACTCTAAAATTAATTTGTTGGGTAATGATTACTTTAATTGGGATTGAGTTGGAGGTACCTTCTCAATGATGTTTCAACTACCATGATAGTTAAAATAAAATCTATTCATTTGTTGTAGGGAAAAATTGGCTTTACGCAAAAACTTTAACCTTAGAGCTTCCACCAGCCAAATATGCATATAGTGTAGCCTTTATTCTATTACTTGCATTCGACTGTGTTATCTTGCCAGCATATTCCATGTGCTTACCCGTTTTGGGCTGCAACATGTTCTTTTTAGACGAGGAGTAAGATGTTCTAGGTCGTTTGTCTTGCACTCAGCTATGCCGTTGGAGTTGATGGACTCACTTATCTTCCAAGCCTTCCGCTGTTATTTTGTTAGATGGCCTTAAGCCATAGACTTTTGTAATAAGTTCTCTTTGGAGACACTCGATGTAATAAGTGTGCGATTGCCACTCTGTTATAAATCCTTCAAGTATTGTGTGTGTCAGCATTACCGATCCAGGGATGACACGGAAACACAAAGACTTCGGTCCATTCGGATCGTGGTCGCTACAATACACGCTCCAGTAAAATCTGATGACTATTCTAGCGAGCGCTAACGATTCTGTTTTTCACAGCAAGATCATATAAACTTCATACAAGTCTTCCCAAAGGTTCTACTTGGCACAAACACTAAACAAAACACAAAACCACATCTAAACAGAATCTAGATGCAACATTTATTCCCTAACAGCAGCAAAAACAAAAAAAAATATAAAGTTGGGTTGCCTCCCAACAAGCGCTATCGTTTTACGCCCCTAGCTAGGCAAAAATTTAATGATGCTCACATGAAAGATAAGAATTGAAGCACAAAGAGAGCATCATATAGCATGTGAAAATCACATCTAAGTCTAACATACTTCCTATGCATAGGCATTTTATAGGAATACAAATTAGCAAGACAAGCAAGATCTAGCATATGCAAGGAAGAAGAAACAAACAATAGCAATCTCAACATAACAAGAGGTAATTTAGTAACATGAAACTTTCTACAACCATATTTTCCTCTCTCATAATAATTGCATGTAGGATCATAAGCAAATTCAACAATATATCTATGACATAACATATTCTCGACACGTTCCACAAACATGCAAAGTTGACAATCTTCCAAAATAGTGGGATTAACATTATCTAAAGTCATGACCTCTCCAAACCCACTTTTATCAAAAAAATCATAAGATTGAACATTCTCCAAATATGTGGGATCTAAAGTTGACACCCTTCCAAACCCACTTTCAATATTAATGCAAACATTATTATGAATCTTATATTCATCATGGAGATTAAATAAATTTTCAAGATCGTAAGAAGAATCACCCCAATCATGATCATTGCAACAAGTAGTAGACATGGAAAAACTAGCATCCCCAAGCTTAGGGTTTTGCATATTATTAGCACAATTGACATCACTAGAATTTATAGTAATATCATTGCAATCATGCTTTTTATGTAAGAATCTATCATGAATCACCTTTTCTTTTAGCAATTCCTCACAATTTTCAGATTCATAAATTTCAAGCAAAACCCCATAAAGATAATCTAGTGCACACAACTCACTAGCAATTGGTTCAACATAATTGGATCTCTTAAAGAGATTAGCAAGTGGGCGAGGATCCATAATTTAGCAAGCGAAGATGCAAGCTAATAGAGGGCACATAGCAACACAAGCAAACAGAAAGGCGAACGGAAAAATGGCGAATAAAACATTAAGGATGAAGTGGGGGAGAGGAAAACGAGAGGCAAAAATGTAATGCGAAGGATAAGGGTTTGTGATAGGTACTTGATATATGACTTTTGCGTAAGCCTCCCCGGCAACGGCGCCAGAAATTCTTCTTGCTACTTCTCGAGCTTGCGTTGTATTCCCTCGAAGAGGAAAGGGAGATGCAGCACAGTAACGTAAGTATTTCTCTCAGTTTTTGAGAACCAAGGTATCCAGTAGGAGACCACGCGCGAGTCCCTCGCACCTACACAAACAAATAAGAATTTCGCAGCTAACGCGATAAGGGGTTGTCAATCCCTTTACGGTCACTTACGAAAGTGAGATCTGATAGAGATGATAGTTTATTTTTTGGTATTTTTTATTATAAGAACGGAAAGTAAAAGCGGAAAAAGTAAAGTAGATGTAGATTGATATGTTGAGAATAGACCCGGGGGCCATAGTGTTCTCTAGTGGCTTCTCTCATGATAGCGATATTCTACGACGGGTAAACAAATTACTGTCGAACAATTGATAGAAAAGCGAATAATTATGAGACTATCTAGGCATGATCATTGTATATAGGCATCACATCCGAGACAAGTAGACCGACTCTTCACACATCGACCGCTATCCAGCATACATCTAGTGTATTGAGTTCATAAGAACAGAGTAACGCCTTAAGAAAGATGACATGATGTAGAGGGATAAACTCAAGCAATATGATATAAACCCCATCTTTTTATCCTTGATGGCAACAATACAATACGTGCCTTGCCGCCCCTACTGTCACTGGGAAAGGACACCGCAAGATTGAACCCAAAGCCAAGCACTTCTCCCATTGCAAGAACTATAGATCTAGTAGGCCAAACCAAACCAATAATTCAAAGAGACTTGCAAGGATATTATGAGCACACATAAAGAGTTCAAAAAAGAACCAAATATTTATCATATATAATCTTGATCATAAACCCACAATTCATCGGATCTCGAGAAACACACCGCAAAAAGATATTACATCGAATAGATCTCCTTGAAGACCGAGGAGAACTTTGTATTGAGATCCAAAGATAGAGAAGAAGCCATCTAGATACTAGCTATGGACCCGAAGGTCTGTGGTAAACTACTCGCAACTCATGGTGAGGCGATGATGATGATGTAGAAGCACTCCGTGATGGATCCCCCCTCCGACGGAGCTCCGGAACAGGCCCCAAGATGGGATGGCATCGAGGGCCTTACGTGGGACCCACGAGGCAGGGGGCGCGCCCTAGGGGGGGCGCCCCCCACCCTCGTGGGCACCACGTGGCCCCTACTCTGTGGTTCTCAAGTCTCCCGTGCGTGATTTTCTCCAAAAATATCTCTCCCGAAGGTTTCATTCTGTTTGGACTCCGTTTGATATTCCTTTTCTGCAAAACCCTGAAACAGGCAAAAAAACAGCAATCTGGACTTGGCCTTTGGGTTAGTAGGTTAGTCCCAAAAATAATATGAAAGTGTATGACAAAGCCCATTAAACATCCAAAACATCATAAATAATAGCATGGAACAATAAAAAATTATAGATACATTGGAGACGTATCAAATACATAAGCTCGAATGCACAAGAGTCAGCAGAAGCAATAATACCTGAGTACATACATAAGTTAAACAAGATGCCATAACATGGCTAGCACAAGGTAGCAACGATAAAAAAGGCAAGGCCTCCTGCCTAGGATCGTCCTAAACTACTCATGGTCGTCGTCGGCAGACTACACGTAGTAGTAGGTGCTTCCGGTGTAGTAGTAGTCTTCGTAGGTGGAGTCTGGCCCCTCGGCTCCACCATCTGGTTGCATCATTCGAGAAGAAGGAATAGAAGGGGGGAAAGGGGGAGCAAAGCAATCGTGAGTAATCATCCAAAGTACTTGCAAGCAAGGATCTACACTACATATGCAATGGTATTTGTGTAAAGGGGGGTGATATATGTGGACTAAACTACAGAATGCCAGAATAAGAGGGGGATAGCTAATTCAACCAAAGACTACGCTTCTGGCAGCCTTCATCTTGCAGCAGTAGAAGAGAGTAGAAGGAATAGTAACAAGTATCAATGCTTCTGGCAGCCTCTGTCTTGAGTAGCTGGAAAGTTCACCAAGTTACATCATATAGCATAATCCTACCCGGCGATCCTCCCCTCATTGCCCTGTGGGAAAGCGATCACCGGGTTGTCTCGGGAACTTGTCTGGGTGTGTTTTATTAAGTATCTAGTTCTAATTGTCATGAGGTCGGAGTACAACTCCGGGTCATCCTTTTATCGAGGGACATGGATATTCGAATAGATTAACTTCCCTGCAGGGGTGCACCACATTACCCAGCATGCTCGATCCCATTTGGCCGGACACACTTTCCTAGGTCATGCCCGGCCTCGGAAGATCAACGCGTCGCAGCCCTACCTAAGCACAGCAGAGAGGTCAGCACGCCGGTCTAAGTCCTAAGCGCGCAGGGGTCTAGGCCCATCGCCCATTGCACACCTGCACATTGCGAGGGCGGCCGGTAGGCAGACCTAGCCGCTGCTAATATTAGAGCGGCGTTCCAATCCAATCCGGCGTGTGCCGCTCAGTCGCTGACGTCAAGAAGGCCTCGCTGATACCACGACGTCGAGTGCCCATAACTATTCCCACGTAGCTAGTTAGTGCGTATAGGCCAATGGCCAGACTCAGATCAAATACCAAGATCTCGTTAAGCGTGTTATTATGAAATAACCGTGAACAACGACCAGGGCCAGGCCCACATGTCTCCTAGGTGGTCGTGACCTGCCATGCCGCTCCGCCACAAGTAACCATCACGGGGCTGCCGGAAACCCAGGCCCACCACTACCTGTGTGGAACCACCTGCCCCTTCAGCCCCCATCTCCGAATCATCAACATGAGTACGTAATAGTATAGTATATACTCGTGATCACCTCCCAAAGTGATCATGGCCCGATAGTATAGCATGGCGGACAGACAAGAATGTAGGGCCACTAATGGAATACTAGCATCATATACTAAGCATTAGGATAGCAGGTAAGGTATCAACAGTTGTAGCAACAATGACAGGCTATGCAACAGAATATGAGCTATCGAATCAACAACAGTAGCAAACCTAATGCAAGAATAAGAGAAAGGAGAATGGGCGATATCTGGTGATCAAAGGGGGGGCTTGCCTGGTTGCTCTGGCAAGAAGGAGGAGTCGTCGTCGATGTAGTCGATCACGAGGGTATTGGCAGCGGTCTTGGGGACTACCGAAAAGAAGTAACGGAGGGGGAACACAATAAATAACAGAGCAATCAAAGCATCACAAAAGCATAACATGGCAATATGCGGTGCTAGAGGTGATCTAACACAGGGGTAGGTGATACCGGCGAAGGGGGAAAACATCCGGAAAAGTATTCCTGTCGTTTGACATTTTCGGGCAGACGAACCGGATGCGGATTGTTGCAGGTTCACTATTCTATGCACGTGTGGTGAACGAACGGACTGCATATTTGGATTCATCTAATTTTTCTGAGCAACTTTCATATATGAATTATTTTAATCCGGGTTACGGTTTATTTGTATGAATTTTCAAAGTTTATACAATTTTCTGAAATTTCTTATTTAATTTTAAACCGGATTGACTAAGTCAATTTGACTAGTCAAAAGGGGAGGTGGTGGCCCACATGTCACTGTTTTAATAATTTCCAGAAGATCTATCTAGTCTAATTAGATGGGACCCATTTGTCATTAGCTAATAGGCTAAATTAGCACTAAACTACTACTCCTAGACTAATTAAACAAGGGCCCAGCCGGACATACGCACGGGCACGGCCATGTACAGGGGGCTTGGCCACGAGTTACAATAGCAGATGGTAGTAGTAGCAAGCAAGCAGTAGCAGCTAGTAGCAACGAGCGACATGATTAATCAACAGCACGCAGCGGCAGCAGTACACAACGGCCGCGGTATGCAGTGGCAATAGTAGCAAGTAGAGTAGCCCGGCATCCAGGAGCAACAGCGAACGCGTGCGGAGGCAGCGGCTCGTGAGCAGCAGTAGTTCAGCAGCGAGCAGCGCAGGCGCGGCGAATCGCAGGCGCGACGAGGAGCTGGCGGGGGCGCGCGTGGGAGGTGGCAGGGGTGTGGCCGGGGCGAGGCGGGTGCGCGCGCAGGCACGCGCGAGCTGCATGGCGCGGCCAGGAGAGGCTATGCGCGGAGGGACATGGAGGTCCAGCCATGGCGGGCACGGGCGACTGTTCGCAGCAGGTGAGAGCAGCAGCGGGGAGTGTGGGCGCGCGCGCACGCTGTAGGCCGCAGCCAGACACGGTAGAGGACGGACAGGGGGGGGGGTTCGGGAGCGCGGGGCTCCATGGCCATGGTGGACGCTGGTTCGGCCTCGTCGGGGATAGTGCTACGGCAAGAAATCGAGCATGGGGAGAGAGGGGAAACGAACGACGGCTCACACCGGTGCTCGCAGCTGACTCTGGGAGGCCGAGGTGCAGCTACGGTGGCGGATCGACGACGACAGAGGCATGCGACACCGGGAAGAAGAGGTTGAGGGCATCAGCGTTGAGGCATCCCGGCCCTAATCCAGAAGCGAAGGAGACTAGGCAAACGACGGCTGTGCTCCCAGACTCATCGGCGAGGTGAGGGCCGCCCGATGGTCGCGATGGAGCGTAGTCGCCGGTGCTAACCGCGTGCAGTGAGGCGAATCCGAGAGGGAACAAAGAGGGGTAAAAGGGGGAGACTGGGGAGTGGGGAGTGGGCACGAGAGAGGGGATCGAGGGGAGTCCTTATCCCCTTGCTGCCGACGCCGACGAGCTGGTCCGTCTGGGACGGCTCGGTCGCACCTGTTCTCCCCACTGTAGCGAGGTGGGAGATGACTGGGGTGCTGGGCTGGGATGATTCGGTGCTTAGGTCCAAGGAAAAAAATACAAGGGGGTTTCTTCTCCTTTTACTTTTATTTTCTACTTGTAATTTGCTTTTCATTTTATAGTTTCTGTTTTCCTATTAGTTTCATTTTATTTTAGTTTTTGCAAAATGTACAAGTAGCCCCTAAATTAGTCTTATTAATTAATCCACTGCCACATTTAGTTTGAGGTTCACACAAAATAGTTTAGTATTTTTATACTTTAAAAGGAATTAAATTATTGTTTAGGCCATTTTTTAATTACATTAGGGCATTTAAACACTTTGCAAAAATGTTGGTCCATCACCAATATTAACAAATGAATATTTGCCACATGGTGAGCATTTTATTTTTGACATTTGAAAACTTTTTAAGTTTGACTTGACTTTAAATTAGAATTTGAACGTGGTTTGAATCAACACAAGTTTATTAACAGTAACCGTGGTGACGTGGCATCATTAGTAGAGGGTTACTGTAGTTTAATTATCCGGGTGTCACACATGTTCTCTTGATTCGTAGATTGATTTGGCCCGACCGGCTTTTTTATTCAGGTCCTGGCGTAAATCGTACTTATGGCCCAGAGCAGTTGTATCCTTTCCTTTACGGTGGGGAGGTGTCGGCTCGTGTACGACATTGGTATCCGCTTTGTCCCGTCCACGGGGTGGTCGGTCCAGTTGATTGACCTGATCGTGCCTCGACTAAATTGGCACAAGGGCCTCGTCGTCGAATTGGGGCAGCAATTTGCGTTTGGGGTAGCTCTTTGGTTGGCGCTCACGGCCGTATCTTTCTTTAGCGTCTAGCACTTTGTTCCATCTATCATTGAGTGTATCCTGCTCGGCTTTAAGCCGCTGCTGCTGTTTTTTCAAGCTCCTTGTTGTGGCAATAAGATGTTGCTGAAAGTGTTTTTGTTCGAGGGGTTCCTCTGGGACTATGAATTCCTCATCTCCCAGGCTGACATCCTCTTCGGAGACAGGTAGATAATTACTGTCTTAGGAATCATTGTGATCGGCGATTTGTTTGGGACTACATTGTCCATCCTTCGCTCGTCCTGCTCCACCACTAGCTCTACAGGGTCTTCGGTTTTGTTCGGATCTTCATTGTCTCCGGTGCCGATGTTACTTTCACCTCGATGCGATCATGAGCGGCGCTTTTGGCGCCGGCGTTTAGGAGGTTCGTCGTCGGGTTTATCCTGCTCTGGATCTTAATCTCCGCTGTCGTCCTTCTCTTTGGGGGTGTCCACCATGTACACGTCATAGGTAGAAGTGGTCGTCCATCGCCAGGCGACACGCGGGTTTTTACCTAGATCGGCTTCGACATCGTGGTCCATCCTATCAAAGTCTTCGTAAGCATAGTATAGTATGTCGGTTAGGTCTTCGACCGTGGCTACCAAGTGGGTGGTGTGTGGGAAGCAAAATTCACTGTCCTCCGCCCCCAGTTTTGACTGGGCATAGTTCGGCGGTGAATTCTCCGTAATGGTGAGAGATTGCAGTAAGTCTAGCGCATCGGTTAAGAGCGCGAGCTGGATAGGAGTTTGGGGGTCTGCGGAACCAATCTCGTCGATGACCGCTTGGTCGAGCCCGGAGAGTGTGAATCCTAAGAGTTCGGCGCTCGTAATTTGAGGCGAGTCCGGTTTTACAGCGGCGGGGAGGATCCCGCTCAATTATGGGTCTGTGAGCGGCTCGACTGCCGCTAAGTCGGTGGTTAGATATTCCATGGCGGGGTTTACCCTCCCGTCTTCGACAAAACGGTCTGCTCTGGATCTAGGGCCAGAGCCGTCGTGGGTGTCGACCCCTGGATGGGATCTGATGATAGATCTAAGACGTCTTCGTCGTGTAGGCAGGGAGCAGCAGCCATGGGTGTGAGTACATCTAAGGTCAAGTCTCCTTGGATGTCAGCAACATAATTCAAGCTTCCAAACCTGATCTGATGACCAGGGGCGTTGTAATGCCCCATATGTAACACTTTCCAATAATGGCAATAAAGCTTCCTCATTTGATCCTTGTCATTATCCTTGGGGGTTCTTGTCATTTATTTTCTTTGCATTGCCATATCATTTATTACTTTGCATCATTGCATTGCTTCATCATCATATCATCATGGCATCATAGTTTACTTTATTGTTGTGCATGTGTGAGACCTTTGTGATGTTGTGTGTGTGGTTTAGCTATGCCTAGCTAACCCTACCATTTCTCCCTCTTCTTCTTCTTCTTCTTCTTCTTCTTCTTCTTCTTCTTCTTCTTCTTCTTCTTCTTCTTTCTTTTTCTTCTGTCCTATCTTTGCTCTTTTGTGCAAGCCACCTAGCCAAGTGCCTTAATGATTCTTTCTTCTACTTTAAATCTTGCACCATGTGAACAACCTCTCCACCAAATATCAGCCCTTTTGAAAATGATTTGGTTGGGTTTTAAAATGACTTGAGTTTGAACCATTTTCAAACTCCTTTTATTTTTCTGCATCTAAAAATGTCCAAGTCAATTTATTTAAATAGGGCATAAATCACTGAGCATGGGAATATTTTTCTTTTCCCCTAACTCTTCTTCTTTATTTCTGTGCTTTTCATTTTCTTTTCTGCCTGAGGATAAAAGAAAAAGAAAGAAAAGCACCTCCAGCAGTGCACCTGGGCCTCTTCCTCCTTTTCTCTCCCCCCAGGCCCATCTCTTCTCTTCTCTCCGCAGCGCAGGCCCAACTCCACCCGCAGGCCCAGCCAACAGGCCGCACCGTCGCACCGTGGCTTTTTCGCGCCTGGCCCCACCTGTCCGTCTCACAGGCCGCGTCGCCATCTTCCTCCGTCAGCCAAACAAAGCAGGGCGCGCCCGCGCCGTCGTGCCGTGAACTCACGGACGTCGGGGCCGTCGCTGCCCCCTTTTTAAACCCGCAGCTTGTCCTCTCCTTTCCCCTAGGGTTCCCCTTTCCCCTCGTCGCCGCCTAGAGAGCCGAGCACCCCCACATCCGTCGATCCAGTCGATGCCCGAGCGCATCTGAGAGCGCGACCACATCGCCGGCGAGCTCCTCGTTGACCGCAGCCTCGCCAACGTTGTCTATCAGCTTCCACGACGTCGACTACTTTGTTTACGTTGACTACGCGGACCCAATCGCCTCCACAACGAGCTCTTCTTCCTCTTCTTACTCTCCGATGGCCGTAGGTGTTCGAGACGCGCTGTCGTCGACTCCGTCCATGACTGGGCCAGCTGAGCACACCGTCGTGCTCGTGGTGAGCTCCTCTCTCTCCTCATACCGGTTTCCCCTTTCTGCGCGCCCTCTAGGCCCTAGTTCACCGAGCGCCCGAGCGCATCGCCGTCGGACCTCGTCGCCGGCGAGTGTTCCGCCCCCTCTAGTGCTTTGTTTGCTGTCCGTTCGCTTCATCTCGACGTATAGAAGCTGCATGCCTAGTCAGTGCTTCGCCTAGGCCTCTGCAATGCCCCGCCGTTACTCCGCCGCCGCCGTTCTGCCATTGCTCGTCGCCGGCGCTGTAGTGCTCTGTAGGTGCTGCTAGCTAGTGGGTTGGGTGCGGAACTCCTCCAGGAGCATCTCGCACCACTCCGCCGTCTTGTTTGGTCGCCGGAGCAGCTCCGACGAGCCCAGCTTATTCCCCTGTTTCTGCTTCTTCTGTCTATTCTTCAGAGTTTGCACCTGCTATCTATCGTGAAACATTCAGTAGCGCAGTGGTTGTGTCTCTTCGTCAGTAAGCGAGAGGTCATGCGTTCGAATCCGATGCGGGGCAGGTGTATTCGCCCCCCTTTTTATTTTCCTTGTGTGGCTGACAGCAGGGCCCCACCTGCCAGCCACTCAGCACCACTCCACCCCCGCGCGCACCCACGTTGCCATCTCAGCGCCAGCCGGGCCCGCTGTCAGTGGCTTGGGCTAGCAAGCCCTGGGTCATTCTGGACCCTCGCGCCTGTTTTGTTTTGTTTTGTTTTTCTGTTTTTCTTTTTCTTTTTTGTTTTTCTTGTTTATTTAATATCTGCATAAATATGTTTTTGATGAATTTGAGTTATATTTGAAAAGTGCTTAGAATTTTATATAGATTATGAATATGCTACTTGCTGCCATGTTTAAAAACATTTAAAATGTTGTTTGATTTTATTCTTGTTTTATATATGCTAAAACTTGTAAAAATCATCACTAAATATCTACAACTCCAAATTTAACAAACTTTATATGCATTTGGGGTGGGAAAATGTGTAGAATATTTTGGTGCTGTTGTTTAGCATGTTTGACAACTCAATCATAGATTTTTTTTAGATCTGTCCCAAATGCAAATGAATTAATATGGGAGTTTCTGGATATTGTTGTTATTTAATTCCAGCCCATTTAATTGTGCTAGCATGTTGCTGTTATGTTAGTTGCACCCTTGCCATGTTAACCAACTTCTTTAAAACATGTTGCATGCTTGTTTGGAAAACTACATAAACTTGTTAAGTTGTTCCTTTGCTTGTTTCATGCTTGTGTATGATCTTGTTTGGTTATGATGTTGTTGCACTCTTGTGACCCCTAGGCCATGCATCATTTCTTTCCATGTTCATATGATTCATGTTCATGCATCATGTGGTTGAGCACTGCATGTTCATTGATTTTGTTCCGTTGTTGCGTTGTTGTGTTTGGTTAGAGCCCGATGACGATACGGAGTACGAGGTTTCTACCGAGGTTGAGTGTGAGGAGCAAGGTTACGATCCCTCCGTGGAATCAACAGGCAAGATGACCTTACCTAGAAATCACTACTATCTTTGCCTATGCTAGATGTCTCGCTCTTTAGCTTATTGCCTCGATGCCCATATCTATTTGTCAGCCTCCTAGCAAACCGTTGTTTGGCTACGTAAGCATCGCTCATCCCCTCTTATAGCGTTGTTAGTTGCAGGTGAAGATTTGAAGATTCTTGCTTCATGATGAAGTTATTGTTGGGATATCACAATATATAATCTGTTAAACTAAATCACCTATATATTTGGCAATGGGTGGAAGGCCAAGCCTCTTGCTTGGTGTTTTGTTCCACTCATGCCACCCTAGGAACCGTTTAAAGCGGTGTTATGTTCCTTGAGTTTGCGTCCCTAACATGGTTGGGGTTTATGGGCCCCCCTTGATAACCCGCTTAGTGCAAATGCTTTTCCAGCAAGGCCCAACATTGGTTTTACATTTGCCTAATAACTAAAACATGCATAAGGGCGTTGCAAACCCGAGTTCTTAATTAACAACCCTGGGCCAGTGCTCCACATGAGTGTTGGTCCTAACTGGGCAGCCTGCGGGGCCACCTCGAGGAAACTCAAGGGCTGGTAAAAACCCTGTAGCTTGTCCCATCCGGTCGTGGCCTGGGACGAGATACGCGTGGCTACTATCAGGGTGTCCGAGAACACTCATGTCTTCCCACCTTGGAGTTGCGACTCCGCAGATCGTGAGCTTGTGATGGGCTAAGTTGGGACACCCCTGCAGAGTTTGATCTTTCGAAAGCCGTGCCCGCGGTTATGTGGCAGATGGGAATTTGTTAATATCCGGTTGTAGAAAACTTGACACTATGATCATAATACACTACCAGCGTGAGTAACCGTGACGGTCGTTTTCCGAAGGGGTTCAGGAAGTGAACACAGTGGGGTTATGTTTGACGTGCTTAGTTAGGATCACTTCGTGATCACTTTGATGATTGTTGGCACTTTCTCTTCTCGCTCTAAACACGTAAGCTAGTGCTACTGCTGCTGCAACCTTGTTTCAGCCTTTACCACACCTAAGGCTTTGATAGTATTGCTACCCGGGAACGGGATTGCTGAGTCCTCCGTGGCTCACAGATTCTACACAACACCAGATGCAGGTACCATTGAGAACTACACAGCTGGTGGTTCAGAGTTGTATTGGGAGTTCGATGAAGTGCGTGGGCGATACTACGTGTCTTACCCAGAGGACCAGTAGGGCTCTTACTAGGATGATCGGGACCTTGTGTTGCTTTATTTATGGTATCTTTCTTTTGGATCTTCGTCTGTAGTCGGACTGTGATGTTATTTGGATGATGAATGTTTATGTAATGCATTGTATGACGTGGCGAGTGTAAGGCAACTACTCTTTTACATTTTCATCCCCTCTTTTACATGAGTTGTGCAAAGATACCATACTTGAGATCATTCTAGTATGAGATTATGCCTTTAAGTCGTGCCTCGACACGTAGGAGGTATAGTATCATACTGGACATTACAGGCGTAGTTGTCAACCTGCTCGATGTGGCTATCCGAGTTGGCACGTAGCACGAAGCCGCCAAACACGAAAAGCTGTCCGGGGAGGGAAACTCCCCGGGGGTGGCGTCATCGCTGATGACAAGGCGAGCCATCAATCCTTCCTTCGACGACACAGGGGAACTCTCAATGAAAGCACCAATGTCGGTGTTAAAACCGGTGGGTAGGGGGTCCCGAACTGTGCGTCTGAGGATTGATGGTAACAGGGGACAGTGGCCACTATGTTTACCCAGGTTTGGGCCCTCTCTATCGAGGTAATACCCTACTTCCTGCTTGATTGATCTTGATGAATATAGGGTTACAAGAGTTGATCTACCTCGAGATCGTAATGGCTAAACCCTAGAAGTCTAGCCTATGATGTTGTGATTCTGTCCCTACGGACTAAACCCTCCGGTTTATATATGCACCGAAGGGACCTAGGGGTGTGCATGATTATCTTGCAGAGGAAGGAAATATCAGGGTGTCGGCACGCCGGGAGGTTTTGCTGGATTAGTTTTACCTTTGTCGGAATATCTTGAGCATGAGATTCCGAGAATACTCGGGTCTTCCCACCTTGGAGTTGCGACTCCGCATATTGTGAGCTTGTGATGGGATAAGTTGGGACACCCCTGCAGAGTTTGATCTTTTGAAAGCCGTGCCCGCGGTTATGTGGCAGATGGGAATTTGTTAATATCCGGTTGTAGAAAACTTGACACTATGATCATAATACACTACTAGCGTGAGTAACCATGACGGTCATTTTCCAAAGGGGTTCGGGAAGTGAACACGGTGGGGTTATGTTTGACATTCTTAGTTAGGATCACTTCGTGATCACTTTGACGATCGTTGGCACTTTCTCTTCTCGCTCTAAACACGTAAGCTAGTGCTAGTGCTGCTGCAACCTTGTTTAAGCCTTTACCACACCTAAGGCTTTGATAGTATTGCTACCCGGGAACGGGATTGCAGAGTCCTCCGTGGCTCATAGATTCTACACAACACCAGATGCAGGTACCGTTGAGAACTACACAGCTGGTGGTTCAGAGTTGTATTGGGAGTTTGATGAAGAGCATGGGTGATACTACGTGTCTTACCCAGAGGATCAGTAGGGCTCTTACTAGGATGATCGGGACCTTGTGTTGCTTTATTTATGGTATCTTTCTTTTGGATCTTTGTCCGTAGTCGGACTATGATGTTATTTGGTTGATTAATTTTTATGTAATGCATTGTGTGATGTGGCGAGTGTAAGCTAACTACTCTTTTACATTTTCATCCCCTCTTTTACATGAGTTGTGCAAAGATACCATAGTTGAGATCATTCTAGTATGAGATTATGCCTTTAAGTCGTGCCTCGACACGTAGGAGGTATAGTCTCATACTGGGCATTACAAGTTGGTAATCAGAGCCTTCTCCGACCTGGGAGCCCCCATTGATTGATCGAATCCTTGACGGTTGAGTCTAGGCACACACATGAAAATGTTTTGAGTCCTATATATATAACGGAGAGTAGGATTTCTTTTTACTCATCATCCCTTTATCACTCTGGTGAGGACTCCTGACGATGTTCTATCTCTTCTACTCTCAAAAATTCACTATTTTTTTTGGATCACGCGAGTATTGTTTGGATTGTTCCGATGTCTTTGTGACGAGAACATTGTTCTCGATGCCTCCTGTCAGTTAGGGGTTGTGGCAGTGTCCCGGGGAGTTGAGCTCCGAGGTGTTGTCGTCACAAATCTATCGCAGCAGTTCTGGAATACTTAAGACGGCCGACATCGGAAACTCTTCTATGCGGCCAGTGGTAAGATAACCCCGACATCAGCCAGTACTGGGGAGGTAGTTCGGGAGTATTGCCATAGCTTGTATAGCAGACGCGTTTCGAAGGTCTGAGGTAAACGGTTTCCGAAAATAACCGGTTATGTGTTGAAGGATGGATACAGCTGGATGTAGGATTAGAGTTGATTGCGCGGTGCTTCCCCTGTATCACCAACACCCGATTGCATAACCGGAAACTTTTGGAAATTAATAGGTGGATTCATCTAGTAGTTCATAGGCATTCTTCCAACGAATGCATGATATGGAGTTTGGGGTTCGACATTGAGTGAAGTTGTTTCATGTGCGTTGTTCCAATTGGGAGTTGCATCTTAAAGGGTCCGTGGCTATGCTGATCCGGGGATTGCAAAACCCTTTTGTAACACTTTCCATGAGCTTTCAGCACGAACATGTGGAACGAAACTTCTATCTTGTATTTGTTCTATCTGTGTGATGGCCTGGCTTATTATTAGGGATGATAGACTACTCATATCAATAAGGAATTCCTTCTTTTCCGGGAGCCCATTCGGATAGAACTCCAAAGTTAAGCGTGCTCAGCTTGGAGTAGTTTCAGGATGGGTGACCGACCGGGAAGTTGCTCCCGGGTGCGCACGAGTGAGGACAAAGTGTGCAGAAAAGACTAGTATTGATATGTGAGGCCAGTCTAGATCCCGCCAGGAGTAACGACCACCGGCGGGTGTGTCCGGGGCGTTACAAGTTGGTATCAGAGCCGACCCTCGCGGTTACACGGATGTTTGCAGACAGTTTGCAGTCATGTTGTACATGACGTTTGTGACCCGTCGTGGCACACGGCATGGCACTTGTGCTGTCCTGGAAGCACAAACGGTTGTGCCAAGAGGGAACGTTCCTGTGGCCCGACGAGGACGTCGGTTCCTCTGAGTGAGGGTGTATGTGATGGCCTGGCTTATTATTAGGGATGATAGACTACTCATATCAATAAGGAATTCCTTCTTTTCCGGGAGCCCATTCGGATAGAACTCCAAAGTTAAGCGTGCTCAGCTTGGAGTAGTTTCAGGATGGGTGACCGACCGGGAAGTTGCTCCCGGGTGCGCACGAGTGAGGACAAAGTGTGCAGAAAAGACTAGTATTGATATGTGAGGCCAGTCTAGATCCCGCCAGGAGTAACGACCACCGGCGGGTGTGTCCGGGGCGTTACAATCTGCTCCTTGTTGTTTTTATTTACCTTTTGTTCTCCCAAGTGGCTTCTAGAGAAGATTGTTGTACCATTAAATTGTGGATTACATTCGTCCATTTTGTTCGAATGTTCTTGTGAAGACTTATGTTGCAAGTTCTAGCCGTTGATTCAGCTTATATATTTCAATCAATGGCTAATAGTTGTCATCTCATTCAGGATGACTCCTAAGAAGGTTCCCAATGCTAACCCAGAGGGTGAAGAAGTTCCTGATCGTCCTCCTTCCCCTCCTCCTCCGTCTGAGGCCTGGAGAGCAATTATGCAAGCGACCAACCAGAACACCCAGATGCTTATGCAAATGATGCAGAACATTCAAGCCAACCAAGCAAATCAAGGTGGTCATGGGAACCAAGGCCAAGGCAATCTGTTCAATTAACCTCACTTTGCAACCCTCAACCAATTCCTGGCAAACCAACCGAAGTCTTTCAGTTACTGTGTGGATCCACTAGATGCTGAAGACTGGATATCAGACATCAAGAAGCACTTTGAATGCAGTAACGTGAGACCTGAGGGTTATGTCAAGTTTGTCGCCTTCCAACTCAGGGATCAAGCCGCTGATTGGTGGCAAGAGTACAAAGATTCCAGAGGTGGACGTGAAATCTTGTGGACTAACTTCTACAAGGATTTTTGCTCTCACCATATTCCAACTAGTGTCATTGAAGGCATGCGTGAGAAATTTCGCAACCTGAAGCAAGGCACCATGTCCGTCGATCAATACAATGTCAAGTTCCAGAACCTTGCCCGCTATGCAAGCAAGACATCCCAGATGCCAAGAGAAAGATTTATCAGTTCCATGGTGGTCTGAAGGATGAACTCCAACTAGCTCTCACCTTGTTCGAGCCGGATGAATTTGATCAATTCTATAACATGGCTCTTAAGCAAGAGACAGCCAAGCTCAAGGTTGAAGCTTCCAAAAAGAGAATCAGAGATGCTGTTAACTCCTCCTCTTCTTCCCAAGTGGTGGCAAAGCAGCAGAAGTTTTGGCTTCCGCCTCCTCCAGTGCTCCGCCCTCCAAACAACAACAACAACAACAAGCACTCTGGTGGCCGTGGTTTCTCCCACCCACCCAACCCAAGCAATCAGTCCAAGACTCACTTTCAAGCTTCGATGTCAAGTGGTCCTTATCACCGTCCTCCCTCAGAAGTGGTTTGCAACAAGTGCACTCAGAAGGGTCACTATGCAAACAAGTGTCCAAACCCAAGGCGCCTTCCACCTCCTCCACCTGTCAGCACTGCTATTGTCAAGCACAATCCCAAGCAAGCAAGAGTGAATCTGATGAATGCAGCTCAAGCAGAGAATTCTTCAGATGTGATACTTGGTAACCTTCCAGTCAATCTTAAACCTGCTAAAGTTTTGTTTGATTCTGGTGCATCTTGTTCCTTCATGTCATATCCATTTGCATCCAAGCATAATGTGAGCACAGTAGCATTACCTCAAGTGTTGCAAGTTACTTCTCCGGGGAAACGAATGACTTCTAGTATGATGGCTCCGGATATATCTATTCACATGGGTGATTACAGTTTTCTGGTTTCTTCGGTTATTCTCGATAACTCCGACATTGATCTTATTCTTGGGATGGATTGGCTTTCCAAGCATGATGCAAACATTGATTGTGCAAATAAGGAAGTCAAGCTTACTCATCCTGACGAAGACGTGATTATCTTTGCCTCTCAAGATAACACAATCAGGCTATTCTCTCTCAATGACAAGGGCGAGATTAATGCCATCTCTCAGATTCCGGTGGTCAATGAGTATGAAGATGTTTTCCCTGAAGAGCTTCCAGCCATGCCTCCCCATTGTCAAGTTGAATTCGTCATTGAACTCGATCCCGGTACCGAGCCAGCATGTCGGCGTCCGTACAAGCTTTCTCCTGATGAGTTGAAGGAGCTGAAGAAACAACTCGATGAGCAAGAGCGTATGGGTCTAATTAGGCCTAGTACTTCTCCTTGGGGTTGTGGTGTTCTATTTGTTAAGAAGAAGGATGGCACGAAACGCCTTTGCGTTGATTACCGGCCATTGAACAAGAAGACAATAAAGAACAAGTATCTGCTCCCCAATATCAATGAATTGTTCGAGCAACTCAAAGGAGCAAAGGTGTTCTCAAAGCTCGATCTCCGGATGGGTTACCACCAGATCCGTATCTATGAAGAGGATATTCCCAAGACCGCATTCAGAACGAGTTTTGGCTCTTATGAATACACGGTCATGTCTTTTGGCCTCGCAAATGCTCCACCCACCTTCTCGAGGATGATGCACTTCATATTCAACCCCTACACCAATGAATTTGTTCTTGTCTATCTGGATGACATCTTGGTATTCTCCAAGAATGAAGAAGACCATGCCAAGCACCTCCGTTTGGTCCTGGACAGGCTCCGTGAACACAAGTTCTATGCAAAGTTCTCCAAATGTGAATTCTGGCTGGATAAAGTCTTATATCTTGGCCATATCATCTCTGCTGAGGGTATTTCTGTGAACCCCGAGAAAGTTGAAGCTATTGTCAACTGGGAACCCCCGCAGAATGTCAAGCAACCCCGAAGCTTCCTTGGTCTCGCTAGCTATTGCAGAAGGTTCGTTGAGAACTTCTCCAAGATTGCCAAGCCTCTTTCCAACATGTTGCAGAAGAATGTCAAGTACTCCTGGACTCCTGATTGTGATGTGGCATTCAAAACACTCAAAGAGAAGCTCATTTCTGCTCCGGTTCTTACTCCTCCAGATGAGTCCAAGCCCTATGAAGTCTTTTGTGATGCTTCTTTGCAAGGACTTGGTGGTGTTCTCATGCAAGACAAGAAGATTGTGGCATACACTTCTCGTCAGTTGAAGCCAAATGAGACGAATTACCCCACACATGATCTCGAGCTAGCAGCAGTTGTACATGCCTTGATCACGTGGAGACACCTTCTGTTGGGCAGAAAAGTGGACATCTTCACCGATCATAAGAGCTTGAAGTACATCTTCACACAGCCAAACCTGAACCTTCTCCAGATTCGTTGGGTTGAGATGATCCAAGAGTATGATCCAAGCATTGAGTATACACCTGGCAAGGCCAATGTCATTGCAGATGCTTTGAGCAGAAAGGCATATTGCAACAGTCTCCTTCTCAAACCATTCCAGCCTGAACTTTGTGAATCATTCAGGAAGCTCAACCTCCAAGTTGTTCCGCAATGCTTTCTTGCAAACCTTCAAGTTGCTCCTACCTTGGAAGATCAGATCCGTGAGGCCCAGCTAAGTGATGCTATGGTGCAGAAAGTGAAACATGGTATTGCTAAAGGTACTCCCAAATACAAGTGCTATCGCGTTGATGAGAAAGACACCTTGTTCTTTGAGGACAGAATTGTGGTTCCCAAGGGTGATCTCAGGAAGCTCATAATGAACGAAGCACATGACTCCCTCCTCTCGATTCATCCCGGAAGTTCTAAGATGTACCGAGACCTCAAGCAATCATACTGGTGGACTCGCATGAAAAGGGAGATTGCCCAATTCGGGAATGAATGTGATGTCTGCAGAAGAGTGAAGGCAGAGCATCAACGTCCAGCCGATCTCCTCCAACCACTACCTATTCCCGAGTGGAAATTCGATCACATTGAGATGGATTTCGTCACTGGGTTTCCAAAGTCCAAGAAGGGGAATGATGTTGTCTTTGTAGTGATTGACAAGCTAACTAAAGTAGCTCACTCTCTTCCCGTCAAAGAATCCATCAACGCAGCTCAGTTGGCAGAGTTGTACACCTCCAGAATTGTTTCTTTGCATGGCATTCCGCAAGTCATCTCCTCAGACCGTGGAAGTTTGTTCACATCCAAGTTCTGGGACTCCTTTCAGTCAGCGATGGGCACTAAGATTCGTTTCAGCACTGCGTTTCACCCTCAGACTAGTGGTCAAGTCGAAAGAGTGAACCAGATCCTCGAAGACATGCTGAGAGCTCGTGTCATCTCTTTTGGCATGAAGTGGGAAGATTGTCTCCCGTTTGCCGAATTCTCTTACAACAACAGTCTCCAAGCAAGTGCCGGCAAAGATCTTTTTGAAATCCTCTATGGCAGAAAGTGTCGTACCCCTCTCAATTGGTCCGAGACTGGTGAACGTCAACTTCTTGGAAATGATTTGATCTCAGAAGCCGAAGAAATGTGCAAAGTCACACGTGAGAATCTCAAAGCCGCTCAATCGCATCAAAAGAGTTACTATGACGGCAAGCATCGTGATTTGGCTTTCGACATTGGAGATCATGTCTATCTCCGTGTTTCTCCTATGAAAGGAACCCAAAGATTCGGTATCAAAGGAAAGCTTACTCCGAGATACGTGGGCCCTTTCAAGATTCTTGGCAAAAGAGGCGATCTAGCCTATCAACTTGAGCTTCCCTCCAACTTTGCAAATGTTCATGATGTGTTTCACGTGTCTCAACTCCGCAAGTGCTTCAAGACACCTAAACGCACCATTCCGTTTGAGGAGATTGATCTTCAACAAGACTTGTCTTATCGTGAGCACCCTGTTGCTATCCTTGAAGAAACTGAGCGCAAAACCCCCAACAAGTCAATCAAGTGCTTGAAAGTTAAGTGGTCACACCATACCGACCGAGAACCTACGTGGGAACGAGAAGATCACCTTCGTTCCGAGTATCCTTCCTTCTTCCAGTCCTAGATCTCGGGACGAGATCTTTTTGTAGTGTAGGAGAGTTTGTAATGCCCCATATGTAACACTTTCCAATAATGGCAATAAAGCTTCCTCAATTGATCCTTGTCATTATCCTTGGGGGTTCTTGTCATTTATTTTCTTTGCATTGCCATATCATTTATTACTTTGCATCCTTGCATTGCTTCATCATCATATCATCATGGCATCATAGTTTACTTTATTGTTGTGCATGTGTGAGACCTTTGTGATGTTGTGTGTGTGGTTTAGCTATGCCTAGCTAACCCTACCCTTTTTCCCTCTTCTTATTCTTCTTCTTCTTCTTCTTCTTCTTCTTCTTCTTCTTCTTCTTCTTCTTCTTCTTCTTCTTCTTCTTCTTCTTCTTCTTCTTCTTCTTCTTCTTCTTCTTCTTCTTTCTTTTTCTTCTGTCCTATCTTTGCTCTTTTGTGCAACCCACCTAGCCAAGTGCCTTAATGATTCTTTCTTCTCCTTTAAATCTTGCACCATGTGAACAACCTCTCACCCAAATATCAGCCCTTTTGAAAATGACTTGGTTGGATTTTAAAATGACTTGAGTTTGAACCATATTCAAACTCCTTTTATTTTTCTGCATCTAAAAATGTCCAAGTCAATTTATTTAAATAGGGCATAAATTACTGAGCATGGGAATATTTTTCTTTTCCCCTAACTCTTCTTCTTTATTTCTGTGCTTTTCATTTTCTTTTCTGCCAGAGGATAAAAGAAAAAGAAAGAAAAGCAGCTCCAGCAGTGCACCTGGGCCTCTTCCTCCTTTTCTCTCCCCTAGGCCCATCTCTTCTCTTCTCTCCGCAGCGCAGGCCCAACTGCACCAGCAGGCCTAGCCAATAGGCCGCACCGTCACGCCGTGGCTTTTTCGCGCTTGGCCCCACCTGTCTGTCTCACAGGCCGCGTCGTCGTCTTCCTCCGTCAGCCAAACAGAGCAGGGCGCGCCCGCGCCGTTGTGCCGTGAACTAACGGACGTCGAGGCCGTCGCCGCCCCCTTTTTAAACCCGTAGCTTGTCCTCTCCTTTCCACTAGGGTTCCCCTTTCCCCTCGTGGCTGCCTAGAGAGCCGAGCACCCCCAGATCCGTCGATCCAGTCGATGCCCGAGCGGATCTGAGAGCGCGACCATGTCGCCGGCGAGCTCCTCGTCGACCGCAGCCTCGCCAGCGTTGTCTATCAGCTTCCACGACGTCGACTACTTCGCCTACGTCGACTATGCGGACCCGATTGCCTCCACGACAAGCTCTTCTTCCTCTTCTTCCTCTCCGGTGGCCGTAGGTGTTCGAGACGCGCCGTCGTCGACTCCGTCCACGACTGGGCCAACCGAGCACACCGCCGTGCTCGTGGTGAGCTCCTCTCTCTCCCCGTACCATTTTCCCCTTTCTGCGCGGCCTCTAGGCCCTAGTTCACCGAACACCCGAGCGCATTGCCGTCGAACCTCGTCGCCGGCGAGTGTTCCGACCCCTCTAGTGCTTCGTTTGCTGTCCGTTCGCTTCGTCTCGACGTATAGAAGCTGCCTGTCTAGTCAGTGCTCTGCCTAGGCCTCTGCATCGCCCCGCCGTTGCTCCGCCACCGACGTTCTGCCATTGCTCGTCATCGGCACTGTAGTGCTCTATAGGTGCTGCTAGCTAGTGGGTTGGGTGCGGAACTCCTCCACGAGCATCTCGCACCACTCCGCCGTCTTGTTTGGTCGCCGGAGCAGCTCCTACGAGCCCAGCTTATTCCCCTGTTTCTGCTTCTTCTGTCTATTCTTCAGAGCTTGCACCTGCTATCTGTCGTGAAACATTCAGCAGCGCGGTGGTTGTGTCTCTTCGTTAGTAAGCGAGAGGTCTCGCGTTCGAATCCGGTGCGGGGCAGGTGTATTCGCCCCCTTTTTATTTTCCTTGTGTGGCTGACAGCAGGGCCCCACCTGCCAGCCACTCAGCACCACTCCACCCCCGCGCGCACCCACGTTGCCATCTCAGCGCCAGCCGGGCCCGCTGTCAGTGGCTTGGGCTAGCAAGCCCTGGGTCATTCTGGACCCTGGCGCCTGTCTTTTTTTGTTTTGTTTTTCTGTTTTTCTTTTCTGTTTTTCTTGTTTATTTAATATCTGCATAAATATGTTTCTGATGAAATTGAGTTATATTTGAAAAGTGCTTAGAATTTTATATAGATTATGAATATGCTACTTGCTGCCATGTTTAAAAACATTTAAAATGTTGTTTGATTTTATTCTTGTTTTATATATGCTAAAACTTGTAAAAATCATCACTAAATATCTACAACTCCAAATTTAACAAACTTTATATGCATTTGGGGTGGAAAAAATGTGTAGAATATTTTGGTGCTGTTGTTTAGCATGTTTGACAACTCCATCACATAATTTTTTCAGATCTGTCCCAAATGCAAATGAATTAATATGGGAGTTTCTGGATATTGTTGTTATTTAATTCCAGCCCATTTAAATGTGCTGGCATGTTGCTGTTATGTTAGTTGCACCCTTGCCATGTTAACCAACTTCTTTAAAACATGTTGCATGCTTATTTGGAAAACTACATAAACTTGTTAAGTTGTTCCTTTGCTTGTTTCATGCTTGTGTATGATCTTGTTTGGTTATGATGTTGTTGCACTCTTGTGACCCCTAGGCCATGCATCATTTCTTTCCATGTTCATATGATTCATGTTCATGCATCATGTGGTTGAGCACTGCATGTTGATTGATTTTGTTCCATTGTTGCGTTGTTGTGTTTGGTTAGAGCCCGATGACGATACGGGGTACGAGGTTTCTACCGAGGTTGAGTGTGAGGAGCAAGGTTACGATCCCTCCGTGGAATCAATAGGCAAGATGACCTTACCCAGAAATCACTACTATCTTTGCCTATGCTAGATGTCTCGCTCTTTAGCTTATTGCCTCGATGCCTATGTCTGATTGTCAGCCTCCTATTGTTGCCATGAAACTCTCTAACCACCCAACCTAGCAAACCGTTGTTTGGCTACGTAAGCATCGCTCAGCCCCTCTTATATCGTTGTTAGTTGCAGGTGAAGATTTGAAGATTCTTGCTTCATGATGAAGTTATTGTTGGGATATCACAATATATAATCTGTTAAACTAAATCACCTATATATTTGGCAATGGGTGGAAGGCTAAGCCTCTTGCTTGGTGTTTTGTTCCACTCATGCCACCCTAGGAACCGTTTAAAGCGGTGTTGTGTTCCTTGAGTTTGCGTCCCTAACACGGTTGGGGTTTATGGGTCCCCCTTGATAACCCGCTTAGTGCAAAAGCTTTTCCAGCAAGGCCCAACATTGGTTTTACATTTGCCTAATAACTAAAACATGCATAAGGGCGTTGCAAACCCGAGTTCTTAATTAACAACCCTGGGCCAGTGCTCCACATGAGTGTTGGTCCTAACTGGGCAGCCTGCGGGGCCACCTCGAGGAAACTCAAGGGCTGGTAAAAACCTGTAGCTTGTTCCATCCGGTCGTGGCCTGGGACGAGATACGCGTGGCTACTATCAGGGTGTCCGAGAACACTCATGTCTTCCCACCTTGGAGTTGCGACTCTGCAGATCGTGAGCTTGTGATGGGCTAAGTTGGGACACCCCTGCAGAGTTTGATATTTCGAAAGCCGTGCCCGCGGTTATGTGGCAGATGAGAATTTGTTAATATCCGGTTGTAGAAAACTTGACACTATGATCATAATACACTACCAGCGTGAGTAACCGTGACGGTCGTTTTCCGAAGGGGTTCAGGAAGTGAACACAGTGGGGTTATGTTTGACGTGCTTAGTTAGGATCACTTCGTGATCACTTTGATGATTGTTGGCACTTTCTCTTCTCGCTCTAAACACGTAAGCTAGTGCTACTGCTGCTGCAACCTTGTTTCAGCCTTTACCACACCTAAGACTTTGATAGTATTGCTACCCGGGAACGGGATTGCTGAGTCCTCCGTGGCTCACAGATTCTACACAACACCAGATGCAGGTACCATTGAGAACTACACAGCTGGTGGTTCAAAGTTGTATTGGGAGTTCGATGAAGTGCGTGGGCGATACTATGTGGCTTACCCAGAGGACCAGTAGGGCTCTTACTAGGATGATCGGGACCTTGTGTTGCTTTATTTATGGTATCTTTCTTTTGGATCTTCGTCTGTAGTCGGACTGTGATGTTATTTGGATGATGAATGTTTATGTAATGCATTGTATGACGTGGCGAGTGTAAGCCAACTACTCTTTTACATTTTCATCCCCTCTTTTACATGAGTTGTGCAAAGATACCATACTTGAGATCATTCTAGTATGAGATTATGCCTTTAAGTCGTGCCTCGACACGTAGGAGGTATAGTATCATACTGGGCATTACAGGCGTAGTTGTCAACCTGCTCGATGTGGCTATCCGAGTTGGCACGTAGCACGAAGCCGCCAAACACGAAAAGCTGTCCAGGGAGGGAAACTCCCCGGGGGTGGCGTCATCGCTGATGACAAGGCGAGCCATCAATCCTTCCTTCAACGACACAGGGGAACTCTCAATGAAAGCACCAATGTCGGTGTTAAAACCGGTGGGTAGGGGGTCCCGAACTGTGCGTCTGAGGATTGATGGTAACAGGGGACAGGGGCCACTATGTTTACCCAGGTTTGGGCCCTCTCTCTCGAGGTAATACCCTACTTCCTGCTTGATTGATCTTGATGAATATAGGGTTACAAGAGTTGATCTACCTCGAGATCATAATGGCTAAACCCTAGAAGTCTAGCCTATGATGTTGTGGTTCTGTCCCTACGGACTAAACCCTCCGGTTTATATATGCACCGAAGGGACCTAGGGGTGTGCATGATTATCTTGCAGAGGAAGGAAATATTACACCCGGACTCTAAACTTGCCATTCTACACATATAGGAGTCCTATCCGGATACGGGGGATAATCTTCAGTGATAATCTTCACGGCCCACCAGCCCGGCCCATAACGAGTAATCCGGCCTCCCGAGGACCCCTTAATCTAGGACTCCCTCAGTGGGAGCCAATATGGGTATCCAGATCCCGCTATTGGTTATTGGCCGGAGAGGTGTCTTCGTCATGTCTACATGGTTCCCGAACCCGTAGGGTCTACACACTTAAGGTTCGGTAACGCTAGAGTTGTAATGGGAATTGTATGTGGTTACCGAAAGTTGTTTGGAGTCTCGAAGATTTATATATGGAAAGTCCAATTTGAGTCACCGGAAAAGTTTCAGGGGTTATCGGTATGGTACCTGGACCACCAAAAGGGTTCTGGGGGTCCACCGGGAGGGGCTACCTGCTCCGGGGGACCAAGTGGGCTGAATATGGGTGGGAACCAGCCCCCCCCCCCCCAAGGGGCCCAAGGCGCCTTGGGTTAAAACCCTAGGGCTGCGGGCGCCCCCCACCAACTTGGGGGGCAAGCACCCCCCTTGGCCGCCCCCCCCTCCGGATGCTTCTAGGGGGTGGCCCCCTCTCCCCTTCACCGTATAAATCGAGGGGGGTGGGAGGACAGCGATAGTTTAGCCCTTGGCACAGCCCTCCCCCCTCCTACACCTCCTCCGTTGAGCTTGGTGAAGCTCTGTTTTGTTGCCGGAGTTCTCCCTCAACTTCTCCTCCCCCCTTGCTGGATCAAGAAGGAGGAGATGTCCCCGGGCTGTACGTGCGTTGAACGCGGAGGCGCCGTCCGTTCGGCGCTAGATCGGATCTTCCGCGATTTGAATCGCCACGAGTACGACTCCATCAACCGTGTTCTTTGCAACGCTTCCGCTTAGTGATCTTCACCCAGATCAATCTAGGAGATGATAGCTGTTGGAAATACGCCCTAGAGGCAATAATGAAATGGTTGTTATTATATTTCCTTGTTCATGATAATTGTATAGTATTCATGCTATAATTGTATTATCCGAAAATCGTAATGCATGTGTGAATACATAGACCACAACATGTCCCTAGTGAGCCTCTAGTTGACTAGCTCGTTGATCAATAGATGGTTATGATTTCCTGACCATGGACATTGGATGTCATTGATAACGGGATCACATCATTAGGAAAATGATGTGATGGACAAGACCCAATCCTAAGCATAGCACAAGATCGTGTAGTTCGTATGCTAAAGCTTTTCCAATGTCAAGTATCCTTTCCTTAGACCATGAGATTGTGCAACTCCCGGATGCCGTAGGAATACTTTGGGTGTGCCAAACATCACAACATAACTAGGTGGATATAAAGGTACATTACGGGTATCCCCAAAAGTATCTGTTGGGTTGGCATGAATCGAGACTAGGATTTGTCACTCCGTATGACGGAGAGGTATCTCTGGGCCCACTCGGTAAGACATCATCATAATGAGCTCTATGTGACTAAGGAGTTTGTCACGAGATGATGTGTTACGGAATGAGTAAAGAGACTTGTAGGTAACGAGATTGAACAAGGTATCGGGATACCGACGATCGAATCTCGGGCAAGTACTATACCGATAGACAAAGGGAATTGTATACAGGATTGATTGAATCCCCGACATCGTGGTTCATCCGATAAGATCATCGTGGAACATGTGGGAGCCAACATGGGTATCCAAATCCTGTTGTTGGTTATTGGCCGGAGAGATGTCTCGGTCATGTCTGCATGGTTCCCGAACCCGTAGGGTCTACACACTTAAGGTTCGATGACGCTAGGGTTATAGGGAATGTATGTACGTGGTTACCGAATGTTGTTCGGAGTCCCGGATGAGATCACGGACGTCACGATGAGTTCCGGAATAGTCCGGAGGTAAAGATTGATATATGGGAAGCCTTGTTTTGGTCACCGGAGTGATTTTGAGGGTCACCGGTATTGTACCGGGACCATCGGAAGGTGTCCGGGGGTCCACCGGGTGGGGCCACCTACTTGGTGGGCCAAGTGGACTAAGAAAAGGGGGGAGGACCAGCCCGTGGTGGGCTGGTGCGCCCCCCCCCAAGGGCCCAAGGCGCCTCCACCTTGCTTGGGGGGCAAGTCCCCCCCCCTTGGCCGCAGCCCCCCCTCAGATTGGATTTAAGGGGGACGTCCCCCCTCTCCCTTGCCCCTATATAAAGAGAGGGGGTAGGAGGGCAGCCGCACCCCATAGCCTGGCGCAGCCCTCCCCCTCCCAACTCCTGCTCTTCTTCGGTGAAGCTTGGCGAAGCCCTGCCAGAGTGCCACGCTCCTCCATCACCACCACGCCATCGTGTTGCTACTGGACGGAGTCTTCCCCAACCTCTCCCTCTCCCCTTGCTGGATCAAGGCGCGGGAGACATCACCGGGCTGCACGTGTGTTGAACACGGAGGCACCGTTGTTCGGTGCTTAGATTGGATTCAGCCACGATCTGAATCGCTTCGTGTACGACTCCACCAACCGCGTTCTTGCAACGCTTCCGCATCGCAATCTTCAAAGGTATGAAGATGCACTCCCCTCTCGTTGCTAGTAACTCCATAGATAGATCTTGGTGATGCGTAGATTTTTTTTGATTTTCTGCAATGATCCCCAATAGTGGCATCATGAGCTAGGTCTATGCGTAGTTACTATGCACGAGTAGAACACAAGTTGTTGTGGGCATTGATTTGTCAATTTACTTGTCGTTACTAGTCTTATCTTGATTCGGCGGCATCGTGGGATGAAGCGGCCCGGGCCGACCATACACGTACGCTTACGTGAGATAGGTTCCACTGACTGGCATGCACTAGTTGCATAAGGTGGCTAGTGGGTGTCTGTCTCTCCCACTTTAGTCGGATCGGATTCGATGAAAAGGGTCCTTATGAAGGGTAAATAGTAATTGGCATATCATGTTGTGTTTTTGGCGTAGGTAAGAAATGTTCTTGCTAGAAACCTATAGGAGCCACGTAAAACTTGCAGCAACAATTAGAGGACGTCCAACTTGTTCTTGCAGCATGTGCCGTGTGATGTGATATGGACAAAAGGATGTGATGAATGATATATGTGATGTATGAGATTGATCATGTTCTTGTAATAGAAATCACGAGTTGCATGTCGATGAGTATGACAACCGGTAGGAGCCATAGGAGTTGTCTTATTTTTATTGTATGACCTACGTGTCAATGAAAACGCCATGTAATTACTTTAGTTTATTGCATGTGATGTTTATCATGTTTTACATCTTATTTTCTTAGAACGACGGTAGCTTAAATAAGATGATCTCTCACTAAAATTTCAAGAATTGTGTTCCCCTAACTGTGCACCGTTGCTAAGGTCCATTGTTCCGAAGCACCACGTGATGATCGGGTGTGATAGGTTCTAGCATTCGCATACAACGAGTGTAAGCCAGATTTACACACGCAATACACTTAGGTTGATTTGACAAGCCTAGCATGTACAGACATGGCCTCGGAACACGGAAGACCGAAAGGTCGAACATGAGTCGTATATAAGATACGATCAACATGCAGATGTTCACCGTTGATGATTAGTCCATCTCACGTGATGATCGGACACGGCCTAGTCGATTCGGATCATGTATCACTTAGATGACTAGATAGATGTCTATCTGAGTGGTAGTTCATTAAATTTGATTAGATGAACTTAATTATCATGAACATAGTCTAAAATCTTTACAATATGTCTTGTAGATCAAATGGCCCACGCTAATGTTGCCCTCAACTTCAACGTATTCCTAGAGAAAACCAAGCTGAAAGACGATGGTAGCAACTATACGGATTGGGTCCGTAACTTGAGGATCATCCTCATAGCTGCCAAGAAAGCATATGTCCTTGAAGCACCGCTAGGTGATGCACCCGTTTTCCCAGCAACTCAAGACGTTATGAACGCCTGGCAGTCGTGTAGTGATGATTACTCCTTGGTTCAGTGCGGCATGCTTTACAGCTTAGAATCGGGGCTCCAAAAGCGTTTTGAGCAGCACGGAGCATATGAGATGTTCCAAGAGCTGAAAATGGATTTCCAAGCCATGCCCGGGTCGAGAGATATGAAGTGTCCGACAAGTTCTACAGTTGTAAAATGGAGGAGAATAGTTCTGTCAGCGAGCATATACTCAAAATGTCTGGGTTGCACAACCGCTTGTCTTAGCTGGGAGTTAATCTCCAAGATGACGCGGTCGTTGACAGAATCTTTCAGTCGCTCCCACCTAGCTACAAGAGCTTTGTTATGAATTTCAATATGCAAGGGATGGAGAAGTCCATTCCCGAGGTATATTCAATGCTGAAATCAGCGGAGGTGGAGATCAAAAAGGAACATCAAGTGTTGATGGTGAATAAAACCACAAAGATCAAGAAAGGCAAGGGTAAGAAGAACTTCAAGAAGGACGGCAAAGGAGTTGCCGCGCCCGGTAAGCCAGTTGCCGAGAAGAAGCCAAAGAATGGACCCAAGCCTGAGACCGAGTGCTTTTATTGCAAGGGAACGGGTTACTGGAAGCGGAATTGCCCCAAATACATAGCGGATAAGAAGGCCGGCAACGTCAAAGGTATATATGATATACATGTTATTGATGTGTACCTTACCAGCGCTCGTAGTAGCTCCTGGGTATTTGATACCGGTGCAGTTACTCACATTTGTAACTCAAAGCAGGAGCTGCCAAATAAGCAGAGACTGGCGAAGGACGAGGTGACGATGCGCATCGGGAATGGTTCCAAGGTCGATGTAATCGTCGTCGGCACGCTACCTCTGCATCTACCTTCGGGATTAGTTTTAAACCTCAATAATTGGTATTTAGTACCAGCTTTGAGCATGAACATTGTATCTGGATCTCGTTTAATGCGAGATGGCTACTCATTTAAATCTGAGAATAATGGTTGTTCTATTTATATGAGATAAATGTTTTATGGTCATGCCCCGCTGGTCAATGGTTTATTCTTATTGAATCTCGAACGTGATGTTACACATATTCATAGTGTGAATGCCAAAAGATATAAGGTTGATAATGATAGTCCCATATACTTGTGGCACTGCCGCCTTGATCATATTGGGGTCAAACGTATGAAGAAGCTCCATGCAGATGGAATTTTGGAGTCTTTTGATTATGAATCATTTGACACGTGCGAACCATGCCTCTTGGGCAAGATGACCAAGACTCCGTTCTCCGGAACAATGGAGCGAGCAACCAAATTGTTGGAAATCATACATACTGATGTGTGCGGTCCGATGAGTGTTGAGGCTCGCGGTGGTTATCGTTATGTTCTCACCCTCACTGATGACTTGAGTAGATATGGGTATGTCTAGTTGATGAAACACAAGTCTAAGACCTTTGAAAAGTTCAAGGAATTTCAGAATGAGGTTGAGAATCAACATGACAGAAAAATAAAGTTCTTACGATCAGATCATAGAGGAGAATATTTAAGTCACGAATTTGGCACGCACCCAAGGAAATGTGGAATTGTTTCACAACTGACACCGCTTGGAACACCATAGTGTAACGGTGTGTCCGAACGTCTTAATCGTACTCTGTTGGACATGGTGCGATCTATGATGTCTCTTACCGACTTACCACTATCATTTTGGGTTATGCTTTAGAGACTGCCGCATTCACTTTAAATAGGGCACCGTCTAAATCCGTTGAGACAACACCGTATGAACTATGGTTTGGAAAGAAACCTAAGTTTTTGTTTATAAAAGTTTGGGGATGCGATGCTTATGTCAAGAAACTTCAACATGAGAAGCTCGAACCCAAATTGGAAAAATGCGTCTTCATAAGATACCCTAAGGAAACTATTGGGTATACCTTCTACCTCAGATCCGAAGGCAAGGTATTTGTTGCCAAGAATGGATCCTTTCTGGAGTAAGAGTTTCTCTCGAAAGAAGTAAGTGGGAGGAAAGTGGAACTTGATGAGGTGGTTGTCCCCTCTCTTGAACAGGAAAGTAGCGCAGCGCAGGAAGATGTTTCTGTGGTGCCTGTACCGACTAGAGAGGAAGTTAATGATGATGATCATGAAGCTCCGGATCAAGTTACTACTGAACTTCGTAGGTCCACGAGGACACGTTCCGCACCAGAGTGGTACGGCAACCCTGTCCTGGAAATCATGTTGTTAGACAACGGTGAACCTTCGAACTATGAAGAAGCAATGGCGGGCCCGGATTCCAACAAATGGCTTGAAGCCATGAAATCCGAGATAGGATCCATGTATGAGAACAAAGTATGGACTTTGGTTGACTTGCCCGATGATCGGCGAGCCATAGAAAATAAATGGATCTTTAAGAAGAAGAGTGACGTGGATGGAAATGTGACCATCTATAAGGCTCGGTTTGTCGCTAAGGGTTATCGATAAGTTCAAGGGATTGACTACGATGAGACTTTCTCTCCCGTAGCGATGATGAAGTCCTTCTGAATCATGTTAGCAATTGCCGCATTCTATGATTATGAGATATGGAAAATGGACGTCAAAACGGCATCCCTTAATGGCTTCCTTAAGGAAGAATTGTATATGATACAGCCGGAAGGTTTTGTCGTTTCGAAGAATGCTAACAAGGTATGCAAGCTCCAGCGGTCCATCTATGGGCTAGTGCAAGCATCTCGGAGTTGGAACATTCACTTTAATGAGGTGATCAAAGCGTTTGGGTTCATACAGACTTATGGAGAAGCCTGTATTTACAATAAAGTGAGTGGGAACTCTGTAGCATTTCTCATATTATATGTGGATGACATACTATTGATGGGAAATGATGTAGAACTCTTGGAAAGCATAAAATCCTACTTGAATAAGTGTTTTTCAATGAAGGACCTTGGAGAAGCTGATTACATATTAGCCATCAAGATCTATAGAGATAGATCGAGACGCCTCATTGGTCTTTCAGAAAGCACATACCTTGACAAGATATTGAAGAAGTTCAATATGGACCAGTCCAAGAAAGAGTTCTTCCCTGTGTTGCAAGGTATGAGATTGAGCACAACTCAATGCCCGACCTCGGCAGAAGATAGAGAAAAGATGAGTGTCATCCCCTATGCCTCGGCCATAGGTTCTATTATGTATGACATGCTGTGTACCAGACCTGATGTGAACCTTGCCATAAGTTTGGTGGGGAGGTACCAAAGTGATCCCGGAATGGAACACCGGACAGCGGTCAAGAACATCCTGAAGTACCTGAAAAGGACTAAGGATATGTTTCTCGTTTATGGAGGTGACGAAGAGCTCGTAGCAAAGGTTTACGTCGATGCTAGCTTCGACACAGATCCGGATGACTCCAAGTCCCAAACCAGATACTTGTATATTTTGAATGGTGGGGCAGTCAGCTGGTGCAGTTGCAAGCAAAGCGTCGTGGTGGCATCTACATGTGAAGCGGAGTACATAGCTGCTTCCGAAGCAGCACAAGAAGGAGTCTAGATGAAGGAGTTCATCACCGACCTAGGAGTTATTCCAAGCGCGTCAGGCCCGATGACTCTCTTCTATGACAACACTGGAGCTATTGCCATTGCCAAGGAGCCCAGGTTTCACAAGAAGACCAAGCACATCAAGCGCCGCTTCAACTCCATTCGTAGTTATATACAAGATGGAGACATAGATATTTGTAAAGTGCATACGGATCTGAATGTCGCAAATCCGTTGACAAAACCTCTTCCACGAGAAAAACATGATCAACACCAGAACTCTATGGGTGTTCGATTCATCACAATGTAACTAGATTATTGACTCTAGTGCAAGTGGGAGACTATTGGAAATATGCCCTAGAGGCAATAATAAAATGGTTATTATTATATTTCCTTGTTCATGATAATTGTCTAGTATTCATGCTATAATTGTATTATCTGGAAATTGTAATGCATGTGTGAATACATAGACCACGACATGTCCCTAGTGAGCCTCTAGTTGACTAGCTCATTGATCAATAGATGGTTACGGTTTCCTGACCATGGACATTGGATATCATTGATAACGGGATCACATCATTAGGAGAATGATGTGATGGACAAGACCCAATCCTAAGCATAGCACAAGATCATGTAGTTCGTATGCTAAAGCTTTTCCAATGTCAAGTATCCTTTCCTTAGACCATGAGATTGTGCAACCCCCGGATGCCGTAGGAATACTTTGGGTGTGCCAAACGTCACAACGTAACTGGGTGGCTATAAAGGTACACTACGGGTATCCCCGAAAGTATCTGTTGGGTTGCCACGAATCGAGACTGGGATTTGTCACTCCGTATGACAGAGAGGTATCTCTGGGCCCACTCGGCAAGACATCATCGTAATGAGTTCTATGTGACTAAGGAGTTGGTCACGGGATGATGTGTAATGGAACGAGTAAAGGGACTTGCTGGTAACGAGATTGAACAAGGTATCGGGATACCGACGATCGAATCTCGGGTAAGTACTATACCGATAGACAAAGGGAATCGTATACGGGATTGATTGAATCCCCGACATCGTGGTTCATCCGATAAGATCATCGTGGAACATGTGGGAGCCAACATGGGTATCCAGATCCCGCTGTTGGTTATTGGCCGGAGAGATGTCTCGGTCATGTCTGCATGGTTCCCGAATCCGTAGGGTCTACACACTTAAGATTCGATGACGATAGGGTTATAGGGAATGTATGTACGTCGTTACCGAATGTTGTTCGGAGTCTCGGATGAGATCGCGGACGTCACGAGGAGTTCCGGAATAGTCAGAAGGTAAAGATTTATATATGGGAAGTCTTGTTTTGGTCACCGGAGAGATTTCGGGGGTCACCGGTATTGTACCGGGACCACCGGAAGGTGTCCGGGGGTCCATTGGGTGGGGCCACCTACTCAGTGGGCCAAGTGGACTAAGCAAAGGGGGGGGGAACCAGCCCCTGGTGGGCTAGTGCGCCCCCCAAGGTCCCAAGGCGCCTAGGGTTGGAAAAACCTAGGAGGTGGGGGCGCCTCCACCTTGCTTGGGGGGCAAGTCCCCCCTTGGCCGCCGCCCCCCTCAGATTGGATCTGAGGGGGCCGGGCCCCCTCCCCTTGCCCCTATATAAAGAGGGGGGTGGGAGGGCAGCCGCACCCCATAGCCTGGCGCAGCCCTCCCCCTCCCAACTCCTCCTCTTCTCTGGTGAAGCTTGGCGAAGCCCTGCCGGAGTGCCACACTCCTCCATACACCACGCCGTCGTGCTGCTGCTGGACGGAGTCTTCTTCAACCTCTCCCTCTCCCCTTGCTGGATCAAGGCACGGGAGACGTCACTAGGCTGCACGTGTGTTGAACGCGGAGGCACCGTTGTTCGGTGCTTAGATTGGATTCTGCCGCGATCTGAATCGCTTCGCGTACGACTCCACCAACCGCTTTCTTGCAACGCTTCCGCATCACGATCTTCAAAGGTATGAAGATGCACTCCCTCTCGTTGCTAGTATCTCCATAGATAGATCTTGGTGATGCGTAGAATTTTTTTTGATTTTCTGCAACGATCTCCAACACTAGCAACAAGAGAGAGGGAGTGCATCTTCAAGGGTATGAAGATGCACTCCCTCTCTCTTGTTGCTAGAATCTCCTAGATTGATCTTGGTGACACGTAGATTTTTTTAAATTATTACTACGTTACCCAACACGACCGTCTCATCCACCGCATCGGGATATTTCCCTTGCCGCCACTATCTTTCCTCCTACATCTGCTTCCACGCCGCCGACAGCCATCGCTACCCCTGCACCGTCAAATTCTCAGCAGATGCATACACGGTGCTGCATCAGAGGCGGTACTCTTTCGTATCTGGTCAACTTATTTATCTCAGCAAGAAAATAGATCGCCACTGCTTTACTGTGATTTATTGTCCACCACTTAGGATCTTACTTGTGAGTTGCTTGGTTTTGAAGTTGGCTTTGTCCGGTTTGCACCTTCAGATCCGCCATGGCACGATCAACACTATACTTGCAATGCTTATGGTTTTCCCCTTTTATATTCCACACTAGCTAAACAATGGCATAGGGGGCGGTTCAGGGGAGGGCGGGGGGTCGGGGCCGGTGGTTCGGCCGGCGGCCCGTGCTGTGTTCCGTAAGGGAAGAATCAGAGGGGAGGAAGAAGAAGGGTTAGGAGACGTAGGATCTTCATCCAACCTCCTGAACTGGTCGACTGACCCAAATGACGAAAGTCACGCGACTTGCATGCAGACATTCCTTTATATTCATTACCATCATCTTAGCTGCTTACCACTGCTCCTCAATCCATCAAGCTAAACAACGTGCCACTAATAATTCCAATCTTCTTGCTCAAATACAAATCTGATTTGATGTTGATATTACTATAATAGATAACGTATAATTGGTCAGCTGATGTTCCCACTTTACTTTCGAAAAGCACGTGCGCCACATATAGAGAGACATTAGGGAGTTTCATTCTTAATGTGCTCTAGTTCATCATGTGTGGGCACTGCGCAACAAACATTTTATTATCCTAAATTTGCTTGCTTTTCCTTAGCATGTTCCTCTTTTGTTCTTCTTTAATAAGTACTCCCTCCGTTCCTAAATACAAGTCTTTGTATAGATTCCACCATGGACTACAGTCGGTTCTATCTAGCTAAGTTATTCGATAAAGTAGATCGAAGTGTGTGATGCTTGTGAGTTTGGCAACTACTATATACGATATTTATAACAATACTTGATACTTGATTTATGACTTCCTCTACCTAGACCCACAACTACTTTGAATTGAACTTAACGGAGTGGTGGATCCAATAAAAAGGGACTACATTCCAATCCTACTTACCAGAATAAATAGTTGTATGGCATTCGAACCCCACCTTCATGGTTGTAATCCTGTATGTGATCCATAGTGGAAATCTCTACAAAGATGTATATTTTCGAACAAAGGGAGTATAATAGTATAGTATAGTATGTTCCTTGTTGTGAAGAGGAGCAGGGACATTTGCAGTGTACAGGTCTATTCGGTCGGTTGGGATGGACACTTTCAACTCTTCGGGCCTCTTTGGTTCATAGGATTTTGTAAACATAGGAACCTGAATTGTAGTGGCCTACCCACTTGAATCCTATAAGACTAGCAAGAAAATGCAAGGAGCTATGTCGCCTTTGAGAGTTACACTGATATTAATAGTACCGCACCTTCAATTGAAGAGAGTTGTTTTCCAAAGCCTTTCTAGTCGTATCGGCAATGGTAGCCCATATTTTCCAGCAAGTTCCACTTTCCTGATTTTACTTGTGATTCTTATGGTTTTCCCGGTATATCTACACTATGATCTGTGTTGGTGCTTTGTGTCGCACTAGCAGTAGTCCACTCTTGAAGCTAAACAACACATGAATCATAAGTCCAAAGCTTACTTCTTCAAATACAAATTGTGATATGATACTGATATTAGTTAACATACACGCATTTAATTGGTCAACTAATGCTCCCAGTTGATTTTCCGAATGCATGTGGCCACATATAGAGAGACATCATGGAATTGCATTTCTTGGGCGTTGTGATTCATCATGACTTGGAAACCAACATTGTATAGAAAGAAGCATAATCTCAATAATATGGTTCCTCTTCTGTTCTTTAGCATGTTCCTCTTTCGTTATTCTTTATTTAGTAAGTAAAGTATGTTCCTTGTGAGGAAGGGGAGCAGGGACATCTGCAGTCAACAGCTAATAGAGCTGGCCTGTAGGTGATAGATAGGCTTTCAATTAGTAGCGACAATACAACACCGTATTTTCCAGCCAGTTCTACTTTCCCGATTTGTTTATGCTAGTTATGGTGTGCCCCTTTTATCTATACTACGATCTGCCTAGTTGCTATGTGCTCTTGTTATCATGGTTTGGCAATAAACTTTCTATACAGTATATTATGAGCCTATCATCTGCCGACTATCCTTACTTATGGAGCTCCCAACATGGAGCCTATTTTTTGTGTAGTTCCGCCAGATTATATTAATGCACGCACCATATTACAGCACACATCGGCCCTCCCATCAGAATCCAGTAATAGCACATAAGGGTTTACAGGGAGCCCCTATTATATTAGAATATCCTCTGCATTACAAAGATAATCTCACTACTATTTATGTTTTCATGCTTGTCAGATATTGTATGTAATCACAATTAATATGAGAATGCATGCATCAGGAGAATATTACGGAACAGTGGAATGACTAACAAACTTGGCACCAAGGCATTGAGTTCCATTCCAGATGCAATGAAACTCATACTCTCCCCACCTGCAGATTTTTGTTCAGAATATGATCCTAATGACTATTCCGACCTCGAGGAGTCGAAGGCATATGGCTTATCCTGTTCACCCTTCAAGGTGCATGTTCCAATTTGGCAAGGTTTTATTGATTGCACGTATCATGCATAAGATGTCTTGCATTTCTTGTACTTCGTTGCACCGCCATCTGCTTAGTTTACTCATCATATATGTCAAGGTGCCATGCCCATCCATTATCAATACATATTCCATCTGTCATCATACCATGTTTTCCCACTCAAATGCTATTCTTGTGCATCAGACTTCAAAAAGAAAGAGGGTGATTGCCGAACCTGAAGGAGCACCAGCAAAGTCCTTAAAAAATGTGGTGATGCCGGAGAAATCAGATAGCACTCAACTTATATTGGCTCTCCAACCAGTGACACAAAACATAGGACCGACTTTAGTAGACTGTACCCATACTTCACTGGCCACACCAGTAGCCCCACCACACAGGACATGCACTCCAGCAAAAGGTCTGCCGATTTCAGTTGCCATAGCACCAGCTGTACCATAGAAAAATCCCACTCCGGCAAAAAGTACAGCAAGTCTACCAGCCGAATACATATCCCAACTGCAGAGATGCCCAATTTCCACAGATTGGAACCCCATTCCAGTTATTCACAGTTTAAAAGACAATGCTTTCAATGTTGTTAGGAACTACGTGCATATATTCCCATCATGGGAAGATTATAGTGAAGACAAACACCATTTTCACATCTTCCTGTCCCACTTACGTGTAAGTGCTATTATTCATGGTGATTATTTTCTTGTTTTCTACTGATTGAACACATCAATAATTTACATTACATTGTTGTAAGTAGGCGAGGGTCAATCTGCATAGCCATGGCAAGCAAAGCTTGCGTACACTTTTCAAGGAAGCATTGCAGCAGTATCGGTATTACATGAGGAAAACACACTTTGATGGCAAGTCTATAGATGAATTTCCGGTGAAGTCTCCTGTGCTAAATTTAGAAGACATTGAATGGAAAAAACCTTGTTATGCACTGGTATCGTTCCCAGGATGAGGTACTGTCTATGATATCACATGACAATTTGAACTTATACTTTTCCGCATGTGCCTTACGGATTTCTTTTGCAGGAAATCTACTTGAAGAAGAATTCTGGTTTGAAAAGGACAACAGGATATCACAAATATGCTGCTCGTTGCTTTGCTCTTGTTGGTACCTGTTGTCCTGTATACCTGTACTTGCATTCATACCTAGTTCATTATGTGATAACAGTATGCATGATAGCTTGCTTATCAATTGTTCGCTCCAAATTATCACATATGTATTAATGGTTACATTAATGTAGAATATACCCAATGCCAATTAAATAGTTTAGCTCTGCATTGTTCTTCTAAGTACCTGTTGTCCTTTATTAGTGTACTTATATAGACAGCTAGTTGTTCATGTACAATCACTCTGTAGCTTATTTTCCTTTGCCCTCCATTTTCTACACATCCGATCTATATTTACTCTTACCATGAGGTTGGATAAAACCAATGGTACTGCAGAAGTTTAGCTCTGCATTGCTCTTGGCAGTACCTTTTGCATGTATCGTTGTACTTACATTTATAGCTAGTTGGTTATGTAGCATCACTCTTCATCTTATCTTAAATGTTCTCCATTTTTTCTTATATTATCACATCTATATTTACTCTTAACAAAATGTAGACTAAAGGAAATGCTTATGAAGAAGATTATGTGGTAAACTTCATGAATTTCCCCACCATCAGCATGGATAAGGGCTTTATAGAGCTGATATTCACCACTAATGTAAGTTTGTCCTTCTGAAGCCTTCAAACTTTGTTGTGTATATTTGGTTAGGCATAACTGCAACAGCTGTTTATTTTTGGTGTTTGCATCAAATTGCATGTTTAAATTTTATTATGAAGTTCATAAACATAAGTTTATCCTTCTCAATTTAAGTTTTCTGTTGTACAACCAAGTTCCTTCTTCATACCATGTAAACTAAACTATAAAGAGCAAGTGATCTTCTTTTGCACTGCATGTATGCATCTGTCCTTGATCCGTAATCCAGTGGTGTTGTGAAATTACCCACTACATGACAATGTCATATTCTGCAATGTCTTAACTATGAACAATGTCATATTATTCTACTATTATTTACACCATCTCTTTATTTGCCAATCTGAAATGGGATAAATTTACATCACACTAACCATTGATACTTATCTATTCTTTAGCACCACATGTATGCTTGAGTTCTTGATCTGTAATCCAGTGGTGTCATGAAGCTGCCAACTCCTTCACAATGTCATTTCCTACCATGTCTTAACCTGAACAATACCATATTATGTTAATGCTATTTTAAACTGTGTATCTTTATTCTCTAATAAGAAATGTGATGAATTGCCAGCACCAATACTTATATGTGCAAAACCTCTCATATGTCTGCTTGTTTCTCTTTTAGAGTGATACCTCTGACCCCATGAAGAACTGCCACAATGATAGTGAGATGAACCCATTGCATGTCCATCTAACATATATTGCAGGGAAGAAGGCAACACATCTTGGAGATAGTGATACAACTTCAAAGTCATGTCTTGATGTAGCATTGAAGTTACTCGCTAATAGCAGTGACACAAATTCGATGAAGTCGCCACCTAAATCTGTAAAACTTCTTCAGTCTCAACTTCAAGCAGCAAGACATGGTTCAGCTGAACCCCTACTTGAACTCCAATCTTTAAGGATGATCAACGAGAAGTCCAGTGCGTCCATTGATGCTATGCAGCAAGAGTTGGACGATATAAACGTCAAACAAGCGCAGTCTCATCAGCTTGCTCAGCTGCTTGTGCTACAACTCCCGAGCAGGGCTAACCTTTATTAACTCTATTGAAGTGTTGTCGGTTTTGTATATTATTTTGTCCATGTGTTTATTTGCACTCGTGGCGATCATTGATGCCCGGTGTATGTAATCTGATGTCTACTTGTGCTTTATTATCACTGGTGGAGAACTTTGATGCCCAGTGGATGTAATATGTCAGAATTTCTTAATTGTATAGTCTAGGTTTTTTCTTATTCATGATACTGCAGTTATTTTACTATATATATGTCCTGTCTTTGCTCTAAAGTAAACGCGCCAAAATGTAAAATTACGGTACATAATCAAGCCAGCATGATGGGCCACATCATGGGCCTACTCATCTCAACCGTTAACATGCCTAAATGTAAACTGGCCCACTAGTAGTTTCGCGCCTTTAAGAGGTCGCACTACTGCAGGATGCTGCTAACGCGACACTACTATAAGTGCATCTAGTGCCCCTTAGTGATTTTGGTGTATTAAAGACTTATAGGTTAAGGGACTAATGCGTTTGTGACTGTACACAGGTCTATAAGTCTATGAGGAGTTTGATATTTACACAGAAAGTCGACCCCTAAAAATGAATGTCTTCAACTGAAGACTTTGGATTTCTGAAGACTTTCTGAAGATTTTGAAAGTGAAGAAATTGGTGTGACCTTGAAGACTTGGATAATCATGCGAGGATTATGAAGCGTGAAGACTTTTGTTTTCGTAGTTTCATTTTCTCTTTATTGAGTCATAGGAAACACCGTACTATTAAAGGGGGTCGAGGAAAAACTAAGGAAACATATTTCCAAGTGATGCTCAACACAAAGCCTACACTACCCAATCCTTTCGAGTAAAGCCATTGGAAATCTTATACAGTTCAGTCAAATTCTTCAGTGACAGAGATGAAGTTTGGTCTCTGAGGAATTTGTTCTAACTGAGGAGTTAGGAATCCACCAGTGCGGATTACCTACAAGTGAGGAACATGATAGCCCTAAGGAATTTGATACTCAAAATTCCGACCGTTGCTGTGTTATGCGCCAGCTGTCCCAAAATATCTATCCACCTAACGTTCATATCATTTAAGGGCATTTATGCCTTATCATGTTGGGCTGCTCCCTAGGCTATAAATAGCCGCCCCCTACAACCACTAGCTGGTTGGCTGCTCCGAGAGAAACTAACACTTGTCATAAGAGCAACCCATCCTCCGAGGACTTTGAGCGAAAATCATCAAGTGAGAAAAAACCCCAAACCCAAACACCTAAAACCCAAAAATGATTGAGCATCACTGAAGAGATTGTTCCTGTGTGGAACCGATGCTTGTTACCTTTGAAGACTGTGATCTTCCAGACGATTAGGCGTCAATGTTCTAGAGCATCCAAGAGGAATTGTGGATTGCCGGGTGACCGAGTTTGTGAAGGTTTGGAAGTCACCTATGAAGACTTACCACGAGTGATTGGACGAGGTCTGTGTGACCTTAGCTCAGGAGAATACGATAAGGACTTGGTGTATTGGACTGTGTGTCCAGGACTGGGTGTCCGGGATTGTGTGTCCTTAGGTTTAAATACCTAGCCGCTCCAACCAGACGTACAACTACCACAGCAGTTGGAACTGTTTAACAAATCATTGTCTTCATCAAGCCTACTGGTTCTATTTCCTCAACTCTTCCATTTACTCATTCATGTGTTGTTGAACTTGATCTGTACTGTTTGAAGACTTTGACTGAAGACTTTCTCAATTTCCTCAACCCTATTTCTTCAGTCCTAAGTCCTCATCCTGCTTATCCCATTTACTCGCTACTTGTACTATGTGCTTGTTTTCATTTCATCATGATGACCATGCTACTGTCTTGTTATGCTTGCACCTGAGTATCTATTCCGCTGCTAAGTGGTTCGTTGCTTAGGAAATTCCTCAGTTAGAATTTCCTCAGCGACAAATTTATAAAAATCGCCTATTCACCCCACCCTCTAGTCGATATAACGCACTTTCAATTGGTATCAGAGCAAGGTACTCCCTTGTTCTGTGTGATATTGGTTTAACCGCTAGGAGTTTTAGTTATGTCAACTGCAGGTATGATCAAAGTCTCGGATGGGTGTCCTACCTTTGATGGGACGGACTACCCCTACTGGAAGAACAAGATGCGCATGCATCTTGAGGCAATTGACAACGATCTGTGGTACGTTGTGGAAACTGGTGTCCCCTTCGTCTCACCTTCCGTGAACGCTGCTGATGTGAAGAGATTCAAGCAACTCGACTCACAAGCGAAGAATACCATATGTGGCCATCTAAGCAAAGGGCAGTATGGCAGAGTGAGTGCTTTGGAGACTGCAAAGCTTATCTGGGACAGGCTGTTCAAGGTCAACAAAGGAGTCTCAACTCAACGTGACTCTCGAGTTGATGTTCTTCGCAATCTCTTCAACCGCTTCAAGAGACTTGACAATGAAAATGTTCAGCAAACCTTCGATCGCCTCACTGATATCTCAAATGAGCTACAAGCACTTGGTGCTACAGACATCACAGACCACGAGGTGGTGAAGAAACTGCTGAGATCACTTGACTCCTCATTCGACACTCTGGCACTGATGATTTAAGAGCGTGGAGACTACAAGTCGCTTGATCCTGCTGATATACTCGAGAGGCTAAATACTCATGAGTTCCAACTTGCTCAAAAGAGAGATCTCTATGGTCCAAACTATGGTAGATCTTGTGCACTGAAGGCCAAGGCAATTTCCTCATCTGAAGGTGAAGAATCTGACAGCACCCTTGGTGATCCTGAAGAACTGAGTCAGGAGCTAGCAATGCTCATGAGGAAAATTTCAGAAGTTCTCTAGACATGGTCGCTTTGTGAAATCTTCAAGAGGTGATGACCTAAGATCGGATTCTTCATCTCGCGATCCCAAGAAGAGGGCCTGCCACAAATGCAAGAAACCTGGTCACTTTGTCACTAATTGTCCTTAGTGGGCAAAGGAATCGAAGAAGAAGAAATAGAAGGACTACAGCTCAGACGACTCGAAGAAAAAGAAGAAATCTTCAAAGTCCTCATCATCAAAATCCTCAAAGTCTTCCTCTAGCAAGAAGAGCAGTTCCAGGAAATCTTGGGCATTCATTGGGAAGGAAATGGACTTAGCTGAATCTGAAGAAAATGAGGAAGAGGAGGAATCTGAGGAATCAGACTCTGGTGTGGCAAGCCTAGCTCTCGCTACCGCATTCGTCAGCAAGTCCATCTTCAACACTGAGGAAAAAGACTTCCTCGACACTACTGACGACGACAACGATGACTACTCTCCCACCTACTGCTTCATGGCAAAAGGTGCCAAGGTACTCAACCGTTCCACGTCTGATTCTAGTGAAGATGAATCTGATGAAAACCTCAAACCTAGCTATTCCAAACTTGCTAAAATTGTCATAAAACAGCAAAAAGCTTTTTATAAGGTTCAAAATATGCTAGAAAGAAGTGATGATCTGTTGGGTGAAGACATGGATCGATCTAGAATCTTGACTGAAAATCTTGAGATACTTCAGTCCAAGTATGATAACCTTCAGGATAATCATAACACTCTCTTATCTGGTCATGAGAAGATTTCCTATGAATTTATTCAAAGAAAGCAAGATCTTGAGAAGCTAAGGGAGAGTTATGACGATCTTCAGAAGGAACGCAATTCATGGCTTGCTCAACGGATTAGTGTTGCTCAAGAGGAATTCATTCCCCCATGCCTTAAATGCATTGTACGTGAAACTGCAAATTCTTCACCTGAAAGTTCAAATGCTTCTACTGTTACAAATTCTTCAACTATTTCTATGGTGACAATTTCCTCAACTGAGGAAAACACCGATGCTACTGACAAAAATGCAGGGTTGAAGGAATTGTATATGACTGGCATGTACAAAAGCCTCAAAGGTCATCAGACTCTTTGTGATGTGCTTAAAAAGCAGATTCTGAACAGAAACCCTAGGAAATATGGTATTGCCTTTGACAGGAAACTCAATGTTGATGGGGCCTACTGGAAACCTGAGCAATATCCCAAAACATCATGGGTTGCTGCAAAAGGACCTCCTGTAGATCCATCTACCTTATCTGGCTTTACTTGTGAAACTTAAATTTCTTCTGATGAGTCATTTGACTCCAACTATAAACTGTTCAAAAATCAGGATGGTGAAGTATTTGCTAGATATGTTGGAACTAACTGCAGGAATGGTCCCCCCTATGAAGAAAATATGGGTCCCTAAGAGGCACCTTGAAAATCTTCAAGTGAATGTCCTCATGACACCTCGTGTGAGGAACGGGAACCCCAGATCAAATTCTTCATATGGATCAAATTCTTCATATGGATCCGAATCCTCATATGGAGCAAATTCCTCAAGTGGATCAAATTCCTCATATGATCATCATCATGCTAACACATCTGTTTCACAGGGAAAGAAGGATTATGAACATGTGCATTATTCTTCAAATAATTATGTTCATAAGTCCTCAAAGAATTTCTCTGCTTACTCATATTCATACTCTAACCCTTCTCCTGTGAAACAAAGTGCACTTGCTTCAATGCCACCATTCTCAATTGGTGCTTGTCGAATGATGAACTCTTTGCCACCCCTCCAGATGTGGGTGGTGAAGAAAAAGAACAAATCTCTTACGCAAGGTCAGGTCTCCAGACGAACTTAAACATCTAAAGAATTTGCTGGAGACCTTAAATGTGCTTGAAAGGACGTAAGCTAATCATGCAAAAATGATTCATTAATTTCTTGCGTCCTCATTCTTCATATATTGATCTTATTGATGAAATTCATTCTGATGAAATTGATGTCATATTCTTCACAATGAAGCATATGAGTTGTAAGAAGTACTAATTCTTCTACATGATGACTCTCTCAAAGCTACTGAGTGGGTCTTCGACAGTGGATGCACAAATCATATGACTGGTGACAATAACCTACTGATGGACTCTGCTTTATCTCCATCTCAGCTAAAGCATATCACCTACGTTGATAAAGGAAAAAAGCAAGGTATTGGGTCTAGGTAAGGTTGCAATCTCAAAAGATCGACACATGGATAAAGTCATGCTTGTCGAGTCTCTTGGATTCAACCTCATGTCTGTCTCAATGCTTTGTGACCTTGATATGGCTGTTGTGTTTGGCAAGTATCGTTGTGTTGTAGTCTTAGAATCTGACAATTCCAAAGTCTTCGAAGGCTTTAGGAGAGGAGACTTGTATATTGTTGATTTCTCTACAGGACCACAGCCTACCACATGCCTAATTGCAAAAGCTTCAGAAAGATGGCTATGGCATCGACGACTCGGTCATGCTGGCATGAGGAACTTGCACACGCTTGTGAAGAAGAAGCATATCCTTGGAATTGAGGGTGTCAAATTCCTCAAAGATCATCTTTGCGGGGCTTGCAAAGTTGGAAAGATGACAAAATCCAAGCATCCCTCGAAGACTATCATGATTACCACTCGTCCATTTGAATTGCTTCACATGGATCTCTTCGGCCCTACACATTATTCTGCATTCACAAATGCAGCATCTCTTTATGGCTTTTTCATTGTTGATGACTATTCTCATTATGCATGGGTGCATATCATCACATTTAAGCATGAAGTGCGGGAAATCTTCAAGTGATTTTCCTCAAGGGCCTCGACGAATTCCGGTGTGAAGATCAAGCATATTCGGAGTGACAATGGGACCAAGTTCATGAACACTGGTCTTGATGACTATCTTGATGAACTTGGTATTACTCATGAGCTATCAGCCCCATACACTCCTTAGCAGAACGGCGTTGTGGAGTGCAAGAATAGGACTCTTGTTGAGATGGCTTGCACCATGCTTGATGAATACAAGACGCCTCTTAGGTTCTGGCCTGAGGCTATCAACACTGCGTGCCACATCATCAAGAGGGTATATCTTCACAAATTCCTCAAGAAAACCTCATATGAACTACTCACCGACTAGAAACCCAATGTGAGTTATCTCAAAGTCTTTGGTACTAAATGTTGGGTTAGAGATCCTCATCACAATTCAAATTTGCACCGAAAGCACATGAAGGTTTTATGCTTGGTTACGGAAAGGACTCGCACACCTACAGAATCTTCATCAATCATCTTCACAAGATTGTTGAGACTGTAGATGTGCGGTTCGATGAAACTAATGGCTCGCAAAGAGAGCACCTGCCTTCTGTGTCAGGTGAAATACCTCCCGAGGAATCTATCAAGTTCAAAGCTACTGAAGATATCATCCCCACTGAAGAAGTCATTCCTGACAATGAAGAAAATCATACTGGTGCTCCTGAAGAAACTGTTGCTGAAGAAAATGCTCAGCCAGACCAAAGTCATCAGCCAGCTCATCCTCGTGTCGCAAAAGAAGTGCAGATCAAGAAAATCATCAACGACATAAATGCACTAGGTCCTCTCATACGCTCAAGAGCTTCACACTTATCTAACTTTTGTGGGCACTTTGCTTTTGTCTCTATCACAGAGCCCACCAAAGTTGATGAGGCATTTCTGGAACCTGAGTGGATTCAAGCTATGCAAGAGGAATTGTATCAATTCGAGCTCAACCATGTGTGGGAACTCGTCAAGCGACCAGATCCTTGGAAGCACAATATCATCGACACCAAGCGGATCTATCGAAACAAGCAAGATGAAAATGGCCTTGTGGTGAGGAATAAGGCTCGTCACGTAGCTCAAGGCTACACACAGGTTGAAGGAATGGACCTTGATGAAACTTTTGCTCCTGTTGCTAGACTTGAAGCTATTCGCATACTACTTGCTTATGCTAACCATCATAATATCATCTTATATCAAATGGATGTGAAAAGTGCATTTCTCAATGGTAAGCTTGAGTAAGAAGTATATGTTGCTCAACCCCCAGGTTTTGAAGATTCTAGACATCCCAACAAAGTATTCAAACTCAACAAGGCCCTCTATGGCCTCAAGCAGGCCCCTCGGGCATGGTATGATACTTTGAAGGAATTCCTCATGAAGAAAGGCTTCAAACCCGGTTCACTTGACCCAACTCTTTTCACTAAGTCTTGTGATGATGAATTATTTGTGTGTCAAATCTATGTAGACGATATTATCTTTGGCTGTACTGATGAACGTTACAGTGACGAATTTGGCTACATGTTGCGTGAAGAATATCAAATGTCCATGATGGGAGAGATGATATTCTTCCTAGGCCTTAAAATTCGTCAACAACACAATGGCATCTTCATATCTCAAGAGAAATACCTCAAGGATGTTCTGAGGAAATTCGGCATGCAAGATTGCAAAGGCGTCAAAATCCCTATGCCCACAAATGGCCAACTATGCACCGATGAAAATGGTAAAGACTTCGATCAAAAGGTATACCACTCCATGATTGGCTCTTTATTGTATCTATGTGCATCTTGGCCAGATATTATGCTTAGTGTTTGCATTTGTGCTCGATTTTAAGCTACACCAAAGGAATCACACCATAAGGCTGTGAAGCATATTCTTCGATATCTAGTTCACACTCCAACACTTGGATTATGGTATCCCAAGGGCTCTGATTTTAATCTCATTGGATATTGTGACTCTGACTATGCTGGTGATCGAGTGGATCGCAAGTCAATATCCGGGACATGCCATTTCCTCGGACGATCCTTAGTATGATGGTCCTCGAAGAAGCAGAACTGTGTATCACTTTCCACTGTTGAAGCTGAGTACATAGCTGTTGGGTCATGCTATGCTCAATTATTATGGATGAAGCAAACCCTCAAGGACTATGGCGTCAACATGAAGAATGTGCCACTCTACTGTGACAATGAGAGTGCCATCAAGATTCCTCACAACCCAGTTCAGCACTCAAGGACAAAGCACATCCAGATCTGTCATCATTTTCTTCATGATCATGTCTTCAAGGGCGACATTTCCATCTACCATGTGAAGATTGAAGACCAGCTGGCAGATATTTTTCACTAAGCCCTTGGATGAGAAGAGATTTTTCAAGTTGTGGTGTGAACTAAATATCTTAGAATCTTCGAATGTTCTTTGAAAAGGACACACATCCTAACACTTATGTAAAATTGATGACTTTGATGCGCAACACACGAAGTAACATTTTTCTTCAATCAATGAAGACTAACCTATTAGTGTGAAGAAATTAATGAAGAAACTGATTCTCAGAGCCCTACGACAATTGTACGCGGTGTCTGAAATCATCATTCTTATACGATGGGTCACGCCACCAACAAAAGTTGAAAATCTTCAATTTGAGTTTTTTCATCAGTTTTTAAAATTCCTCATCTGTTCAATTTCTTCAACTTTGCAATGTCTTCACTCTTTCCGTTGTTGTTCTTCATTGACTATATATATATATATATATATATATATATATATATATATATATATATATATATATATATATATATATATACAGCCGGTCTATTCTCATAACATTATGAGAATAATATTCTCATAACACTTCCGAACTGCATTATAATACTGCATTGGAAAGCTATACGGACCGCACCACACAGACCAGCGAACTTCATGTTTGAAAAAACTGTACGTGTTGTTTTTTTGGTACTTTTTTTGCTCTAGTTTTTTGACCGTTTATCGGAATTATGCGTGTAATATACCGTTGAAAAGCTATGGAGTAGACGCAACTTCGCCATGTTGAACACTTTTCAAAATTCATCATAGTTTCAAAGCAGTTTCGAAAATCGTGCGGCTCACAACGAATGGCAGCGAGCGTTTTTTTTTTCTAAACCGTTCGTCGGAATGAAACATATGATACACCGTTGGAAAGATATCGTCGGCGCGCATCTTTTTCATATCTATTATTTTTCTAATTCGCTACGGTTTAAGAGCAATTTTGAATTTACTAAATCGCGGAATTGTGTTTTTTGAATTTTTTCAAATTTTCGGTACTTTTTCACTCCAGTTTTCTAACCGTTTGTCGAAACAAGGCGTGTAATATACCGTTGGAAAGCTACGAACGAGGCGCAACTTTCATATGTTGAAATGTTTTTAAGATTCCTTACGGTTTTTAGTTAAATTTGAAAATCGTGCGGCTGACTACGAACGGCAGCGGCCGTTTTTTCGTGAATTTTTTACAAAACGTTGGTCGGAATGATCCAAATGATACACCGTTGGAAACATATCGTCGAGACGCTACTTTTTCATGTAGAACACGCCCTCTAATTCATTACGGTTTAAGAGCAGTTTTGAAATTACAAAAACGCGGAAACTCTGTTTTTCGCGACAAGAAAATCAACGCGTGCACTGCATCGGACAGAAAAGCACAACCTCATGATTTATTTTGTTGGACGTAGATTTTTCTCAGAGGAGTTTTGTTGTCTTTTTTCCAACTTTTTTTTCGAAGGAAAGTGGACCGCAACACTCCCGAAAGTGGAGCGGAACACTACCAAAAGTGAACCTCGTGATTTGTTGTTGTCTTTTTTCGTACTAATTAATTTTTTACGCGCGTTTGAGAAGTGTTGAGAAGTGAGCTGCTTTCCGATGTGTTTTTGTTTTTGTATCACCAAGTGAACCACAACGGTTTTTTATGGCCAACTTCGTGAGAGAAACGAAGTGAGCTTCAAAGAGTCCTTTGCAATGGACTTTTTTTAGACCAAAGTGCACTACATTTTTACATGTTTTTAAATGCATTTTGTTCGCAATGAACTATACTAAGGAGTCCTTCATAGTGGACTTCTTTTTTACCCAAGTGCACTGTACGTTCACTTACCTAACAAACCACCACAAAATGAACCAGACACCTTTCATAGACACCTTTTTTACATATAAAACTTATCTAACAAACTTCATAGACGAAGCGCACGAGCCGCAAGCAGTGCACCAACGGACTGCATCTTTTTTATTATTTTTACATTTTTTCACTAACACATTCAAGAAGTAAGTGAACTTGAAAAAATGATCCTTCTTCTGTAGTTTCCCGACGAAACACACACACACACACACACACACAAACACACGACCTGAAAAACTGGACTCCATTTTGTTTTGAGCCGCAAAGGTTTCCCAGCCGAACTGCATCAGACAATGCCCTGTTTTTCCTCCGGCGATTTTCACAATTTTCTCAACAATTGAAACACACTTCATACATAAAACAAAATGTATTCGCACATAAATAAACAAACTGCACTATAGCGAGAGGTGACCCTCCTCGTCGTCACAGGTGCATCCCGTGCGGCCATGCCCAGCCAAACTGTATGCTGCCACCAACTGCAATGCCCGCTACTGTTGATGCAACGTCCGGAAGTGTACTGCAATGATACCACACACATCCAAAATCTGAAAAACGCAAAAGAAGAAATGAACTGCAGCAACCTGTCCAAGTATTCATCACATAAAAGGATTCATCAACATAGCAAAAAGAACTCAACAAAAATCTAGCCGGTTTGCAGTAGACCGCGTAGTCATGTACATGCTCACAAGCTCGGCACTGCGACGCCACATGCCTTGTATGGGCGTGCCCGCGGTGAACTGTAGTCAAGTATGGCATGGGGGTGATGTACTGCATGCGGTTGCAGTCCTTTTCTTCCTGCAAAAAATAGAAAAAAAATGAAACCACACCCAATTTGTGAATCGAAGTGCAGCAAAAAAAGAAATTGCACTGAATTGACAAAGGAAAATGACCCTGCATCACCTCGTTCAGTCCTCTCACTGCTCGTGGTCGTCAGCGCTCGATCTGATGGCGCACTGACCCCGCAGCTGCTCTGGTGTAGACAAATCGAGGGGGAGAGAGAGCATTAAGGAGGTTGGGAGGGAAAGAGGCTGAGAGCATCATCGATGGCCGCATCACTCTGACCCGCGGGGCGACCCCATCGACCGTGCGCTGCAGTCCATGAGCTCATCGGCACCAGTGTTGCCCCGCAGTGGTTGTTCGTAGAACCAGCCACCAACGAGCCTGAAAACTGCACAAGCACGCTACGTGAGCTGCATGAATCGAGTCATCGGATTGCAAAGGAGATGATAAGAAATGGTTGACTCGCCCGAGCTGATTGCTCGATCCCCTTCTGGGAGAAAGGATGGGGAGCATAGCACGCCTCACAGTGTGGCCGTCGTCGTTACAAATGGTATACACTCATACCAGAAATGACAAAGCCCTGTATGCATGAGAAAGAAAATCAGCATCCTCTTCGCTCTTCACAGTGTCCCCTGCAGGACGAGAACGAAGTTGACAACAACATAAGAAGAAGACACGAAAGGATTACCTAGAGACTGGATCAGATTACCAGGACACATACATGGCCAAGGCGAGGCATCGTCATCTCCCTCAGCAGCCACATCGCTCCAAATGTTTTTCTTGATGAAGATGGAGGCGCCGTGATCTGCTTCTGCCGTTGCTGCTGCCACCGGGGCGGGCAGATCAAAGGCTTCCTTCATCTGCCAAACAAATGCAACTCAGTAAATGCAAGAACTGGTGTATGTATCATTGGATAAGACTATGAAGTCATGTTTCATCTGTGAAGTGATGCAAATGGCCAACACAAAGGCAAAGTACTAAGCATGTAACAACGGCTGCATACATATCCTCTGACCATTTATACTTGTAAAAAAATCCCTGACGGCCGTGTGCATGCGCATAACTTGACACACATTACATGCAGGATGCAGGCACCTGGTTCTAGTTAGTTTTCCTAGGGCAGCCAGCCATCATCAGGCGGATCTATATCATCAGGTGCCACATTCATCATTCATAAAGGCGGCATCAGCCATCCATCCATCCATCCATCCATCCACCCCCTGGTAGATAGATGGAAGTTTTTAATATGACCAAACCCTGACGGACATGGGAGAAATATTATTCTAGTCTGGTACTACCAATAAAGAGCACGTTGCATCCATCCAGTCGGGCACGGGCAGTGAGTGAATCGATCCACGCAGCACGAAATCCTACCCCGCCGGAGGACGAACAATGGAGTCTTTCGGCGGAGGAAACCGCCGGCCGGCCGGACGCATTGGATTGGACTGGATTGGACAGACATAATAAAAGGAAAGAAAAGAAAAGAAAAGGCGGCCGCGCGGCGGGAACTGGCGAGAAAAGAGGATCTGCGGAGGGGGCTAGGGCCAGCGCACCTGTCGGCGAGGGAGCGGAGAGGCAGGCCGGCGGGCGGGCGATCGATCCCTGCCCCGCTCCGTGCTAGTCCAGTGCCCCCCACGGCCGGGGAGGAGGGGGAGGGCGCCGCGTGGTCTGGGCCTGCGGAGGGTGGCGGTGTCGCCGGCGATGAAGGGGAGGGGAGGGGGGGATTTATTGGGGGGTCGGGGGACGGACCAGCGCTAGAAGGCGGGGTGGGAGGCTCGCCGGCCAACGCTAGAAGGCGGCGTGGGGAGCGGGTTGCTGTCCTGGGGGCGCTGCCGCGCTAGAAACCTGGGTTAAGTGGGGGATGGGGTGTTATGAGAATAAGGCCTTTGTTATGAGAATAAGGTCTTAAGGGGTGTTATGAGAATAGACCCACCCTATATATATATAGCATTCACTTATTGTTATTTCTTCAAGTTGTTTTTCTGCTAAGTGAATGTGATCGAACCCGTCCCCCTCTATGCTATACTCAACCTAATCTATTCACAATTTCTTCATATGTATTCTATTTGAAACTTGTTCAAAATATTCACTGTGTCCTTGACAGCTGAAGAATTTGTGAACGCTTTGTTAAAAAAAAATCCTATCTAAATTTTCGGCTTTGCCGCTCAAACCGTTCCACATTCCATTGTACGACTTATCTATTCACCCACGATCTCCACCTCTCTGTACGTGGGTGACACATGTCGCACGGATGAGAAGGGTCAGGGTCAAGGGTAATTAAAAGCTACTTCTACTACCCTTGTCAATTCCAGTGATTTCTACAAATATTCAAAAAGGTGTTTATTCTTCATTCTTCACACTCTAAGCACCTCACACTAACATCTGTTCTTGATCTGTTTCTCTAAGAAACGTTTTTCTTCAAAGATTCCTCAATTGTGTGGATTTTCAATCTGCACAACTCTGGAACCTAAGTCAAAGAATGCTTAGTGAAATTCTTCAAGAGACAACTGGTCAAATTCCTCAAACTTGTTCCTTTTTGCAAAAACTGATGAGAACGCATATGACCTCTCCAAATTCTTCGCACCTATACTCTGTTCACAGGTACAAATGTCTGCTGCTGCATCTCTAGGTTCTTATCCACTTAACTCATTTGCAGCGTTCCTCGAAGAAAAATTGCACACCTCCTCAGAGAACTCAATTGTTCAAAATCCTCAGCTGAAGAAAATGGTTGGCGGTAAGAAACCTCAGAAAGGAGGGAAGAAATTGGAAGTCAACACTGCTTTTCAAATTCCTGAGGATATCTATGAAGAATACTGCACTCCCAATGAGTCCAAGTATGGCAAGGAGACCAAGAATCAGCGCAAGGTGCGCATACAAATGATAGATAGAAGATGGGTTAGAGAATGGAGGGCTCTATGTCACACCCAAGTACATGAAGAAATTCGCTGTACACCCTCCATGCCCAAGACCTCCATTGGAACCTGGCCAAATTACTGATCCCTCTAGCATCAGAAGAGGTGAGGAATTTCCCAAGGAATGTGACAAACATCAAGCCAAGTTGGCTGGGATGGCCAAAGAGGCGGTGATGAAATTTAATGAAGATTCTGCTACTGCTGCTGCTGAAGCCTCTGCTAGTAAGCCTAAAAAGGCTATGCCCAAGAAACCAGCTCGCAAGCCCAGTTCTTCTACCTCACAGCCAAGCTCCCCAGCAATGCCCTCATGACCCGGCTCTACAAATCCCTCACGGCCAATTCCTCAAGCTGCTCCAGGTCCACCAAAGTCCTCAGCACCTGTGCATCTCGCCTCGTGCCAAAGGACAACTGGCATCTCTATTGCCTCAGGAGCCTCTGCAAGTTCTTCAGCTCCTTCGCATTCCTCAACTGGCCCAACTCTGCTAAATTCTAAGGCTACTTCAGGACGTGGCGCTAGACCAAGTCCTCACAAGAAGAAAGTCGCCTTCCATGTGTCGTCTAGTGATGATGAAGCTGATGACGAGGAACTCGCCAAAATCATCAGAGACAGACAGGAAAGGGCCGCTAGAGCCAAAGACAACAATGTGCCATTGATGCAGGATCCCAAGTTGATCCTTGATTTCGTCGACCTATGGCATAAGGACACCAACACTCCTTTGCCTGAGATGAATGTCACTCCTGGTCAAAGTAATATGCTGGCTGCCTTCATTGGTGAGGAAAAATGGAAATTTGAGCAGGCCAGGAAAACAAAGAAGGACTAGTACAAGAAAGAAAGAGTTCTGAAGAAAAATGTTGTGAATATGTCTCCTGAGAAACTTGTGAAGCTGCAAGATGAGACCAAAACCCTCACTGATGAATTTGAGAGCTACTGTGCTGACTGGCTGGGAGCCAAAGTCAGATTCGTTAATCTGACCAAGGGATTCACCTCAAACGTTGCAACACCAACACAACATGCAACTCCTCAGGCTGAGGCATCTGCTCTGCCCACTTAAAAACATGCCAGCACCGCTGATGAAAATCAGACTGCTGATGAAGCTGAAGTTACCAGGGCTGATGAATGTATTCCAGCCGCTGAAGAAATTGCCAGGGCAACCACTAGTGTTACGCCTGGGGAACAAGCCAGGCCAGCTGAGACTTCAACCGTTGTGCCTGAAAAAACTGACCAAGCCAAGCAAACTGAAACAGTTGTCCCTGAGGTAATTGAACCAATTTCCTCTGCTCCTCCTGCACCAACATCAAGTTCAGTTCTTCCTTCTCCATCAGAAGTGAGGAAAACAAAGGCTGCAGAACGAGCAGCAGTGAAGAAAAGGAAAGCATCTGCTTCTTCAGAGTCTGTTGCCCCTAAGAAGATGAAGAAATTGACTAGTTTGGTTAACAAGCTCATTGATATTGTTCCTCTCTCAAGCGTGCCATCAAAGGAAACCATTCCTTTTGGCAAAGAATATGTGATCCCAAGTGGATCTGATGAAGATGTTCTTTCTACTGCTTCTTCAGAGCAGTTAGACGAAGAAATTGAAGTGGATGATATCCCTTCAACCCCAGTGATCTCGTCGCCTATGCCTCAGTCCACAGCCGAAGAGGCAGGCGTTGAAGAATTGAGTGACAATGATGATGCCGTGGACATTGGGAGCACAACTCCTATGATGAACGATGACTTTTGGGACAGTCAGCACCCCAACTCTCCATTGTTCATGCCATTGCAATAAATTCCTCAGTCCCCAGAGCACACTGAAGTACAAACGGGCTCTGACGAACCTCGCACCACTACTTCCATACCTGAAGAAATTCCAGCCACTAGTGCTGATGACAATGCTGCTGAAGAATTGAAGACTAGGGCTGCAACTGAAGCAGAAACTGAAATTCCTCAGCATGTGGTTCGTGAGGCTATGATTAAATTAACTGATAGTCCTCAACCCAAGCCAAAGGATCCCTTCTCTAGGAAGCAAAACTTCAAGGCCGATGAATTCTTCCACGAGCATGTGTTCTTCACAGACTTCAACCCATATGACTCCGCTCGTCTTAGAAGGAAGCGCTTCTGGACTGCCAGCCAAGCAAACTTCTATTCTTCACCGCTTTTTGGTAAGGACAATGTCTTCGACCATGTGCATATTCCTCATGTGGATATGGAATCACTGGCATGCTTCACGCCGGTCCTCAGCGTTCTCTACGATGCTGGACTACTCACCCTCTACACAGATATATGTGATTGTAATGAAGAGCTCATTCTTCAGTTCTATGCAACACTGCACATCACCGGAAATGCTGAAGATGTTAACTCTTGGGTGTTGGACTGGATGACAGAAAACACTCACTTCAAAGCATCGGCCTCTGAATTGCTTCAGGCCCTGCCTCTCAGTCCTCCCCTTGAAGGTGCATGGTGTATTTATCATGAACCTGAACTCACTGACCATTATATGCAAGTGTTAATGAAGCCGCTGAAGCCTGGTCAAGCACCAATAACCAAATTCCTCGCGAAGAAATTGCTATATGTGCCTCGGACTGTCTATCGCATTCTGACAAAGACATTGAGTCCAATCAAAGGCCACAACTCGAATGATGAAGAAATCGTTGGCATCATGAAGAATATGGTGTTCTATATCATGCATGAGATCCCCATCAACTATCATGATTTCTTCATGAGGACTCTGGCAAATGTTGCACTGTCTCCTTTTAACTTGAAGCCTTATGCTCCCTGGATCATGAGATTCATCGGAACAAGGTCTTCAATCGCATACAAGGCTGACTTTCAGAATCATCTCACCTATCTGCCTCCACTTGAAGTCCTCAAACAAACAATTTCCTCAGTTGATGGAAAAGGCAAAGCTACGATCATTGATGAAGGAATTCGTCCATTGGATGGTCAGTTCCACAAAGCAGCATCCTATTCCACCAATGATGACTCTGCCACTCATGACTCTGCCGCCAATGCCTCAAAGAAAAATCCTCAAGGCACAGCTCCAAGGGTGATGACTGATCGTGAGCTCCTCCTCGGTCTTCATCAAAATGTCGACCGCAATCATAAATGGGTCAAGAGGCAGTTTGGTTCAATTCTTCACAACATGACTGCTACATACAATGCAGTGAAGAAAAAACACTACTACCTCCATGAAGTTTTCAGTCGCACCTGGGCTGTTGTGTCTCATCTCTATAGCAAAGAAGATCTGCAGCAAATGGGCCTCAAGGAAGACTTTGACTGGTCTCAACCTCCAGCGAAGAACTTCTAGAAAGTCAAAGTTCCTTCTTTGGTGGCCAGGACATATTCTTCATCACGCGAGACTGATGAGTATGAAGATTTGGACAACACTGCGGCAGGCCCTACTTCAACAACCGACCCCAACAACACTGGCGCTCCTCCATCGTCTTCGTGATATTCTTCAGGGGCGTTAGTCCTCATTTTTCACCCCTTTTGGTCATTCGATGACAAAGGGGGGGGGGGGGTTTGAGTTAGTCTTCAAGCGGATCTTTATATATGGGCGTTTTCTTTTGCTAAGTAACAACTCTCGCTCTTTTGAAGACTTTGTTGGATCGAGTTGTAAACTTAAACCCGATGGGGGTATGATACTTTCGTTGTGTTCTTCTGCATGCTATTTCCTCATATGTTAATGCACGCATGCTGAATTACATCAGTCACCATATTTCATCATGCATTTCAAATTCTTCATATCATATGTTAAATGCGTGTATGAATTACAAGATATAGGGGGAGATCTCCACGATACTACTCTTCAAATGTGCATTGCTTCAAAAGAAAATTCCTCACTATGCACATCTTCAGGGGGAGTTCTTCTATATCTTGCAATCAAATTCCTCAATATCAATATTTACACTTCATATGTTTATCCCCGTTGAAAACTTAACCTATATTGTCATCAATCACCAAAAAGGGGTAGATTGTAAGTGCATCTAGTGCCCCTTAGTGATTTTGGTCTATTGAAGACTTATAGGTTAAGGAACTAATGCGTTTGTGAGTGTACACATGTCTATAAGTCTATGAGGAGTTTGATATTTAGAGAGAAAGTCGACCCATAAAAATGAATGTCTTCAACTAAAGACTTTGGATTTTTGAAGACTTTCTGAAGATTTTGAAAGTGAAAAAATTGGTGTGACATTGAAGACTTGGATAATCATGGGAGGATTATGAAACATGAAGACTTTTGTTTTCGTAGTTTCATTTTCTCTTTCTTGGGTCATAGGAAACACCGTACTGTTAAAGGGGGTCAAGGAAAAACTAAGGAAACATATTTCCAAGTGATGCTTAACTCAAAGCCTACACTACCCAATCCTTTCGAGTGAAGCCATTGGAAATCTCATACAGTTCAGTCAATTTCTTCAGTAACAGAGACGAAGTTCTTATGGTCTATGAGGAATGTGTTCTGACTGAGGAGTTAGGAATTCACCTGTGCGGATTGCCTACAAGTGAGGAACATGATAGCCCTGAGGAATTTGATACTCAAAATTCCGAACATTGTTGTGCTATGCGCGAGCTGTCCCAAAATATCTATCCACCTAACGGTCATATCATTTAATGGCATTTATGTCTTATCATGTCAGGCTGCTCCCTAAGCTATAAATAGCCGGCCCCTACAACCACTAGCTGGTTGGCTGCCCCGAGATAAACTAACACTTGTCATAAGAGCAACCCATCCTCCGAGGACTTTGAGCGAAAATCATCAACTAAGAAAAAAAACCAAACACCTAAAACCCAAAAGTGATTGAGCATCACTGAAGAGATTGTTCTTGTGTGGAACCGACGCTTGTTACCTTTGAAGACTGTGATCTTCCAAACGGTCAGGCATCAATGGTCTAGATCATCCAAGAGGAATTGTGGATTGCCGGGTGACTGAGTTTGTGAAGTTTTGGAAGTCACGTGTGAAGACTTACCGTGAGTGATTGGCGAGGTCTGTGTGACCTTAGCTCATGGAGAATACGGTGAGGACTTGGTGTCTTGGACTGTGTGTCCAGGACTGGTTGTCTGGGACTGTGTGTCCTCAGGTTTAAATACCTAGTCACTCCAACCAGACGTACAACTGTCACAGCAGTTGGAACTGGTTTAACAAATCATTGTCTTCATCAAGCCTACTGGTTCTATTTCCTCAACTCTTCCATTTACTCATTCATGTGTTGTTGAACTTGATATGTAATGTTTGAAGACTTTGACTGAAGACTTTCTCAATTTCCTCAACCCTATTTCTTCAGTCCTAAGTCCTCAGCCTGCTTATCCTGTTTACATGCTACTTGTACTTTGTGCTTGTTTTCATTTCATCGTGATGACCATGCTACTGTCTTGTTATGGTTGCACCTGAGTATCTATTCTGCTGCTAAGTAGTTCGTTGCTTAGGAAATTCCTCAGTTAGAATTTCCTGAGTGACGAATTTATAAAAATCTCCTATTCACCACCCCCCTCTAGTCGATATAACACACTTTCAACTACGACCAGAGACCCTTCGAGAAACTGTGTGCGATGCAATAATTGCAAACGGTAATGTATGAAAACTGTCAAAAAAGGTGAAAATGTTTGTGATGGAGGATGCATCAAACACGGTTCAAATTTTAGTTGCGTGTGCGATGAAGGGCATACGGTTCAGTTCAATTAACTGTTTGCGGTGCGGAGGAACAAAAGAAACGGGCAGCCAGATGAAGGCGTGTTTGATGTAGAGCATACGGTTCAGTCGGATGAACTGTTTGTGATTAGGCAACCCAAAAGAAACGGTCAGGCAGATGAAGGTGTGTGCGATATAAGGCATGTGGTTCACTCGGATGAACTATTTGTGTTGAGATAAGAGAACATAAACGGTTCAATATAAGAAGATGTGTGTGACACGCGGCAAACAGGTCTATAATAAAAAATGTGTGCTAAGACCGATAATAACCCAGACGGATGCTGCTAATAAGACGTGTGTGTTGTGCGATGGGATTGCATGCATACAGAACAACATAGTATATATATATATATATATATATATATATATATATATATATATATATATATATATATATATATATATATATATAGGGTGGGTCTATTCTCATAACACCCCTTAAGACCTTATTCTCCTAACAACAGGCTTATTCTCCTAACACCCCTCACACCCCTCCCCACCCCCACTTAACACAGTTTCTAGCGCGGCAGCGCTCGCACACCACGGCCCCTCCCCACCCCTCCCCGATCCAACCACCACGCAGCGCCGCCCGC
>LR738709.1:303755490-303863590 GCA_902687465.1 Secale cereale
CGCCATCCTCCCCGGCGACCAACCACCCAGCGCCGCCTACCCCTGCAACCTCTTCGAGCTCCCCGCCCCATCGTGATTCACTAACTGTGCCGCCGCACCTCGGCCATGCCGGCCCTCTTCATCCGCCGCAGCACCTCCATCCAATCTGCCTCCCGGAGCCGACGAGGATCCACCGCGCGGTGCATCAACAACCGCCGTCGGGGATGCTCTCGATCTGGGAGCAGCAGCACCTTCCCGTCAGATCCGACGAGGGTCATGGCGCCGTGCAGTTCAGATCGGGTTCTCACCCCGTCCCACACTGTCCAACGCAGGAGAGAAGGACGAGGAGCTCCACCACCGGCCCCTCTGCGCCCCCAAGGTGCAGAGGAGTCGGCATCTGCGCTCGGATCTGAGGATGGACTGCATCGACGTGCCTATCGCCAAATCAAGCGCCCGCTGGCCATAAAAAAACCATTGCGGTTCACTTGGTGATCCAAAAACAAAAACACATCGGAAAAGCAGCTCACTTCTCAACACTTCTCAAAGTAAAAACGAATTTTGTGGTGTCTATGAAAGGTGTCTGGTTCATTTTGTGGTGGTTTGTTACGTAAGTGAACGTGCAGTGCACTTGGGTAAAAAAGAAGTCTGCTACGAAGGACTCCTCTGTATAGTTCATTTCAAACAAAAATGCATTTAAAAACAAGTAAAAATGCAGTGCACTTTCGTCTAAAAAAAGTCCATTGCAAAGGACTCTTTGAAGCTCACTTTGTTTCTCTCCACGAAGTTGGCCATAAAAAAACCATTGCGGTTCACTTGGTGATCCAAAAACAAAAACACATCGGAAAAGCAGCTCACTTCTCAACACTTCTCAAAACGCGCGTAAAAAATTAATTAGTACGAAAAAAGACAATAGCAAATCATGAGGTTCGCTTTTGGTAGTGTTCCGCTTCACTTTCGGGAATGTTGCGGTCCACTTTCCTTCAAAAAAAAAGTTGGAAAAAAAGACAACAAAACTCCTCTGAGAAAAATCTACGTCCAACAAAATAAATCATGAGGTTCGTTTGACTGTCTGATGCAGTGCGTTCTTCAGTTTAAAGCAGTGCGCTTTTCGCGTTTTTGTAATTTCAAAACTGCTCTTAAACCGTAATGAATTAGAGGGCGTGTTCTACATGAGAAAGTAGCGTCTCTACGATATCTTTCCAACGGTGTATCATTTCGGCCAACGTTTTGTAAAAATTTCACGAAAAAACGGCCGCTGCCACTCGTAGTCAGCCGCACGATTTTCAAATTTAACTAAAAACCATAAGGAATCTCAAAAACATTTCAACATATGAAAGTTGCGCCTCGTTCATAGCTTTCCAACGGTATATTACACGCCTTGTTTCGACAAACGGTTAAAAAACTGGAGTGAAAACAGTACCGAAAAATTTGAAAAAATTCGAAAAACACAATTCCGCGATTTAGTAAATTCAAAACTGCTCTTAAACCGTAGCGAATTAGAAAAAATAATATATACAAAAAAGATGTGCGCCGACGATACCTTTCCAACGATGTATCATATGTTTCGTTCCGACGAGCGGTTTAGAAACAAACGCCAAAAAACGCTCGCTGCCATTCGTTGTGAGCCGCACGATTTTCGAAACTGCTCTTAAACTATGATGAATTTTGAAAAGTGTTCAACATGGAAAAGTTGCGTCTACTCCATAGCTTTTCAATGGTATATTACACGCATAATTCCGATAAACAGTTAAAAAACTAGAGCAAAAAAGGTACCAAAAAACAACACGTACAGTTTTTTCAACATGAAGTTCGCTGGTCTCTGTGGTGCGGTGCGTTTAGCTCTCCAATGCAATTTTGCAATGCAGTTCGGAAGTGTTATGAGAATATTATTCTCATAATGTTATGAGAATAGACCGGATGTATATATATATGGGACCGGAGCCCCTTTTTGGTCCGGCAAGGGAGCGGAGGGAGCACAAAGAGCAGATCGAGGGGCACACGCGAGCAGTTTACCCAGGTTCGGGCCGCACAGATGCGTAAAACCCTACTCCTGCTTTGGTTGTATTGAGTTCTTGGCTCGGGAGCAAGAAGATCTAAAGTGTTGGCTACACCGAGCGTGGGAGTGATCAAGTTTTCGGGATCCCCCCCCCTCTACGTTGTGCATGGGCCTCCTTTTATAGCTCAAAGGGGTCACCGACAGGTGTCAACGTAGAGGAGGGCAAAAACATAAAATGGGTGGTAGTTCCAATAGTGCATGTATAGTGCACGTACAGTGGTCTATACCTAACCTTGACGGTGGGGGACAAGGGCATTGAATGCCCGTCACCGTCACCCCAAAAGCGCCCGTCCGGGCGTCTCCGTTCGCCACGACGGAGGCCTCGTCACCGCGGCTCGCCACCGTGTACCCCAGGCTGCACAGCCGTCTGCCACGTGCCCCTGGAAGGGCCCCAGGGCGACGCGTGGACATATGAGCTGGAGCGCGGGCACACAGTGAAAGCTTCCCCGGGCAAGCACCTTGCCGGGGTTGCTTGCTTGCCGGGCCCGGAAGTTTGTCGCTTCCCGGGTCCTGCCGGGGCGCGTGATGCGCCACAATATGTCTTCTGAGATGCTGTTTTCTGGTCTTCCTGGCAAGCTCCTCTTGCCAGGGTCTTGTGAAAATAGAATGGTCTTGTGCTTGGAGCAGCCTTCCCGGCAAGCTCCTCTTGCCGGGGCCTTGTTCTTCTGACTTGTATACTTTGTTCTTGAATGGCTTCAAGGGAACTAGAGCGGGCTTTGGCGGGCACGTGGTGAGCCCGACCACGGGGCGCTGCTACTGCCCATGCACAAGTCGGGATACTAAGATACCCCTACTTTAGTACACCGACAGGAGCCCCCGGGCCTGGGCCACAGACGGTGCCGAGCGTTGTTGGGCCAGGCCCAAAATAGTGCACGGGCACACGCGGCCCACGGCGCGCCGTATCCCTCTCCGTATCTGCCGCATCTCTCCCTAACGGCACGCGTCGATTGCGGCGTCGTGGAGAGATCGTGGCATGTTTCTTTAATGGGAAAATGCGGAACGTCCCCCACTTCCCCCTTAAAAGCAGAGGAAGCAGGGGCAGTTTCCCCCCATTGCTTCATTGCGTCTTCAATCTCCAGAAACCCCCGCCGCTCTCCGCCTCCCCAAAGGTCGACAGAGAGCCGAGCTCTACCCTTCCTCCGCCGTCTCCAGCATCCGCAGCGCCGTCGACCTCCCTCGCCGTCCCCGCCATGGCCCCGAAGAGCGACAAGGCGAAGAGCGACAAGGCGAAGAAAGAGAAGTCCGACAAGGCGGCGAAGCTGGCAGCCATGCGGAAGAGGATGGTGGTCTTCCCGCCGAGGCTCGGCGCGAGGGAGCTGCGGGACAAGTATTACCTGTTCTGGGCGAGGGAGACGAAAGCTCACCCACGCACGAGGGTCCTCCCCGCCGAAGCCATCGACATGTACCCGGGAGGTTACCACTACTTCGCTTTCTTCTTCCACTGTGGCCTTTGTCCTCCATATTCTGAGTTTTTCTGCGATGTGATGAACACGTACGGCTTCCACCTCCTAGATTTCACCCCGAATGCGTTCTTACAATGGCCGTTTTCGCACATCTGTGCGAAAACTTTGTCGGGGTTCATCCAAAGGTAGCTCTCTTCTGCCACTTCTTCACACCTAGAGTAGAGTCTGGATCCCCACTCTCCGGCGGCATCTCCTGGATCTTCAGGCTCAACAAGAAAGAGGCGTACTTGATTGGAGAGCTCCGCGGCAAGTGGGATGAATGGAGGGCTGATTGGTGCTGGGTAACGGAAGAGGAACCCCAGCCGTTTACCTCCCCGCGCCGAGCGGGAATAGTGCGCGGCAAGGATTGGAGTGACTTGGCCCCGGAGGATGATAAGCTGCAGATCGCCCTTACTAGGATCCTTCGCCTCCGGGCTGCCAACCTTACTGTAGGTGAGGTCGGGGCGAATTTCCTCCGCCGCCGCATTGCCCCCTTGCAGGACAGGAAGAGGCCTGCTTGGGAGTTCGGCAATGCGGCAGACTTCATGAGGCTGCGCCCCGGGCTGAATTACAACTTCACTGTCTTGGAGCTCGAGGGAATGGTCGCTCGCTGTTCAAGCACGACCCAAAACACCCGGAGTGGTTCACCCCGTCGGACAGAGTAGTCCCATTATGCAACAACTCTGCCCTTAGTGCCATCCGTGCGGCAATGCCTCAGTGCGACTCCCACGGGGTTGTTCCTACTTGGCTGATGCCTTCAGAAGAGACCGTGCAGACCTTCTTCGACAACCTGGTTGAACGGTCGCGCAACCTCGACGAGAAGAAAGGCCTCACCCGCGCGACCACCGAACGGGACGTGGCATACATAGCCAACAGGATGGAGGAGGCCGCCGCAGCGGCGGCCGCGGGTGAGTTCGGGTACACCGTGGAGGAAGCAGAAGCAGCGGATGCAGTGAGCCGGGCCGAGGAGGAAGAAATCCTTAAGCTCCTGAGGCCTGCCGGGAAGCCTGCCGGGGAGCCTGCCGGGACGAGCGAGGCTGCCGGGCAAGGCACTGAGTCCAGTGAGCCCGCCGAGGAGGACGCTGAATCGGGCGATTCCGACGAAGACTCAGGCTGGTCACTGAACCTCGACGACCTTTCCTCATCCTCGGAGAACTCTCCGCCGCCGCCAAGTCCTCCGCCACAGCCGAAGAAGCGCCTCCGCAAGACCACTGAGACGGTGAAGCAGCCGGCGCCCCGACAGCAGCCGAAGCGCCACGCGACACGCGCCACCACGACGAGCAAGGTCGTCAAGGAGGTGCCTCGCGTCCCAGCGGCAAGCGGAGGCGGATCTTCCCGAAGCGGTTCTGGTGTTCCTTCTGCTCCTCGGTCCTCGGCGACGACCGGAGCGGGGTCTTCTCAACCCACGGCTCCGGAGCCCACCAAGCGCCCGCGGGAGCCTACTCCTCCAGCCCCTCGCGCTGGGATGCGCGAGGCGGAATTTGACTTCTCCGCCCTTAGCTCCGACGAGGAGGAGGAAGAGTAAGCACTTGAAACTTTTACTTCCTTTAATTCTTGTTGCTCTTGTCTTGAATTCTCTTTGCCTAACTCTGACCTTGTTTGGCTTCCAGGACCCTGACCCAGAGGCTAGCGAAGAGGGCCAAGATCCCTGTGGTTGACCTTGAGGACGACGAGCCCGTCGCCTCGGCAGGAGATGTGCCCGCGACAGGCTTGTCGGACCAGCCTGCTGCTCCGGAGAGCAGCCCCCAGCGCAGCCCCCAGCGTAAGTTCCTCGTTCACTTCCCTGCTTATTGGGCGCGCTTGAGCTTCTTATCCTCATTGATGTCTTGTTTGCTTGTTGTCTTGTGCAGAAGTGGAGCCGCAGCCGCGGGAGCGTCAAGATACTGCTCCCGATGAGCCGCTTGTCCCACCATCCCCGCCAAGGAGGAGTTCCCCGGCAAGGGAGGGTGCCCCGCCAAGGGCGGGTACTCCGCCAAGGGCGAGTACCCCGCCAAGGGCGAGCACCCCGACAAGGGAGGGCACCCTGCCAAGGGAAAGCGCCAGCAGCCCTCCGCCGGCGGGGGCCACTACTACGCCGCCAAGGGAAAACTCCCCGGCGAGGGACCCCGTTACTGAAGAGGCCCGCGCAGGTAAACCCTTGTACTTTCCTTCTTTTGAACTCTTCTTTTTTGGATATTTGCTTGACGATTCTTCTTTTCTTTTTCTGTTGTCAGATCCGCCTCCCCCGGAGCCGATGGAGACGGAGACCATCGCCGAGGAGGAAGTGTGCGACAATGCTAGTGATGCCGCCACTGCTGACGAGCCTGTTGCCGACGAGACCCCCGCGGCCACTGACGCGGCAGCTGGGGAGGAGGCCAGCGACCGCACTGACGGCCCCGAGGCTGCAGGAGCGCCGGACGCTGCACCGGCCGCCGACCCCTTCGCCGCCGCGACTGGGCCGGGTGTCTATCTGGAGGCCGCCAACGGGGTCTTCATCCAAGTTCCGTGGGCGTCCTCATCAAGGGAACCCGTGGAGGGGGAGAGCTTCGATGGAGAAGTCCTCGCCTCCGTCGGGCTAAAGGTTGTCGATGCGCCCGGCAGCAGCAGCGAGCCCGAAGAGGAGCAGCTCCTGCGCCGGCTTCTGGCCTTGTACCGAGCCAGGCAGGCCAAGCTGGAGTCCCGAGAGGCTCTCGCCGCCAAGGCCAACATCGACTTGGAGAAGCGCGCCGCCGAGCTCCGCGCCGCCAACCAAGCGGCCCTCCGGAACTTGGCGGAGGAGCGCGAGGAGCTCGCTGAGGCGCACTAGGCGTTCATCCTTGAGAAGGCCGAGGTTGAGGAGCAGCACCGTCTGGCCGCCGAGGATCTGGCTCGGCGGGAAGGAGCGCTGAACCAGCGGAAGGTCGACCTCGATAGCCACGAGGACGACCTTACCGCGCGCGAGCAGTCCATTGGTGGGGCTCTGCAGGAAACGAGGGATGCCACTGCTGCCGCAGAGACCGCCAAGAGGGACCTGGAGGCGAGGGTGGCGCAGTTGGAGCTTGATCTGAAGACGAGCGAGGAGAAGGTTGCCGCGCTCAAACTTGAAAGGGAGATGGACGCCCACAGCCACTCGGAGCTGGAGGTCCAACTCTCCGAGAAGGTCAAAGAGCTCAACAACGCCAAGGATTCCATCGCAGACTTGGAGCTGAAATTGTCCACTCTTACTGAGTCGCTTGACGGGGCCCGCGACAGGGAGTCTAAGTTGAAGGACGATCTCCGGGCTGAAAGGGCGCTGCTGGACAGTGCCGCTTTGTCGCAGAACAACTTCCAGCGGGCGGTGGAGCAGTGGACCGAGGAGCTCGTCGCCTCCGCCGCCAACATCGACAAGGAGATGGTGGCGTTGAGGGCGGAGCACCTCGTGTACTCCCCCGACGAGAGCCTCCCCCACAGCGCCAAGTTGAGCCTGTTCTTCAGAGGAGTGGCGCCGGCCCTCGCGCAGCTACGGGAGAGGGTCCCCACGCAGCTGGCTAACGAGGCGCGCCGGCTTTGCATGGGTACTATGGCGCGGGTGTTGACGAAGATCGTCTACCGCAACCCCGGGATTAATCTCGAGAACGTCCTCCGGACCTTGCCGCCCGAAGCTGACATGGAAGCGTTGAAGGCACAAGTCGCCCACATCGTGGCCAAGGCGGGCAAGATCAAGAGGGTTGACGGAGACCGTGTAGACTAGGCTCCTTTCTTTCTGCTTCCCTTGCCGCTGTCGATTAAGTCACGGGTAGTAGTTGGTTAGAACAGCGGCAAGTTATCTTGTAATATAACTTTATTTTGGATAGTCAATGCAGTGTTATCTCCCTTGCTTGATCCCTTCACTTTGTATGCTTTCCACCTTGCGCTTTTAGGGAACTTGCCGGCAAAGGGACCCTCGCCGCGAGCGCTGAGTGTGGGACTCTTAGCAGCCTGCTGGCAATGCCCTTGCCGGCAAGAAACCTTGCCGCAGCTAGTCGCAGCACACTTAGATTGCTGAGCGAACTCGGAAACGAAATAAGGGCGCGACACTTGTCGCAACTCACTTAAGCCGTTGAGCGTGCTCGAAACAAAGTAAGGGCGCGGCTAGCCACGGGTAGGTTCCTCCGCGCACAGGTTTTCCATACAGAGTGTGCTCGTTCAAGGAAGATAACTAAGAATTTTAAAATTTTGAATACTCAAACTTTGGCAACTTAGCTTTTGTGTTCTGTTTGCTTCCCGAACAGGCCTTCCTTCCTTGAACAGCACTTGGTCCATACCACTGTCTCCTTCCCCCCCGGCAAACTTGTGCGCGAGGGACACTTCTTCTGCTTAAAAGAAATGAAGAGGGGAGAAAACATAGATATGGAGCCTTGCGGCTCGTTATTGCTTACCGGAATCGTGTGCTGCGCAAAGTGTCAGATAATATATGCAATGAAAACAAGAATGCATGAAACGACAAGCTGTGCGAAACACAAAAGTTTTACTGATGCACGGGGTCTACGCCCGGCTTTGTACAAAGGTTTACATGCAACAACGGCAAGACTTGTACAAAAGGTGGTTGCCGAAGCGGATCACGGCAACCGCGCCTCATGGGTGAAACTTGCGAAGATGCTCAATGTTCCAGGAGTTGCTCACCGGTAAGCCTTCTTCGGTCTCAAGGCGGACAGCGCCGGGCCTTGTGACTTGTCTCACCCGATAAGGGCCTTCCCACTTCGGCGTCAACTTGTTGGAGTTCTTGGCGGACTGAACGCGCCGAAGAACAAGGTCGCCTTCCTCGAGACTCCTGGCCTTGACCTTGCGGCTATGATAGCGACGCAAGGCTTGCTGGTACCGAGCAGCTCGTACAACAGCCTGGAGACGGTCCTCCTCGAGGAGCAGTGCATCATCTTGCCGCAGCTGCTCTTGCTCGAGCTCATCGTAAGCGAGTACTCGAGGAGACCCGTATACGAGTTCCGTGGGGAGAACTGCCTCTGCTCCATAGACAAGAGCAAAGGGTGTCGGTCCGGTGGCTCGATTTGGTGTAGTCCTGATTGACCAAAGAGCCGCCGGCAACTCCTCGATCCAGTTTCTTCCGCACTTGTGCAGCCTGTCGAAGGTCCTTGTCTTGAGTCCGTGCAGCACTTCAGCATTTGCCCTCTCCGCTTGACCATTGCTCCTCGGGTGAGCAACAGAAGCGAAGCAGATCTTGGCGCCAAGGTCTTGGACGTACTGCATGAAGGTGCGGCTTGTGAACTGTGTGCCGTTGTCGGTGATGATCCTGTTAGGGATTCCGAAACGGCAAACGATCGATCTGAAGAACCTGACTGCTGACTGTGCGGTCACCTTTCTCACTAGTTCCACTTCCGGCCACTTTGTGAACTTGTCGATAGCAACGTACAAGTACTCAAAGCCCCCGACAGCGCGGGGAAAGGGGCAGAGGATGTCGAGCCCCCAGACCGAAAAGGGCCAGGACAAAGGGATCGTCTGGAGAGCTTGAGCTGGCTGGTGTATTTGCTTGGCATGGAACTGGCACGCTTCACACTTGGTTACTTGTGCAGTTGCATCTTGGAGGGTTCTGGCCAGAAGAAACCTTGCCGGAACGCCTTCCCGGCAAGTGCTCTTGCGCCAATGTGGTGTCCACATATGCCTTCGTGATCTCTGCCAACAGTTTCTGTCCATCTTCCCGGGAAATGCATTTCAATCTGACACCATTAAGCCTTCTTCTGTACAGTTCGTTGCCGACGAACTGGTACATACTTGACTGCCTGGTTATTCTCTCTATCTCTTCTGGTTCTTCGGGAAGTTCTCCAGTTTGAAGAAAACGGATGATTTGATGTGCCCATGCTGGAGCCTGGGGCTCAACAACAAGGACTAAAGGCACCAGTGCTGCCGCGGGAACGTCAGCTTCTACGGCAAAGACTTAAGGTTCTGCCGGAGCTTCACGTTCCCCGGCAAGCCTGCCGGGGCAGGACTTGCCGGGAACATCTGCTTCAACTGCACGAACCCTAGGGTCCGCAGGAGCAGAGTGTTCCTCAGCAACTCGGTCGTTGATCTTGGGAACCTTGGCGGCGGCTTCAGGAAGATCCGCCGGCAAGTAGTCACCGGAGACCAACTTTCTTTTCTTGCTCTGCCCAACTGATGGTGTAACTGATGGTTGAGTTAACTTGAGTAGGAAGGTCCCTGGTTCCATAGGTAACTTCATTGCAGCGCACTTTGAGAGGCCATCTGCGGTATCATTTTGAGCCCTTGGAACGTGCTCCATCTGCAGGCCTTCAAAGTGTTCTTCAAGCTTCCTCACTTCATCGACATAAACTTCCATCAGAGGACTCTGGTAGCTCTTGTTTACTTGTCGGACCACCAACTGTGAAGCTCCCCGCACAATCAGCTTCTTGATCCCAAGTTCGGCTGCAATTCTGAGGCCGACAAGCAAACCCTCATACTCAGCTGTATTGTTTGTCGCTTGCTCCTTGGAAAAGTGCATTTGAACAACGTACTTGAGGTGTTCCCCGGTGAGTGCTACGAGTAACACACCAGCACCGGCGCCTTGCAGTGAGAAGGCACCATCGAAGTACATTACCCATTCATTGCTTGCTTCCTTGACGGGGATGCTTGTCTCTTGAACTTCTTCGTCTGGTGTTGGCGTCCATTCCGCTATGAACTCTGCCAAAGCTCTGCTCTGTATAGTTGATGTGCTTTCAAACTTAAGACCAAAGCTTGACAGCTCTAGTGCCCACTCGACAATCCTGCCTGTTGCTTCTGGATTTTGCAATATCCTCTTCAGCGGAAAGCGAGTGACCACTGTTATCTCATGTGCTTGGAAGTAGTGGCGCAGCTTTCTCGAGGCCATGAGGAGGCCGAAAAGCAGCTTCTGCACCCCAGAGTATCTTGATCTAGCCCCCTGCAAGAGGGAGCTTACAAAATAAACTGGGCGCTGCACCATCTTCTTTCGCACTTCTCCTTGTTCCTGCGCAGACTTGTCCTTGTCGGGGTCAGAGCTTGTCGGGGAAGCCCCCTGCTTGTCGCTGGACGTGCTTGCCGGGGCTGCGGGCTCCTCCTCTGCCTCCCTCTCTGCTACCAACGCAACACTAACCACTTGATTGGTTGCTGCTAAGTATAGCAGCAACTTCTCTTGCGGCTTAGGTGCGACAAGTATAGGAGTGGAGGACAGGTATCCTTTCAAGTCATGCAGCGCTGCCTCCGCTTCCGGAGTCCATTTCATAGGACCTGCCTTTTTCAAGATTTTGAAGAAAGGCAGGGCGCGTTCTGCAGACTTTGAAATGAACCTGCTAAGGGCAGCCACACAACCAGCAAGTCTCCGTACATCCTTGACGCGCTTTGGAGCTTCGATCTGCTCGATGGCCTTGATCTTGTCGGGATTGGCTTCAATCCCCCTCTGTGACACAAAGAACCCAAGAAGCTTGCCGGAGGGGACTCCGAAGACGCACTTCTCGGGGTTCAGCTTGAGTTGTATCTTGCGCAGATTTGGAAAAGTCTCATCCAGGTCTTGGATCAGGGTATCCTTGTTCTTGCTCTTGACCACTATATCATCCATGTAGGCTTCTACATTCCTGTGTATCTGTGGCTCAAAAGCAGTGTGGACCACCCTTGCAAATGTTGAGCCTGCATTCTTCAGTCCAAAGGGCATACGTATGAAACAGTAAGTGCCACATGGAGTAATGAATGCGGTCTTCTCTTCGTCTTCCTTGGCCATGAATATCTGGTGATACCCGGAGTATGCATCAAGAAATGAAAGCAACTCACATCCAGCCGTGGAGTCAACGATCTGGTCAATGCGCGGCAAGGGAAATGGATCCTTGGGACAAGCTTTATTCACATCAGTGAAGTCTATACAAAGTCTCCACTTCCCATTCGCCTTGCGCACGACAACTGGATTTGCCAACCACGTAGGATGAAGTACATCTCTCACAAGGCCTGCTGCTTCCAACTTCTTGATCTCTTCGGCAATGAACTCTTGGTGATCCACCGCTTGCTTCCTGACCTTCTGCTTGATGGGCCGCGCGTGAGGACAAACAGCAAGCTTGTGCTCAATTACCTTCCTGGGAACGCCGGGGATGTCAGACGGTTGCCATGCAAACACGTCGACATTCGCCCGCAGGAAGGCAACGAGCGCGCTTTCCTATTTGGGGTCGAGCATAGCACTGATGGTGAAGGTACCACCAGTGTCGTCCTCCTTGGCGGACACCTTCTTGGTTGCGGGTGGAGCTGCCATTCCCTTCTTGCACTTGCCGGTGGAGCTCGATGGTGCGTCCTCGACGGCAGCGCAGCACTCCGAAGAGGTGCGCTTGCCGGAGTGGGCCCCAGAGCTCTTGCCGGACTTGGTGTTCCCCCCGGGAGCTTCAGCGGCAAGTGTCTTGCTATCTACCGCGGCTGTTGCATCCCGGTAAATCTTGTCGGCGCAAATGAGCGCGTCCTTCTTGTCGCCGGGGACAGAGATGACGCTTATTGGCCCTGGCATCTTGAGCATGTTGTATGCGTGGTGAGAGGCTGCCATGAACTTGGCGAGCGCAGGATGGCCAAGTATCCCATTGTATGGCAATGGGATATCGGCGACGTCGAAGGTGATCGTCTCAGTCCTGAAGTTTAGATCTCCGCCAAAGGTCACTGGCAATGTGATCTTCCCCTTCGGCTTGCTCCTTCCCGGGATGATCCCTTGGAAGGTCCCGGTTTCCTCAAGCTCGCTGTCGGGGATCTGCAGCTTCCGGATTACAGCAGAGGAGATCAAGTTTAGGCCAGCCCCGCCATCAACCAGCATCTTGGTGACCTTGAGGTTGCGGATAGTTGGCGAAACCAACATCGGCAAGCACCCGACCGCAGTGGTGCGGTCAGGGTGGTCCTCAAGGTCGAAGATGATGGGCATGCTGGACCACTTCAGTAGCTTGCGTGACTCGACGGGTGGCTCTGCCGCATTCACCTCCCGCACCCATTGCTTGAGTTGGCGGTGGGAAGTATGCAGAGAGGCACCTCCATCGACGCACAGAGCTTCTGTGGCCTTCTGAAACTCCTGCTCGCTATTATCTCCGTCACATGTCCTCGTCATCGTCTTCGTCTTCATCCTTGTCGCGGCCCTGAGGAGGTCTATCTCCTTGCCGCTGCTTGGCCTTGCCGCGGTGTCCTCCTCGGCCATTGAATGGCTGCTTCTTGCCGGATTCACCTCCGCCTCCCTGGGCGTTCTCCTTGTCGCGCCGCTCGTATTCAGCCTTCTGCTGCTCTACGAGGTATTCGACTCTCTTGCAGTTCTGAAGATCGTGGCCCTTGGTGCGATGGATCTTGCAGTACTGCTTGTCGGAGCCGTCCTGCTTGTCGGCGGCGGCTACAGTGGCAGACTCCTTGCCGGAGCCAACAGCCTGCGGTTTCTTGTCGCCAGCCTCCTTGTCGGACTTCTCCACAGCCAATACTTCCTTGCTCTTCTTCTTCTTGTTGTTCCGCCGCCGGTTTTCCTTGCCGGGGCGGCATCCTCGCTGTCCGTTCCTCCTGCTCCAGTATCCTCTCCGGGGAGTCTCCTCCCTTCTTTGGCGTGCGCACACTTGTCAGCCAGAGCGTAAAGCTCGCTGACGTCCCGGATCTTGGTCATTGCCATCTCTTCCCTCATCCGGCGGTTACGCACGTTCTGGTGGAACGCGCTGATAACCACGGCAGGGTGGACATCCGGGATGTTGTGCTGAACGCGGCTGAACCTCTGGATGTACTTTCGCAGGGACTCTCCCTCCTTCTGGGCAAGAATGTGGAGATCGCTCTCCTGGCCGTGGGGTTTGTGGCCGCCCGTGAAGGCGCCGACAAACTGGTGGCACAGATCTGCCCAAGAAGAGATGGAGTTCTCCGGCAAGTGCATAATCCAAGATCTGACGTTTGGCTTAAGCACGAGCGGGAAGTAATTTGCTAGAATCCTCTCGTCGCGTCCCCCGGCAGCCTGCACCGCAATGGTGTAGATGCTGAGGAACTCCGAGGGGTGGGTCTTGCCGTCGTACTTCTCGGGTACGTCGGGCTTGAAGTTCTTCATGCTGGGCCACTGGACTTGCCGCAGCTCTCGGGTGAACGCAGGGCAACCTACCGCGTACGGCAAGTCGCCTGGTTCACCGGGCACGTGCAAGTCGACAGCGGTCCCAGCGCGCTGGTCGGACTGTCGCCGTGCTTCTCTTCGACGCTCGATGCGAGTTCGAGCGTCCTCTTGTCGCCTGTCATCGAGGACTTGGCGCTGATCGCGGCGAGCTCGCGGATCCGACGATGCCGTGGAGTCGTCGTCGACGTTGATCCGGCGAGCCGGCGATTTTTGCTTCTGCGGCGGGGAGTGCACGGTAGTTGCACCCCCGGCGGTCTTGTCTCCATCGGCCTTCGCTTGGCTGACTTGCCGCGGCCGCGATGTTGCCGGCTGCTGCAGCGAGTCGTTGTTGGCGAAGGCGATGAGGCTCTGGATTGTAGCCCTCCAGTCTTCGGCCTTGTCCGCCGCTGGGGGGAAGTCGAGGAGCAGCTGAGCCCTAGCTAGAGCTTCTGCTGGAGAGGAGGGAAGCGGTGGCGAGCGGTGTGAGGAGTGAGATATGCTCGGACTTCTAACAGCGTTAGAAGGAGCAGGTTCTCGCCCCGACGATCGCGCCTTGCTCGTGCCGGCGCGCTGGCCTTGAGCGTCCCGCGACCCGCCAGCTTGGCTACGTCCCAGAAAGCGTATGGTACCCCCGGTACCACGCCGCTGCTGGTCCGGCGCCTCCTGAGAGGGACGTGGTGCGTGCACGGACACCGATGTCTTGGAGTGGGCTCGGTCGTCCGTCTTGTCCTTGGACTTGGCGGCGCCGTGAGTGTCCTCACCGGCGTCCACCCTTCCGCCAGCGTCTACCCCACCAACCGTTGGTTCTGGTGGTGGTGGGATCGACGCGGACGGGCCTCCTACCTCCGAAGCTTTCTTCTTCGGTGGCATGCTGAGGTAGTCGATGAGGTTGATGAAGCTGGTGGAGTTGCTGAAAGTTGCGCCCGCGCGAGCGCCGGATCAGGTTCGCACAACCTCGACGCCCCCTACCTGGCGCGCCAAAGATGCCGGGGAAACTAATCACCCACGAACACCTATGGGACCGGAGCCCCTTTTGGTCCGGCAAGGGAGCGGAGGGAGCACAAAGAGCAGATCGAGGGGCACACGCGAGCAGTTTACCCAGGTTCGGGCCGCACGGATGCGTAAAACCCTACTCCTGCTTTGGTTGTATTGATTTCTTGGCTCGGGAGCAAGAAGATCTACAGTGTTGGCTACACCGAGCGTGGGAGTGATCAAGTTTTCGGGATCCCCCCCCCCCCTCTACGTTGTGCATGGGCCTCCTTTTATAGCTCAAAGGGGTCACCGACAGGTGTCAACGTAGAGGAGGGCAAAAACGTAAAATGGGTGGTAGTTGTAACAGTGCATGTACATTGCACGTACAGTGGTCTATACCTAACCTTGACGGTGGGGGACAAGGGCATTGAATGCCCGTCGCCGTCACCCCAAAAGCGCCCGTCCGGGCGTCTCCGTTCGCCACGACGGAGGCCTCGTCACCGCGGCTCGCCACCGTGTACCCCAGGTTGCACAGCCGTCTGCCACGTGCCCCTGGAAGGGCCCCAGGGCGACGCGTGGACATATGAGCTGGAGCGCGGGCACACAGTGAAAGCTTCCCCCGGCAAGCACCTTGCCGGGGTTGCTTGCTTGCCGGGCCCGGAAGTTTGTGGCTTCCCGGGTCCTGCCGGGGCGCGTCATGCGCCACGATATGTCTTCTGAGATGCTGTTTTCTGGTCTTCCTGGCAAGCTCCTCTTGCCAGGGTCTTGTGAAAATAGAATGGTCTTGTGCTTGGAGCAGCCTTCCCGGCAAGCTCCTCTTGCCGGGGCCTTGTTCTTCTGACTTGTATACTTTGTTCTTGAATGGCTTCAAGGGAACTAGAGCGGGCTTTGGCGGGCACGTGGTGAGCCCGACCACGGGGCGCTGCTACTGCCCGTGCACAAGTCGGGATACTAAGGTACCCCTACTTTAGTACACCGACATATATATATATATATATATATACACACACACACACACACACACACTTATAAGGACATGGTTGCATAACCAAATTAAACATCCACTTACATAGGTGGCTACTATACAACCATGGCATTTGCACACACCAAAGTAAACAATTACATGCATAATTACATAGGTGGCTACTACACACATGACATTTCCACATACCAATAAATTAAACTATATATTACATGCATGATCAACTAGCATAAACGATCATCTAATCATCATCTACTTCTTGGGACGCTTGCTCTACTTGTGGCTCGACCCGGGCTCGTCGATTTGGGTAACAAGGCACTTCCTCACGTCAACGATCCGCCTGTGCATCTCGTAGCATGTGTACATGCTCTTGGCCACGAACCTGAGGTGAGGTTCATCCTGTTGCCGCATCCAGGCCCTGTGCCAGGATACGAGACTTGTTCTCTTGGCATCCGGCTTCACCTTTTCTTAGTAGGGGTCGATGATGGCTGATGCGAGTTCAACCAGGGAGTCCTTCTTCGTGCTGCCCCAGACCCTGTAGTGCTCACGGATTTCGACAAGGTTCTGGCAGGCCAAGCCCATAACCTTGAGCGCTTTTACATCGTCGGTGGTTTCCACCGTGGCGAACTTGTAGTCGGTGTTGTTGACAAACCTGTTGAAACGGTCGTAGTGCTCTGTGGCCATGCAATAGTGGTAGATAAGGACATGATGGTGCATGCACAACTGGGCGACGACAACATTCTGATCTATGTCGGGACGACCGGCGGTGTACTGGAGGTCGATGCCGACCACCTTGTACTTGTCTCCAGCAAGCAACTACTCAATGGTGTTGATGTAGTCGTCCACCACGGTCAGGTCGATGGTGGACACCACCGAGAGATCCGTCTCCGTCGCGTGGGTCTCCACTCTATGCTCGCCGAACTCCATTGGAGCGCCGCTGGACATCCCCTCTCTATGTGTCGTCATGGGTGTGCTTGTTGTGTTGTGGGGCGCGATCGAAAGGTTGAAGAGACTAAGGTTATAATGGCCGCTGTTATTAAAGGGGAAGCCAGACGGCTAGGAATATCAGCAGGCCCTTGATGGCAGTTCTAATTTGCAGTGCGTAACTCCGCACATAACTACATCGCGTGGCAACATGCGCGGCGCAACCGCATGCATACGGGGCCCCCGACGTGATCGTGTGCACGCCCAACCGTTGGCAGAGCGCGCGCGGAGGGGCGCGAGCAGAGCGCGCCGCGGCACCTAATGGGGAGCACAGCGCACTGCGGTGCCTAACGGCGGGATAGACCTTCATTCAAGCCAATCAAAATAAGTCTGGAACGGACATGTCTGTATTGAGCAAATTAAAGGGATCGCACATGTGTGTATTGTCTGGAACGAGAATGCAATAGCAAAATAATAATTAAGGCCACGATGATGCAATCGTAGTGGTGGTTACAGGAGGCAAGAAGAAAGATGCATCCATCAACGTACGACATCCTCCTCCTCAACTCAGTGCGCCGGCCGGGCCACCGACCGGCGGCTTTTGTGGCGAGGTCAAGGTGCTTCTCAGCAAAGGCATCCAAGGCTTCCAGTCGGCTCAAGAAGGCCAACGTCATAGCGTCCTCACTGGCCTTGTGGATACCTATGTACACGATTTGCTCGTACACATGGATGTGTAGGTCGACGGTTTCTTGTAGGGCGAGGCGCCTCGCGGCGAGCGCGACCTCCAGGTGGACATTCTTCATGGCATCGGCGGGCACTCGCAGGGCCACCAGTGCTTGAAAGAGGTTCCGACCATGGAGGCCGATTAGGTTGGCAGGAAATGAGGAGCCCGGGCGCGCGGGCTGGAGGAGTACGGTGATGTCGTCCGCGAACTTATTGACGACAGTGAACCTATTGGTGGTGCGAACGATTATCTGGTCCAACTGAGAGTCGTAGCTAGCGTCGACGGCGGCCATCCACCAGTCGGTCACCAACACCGTATGGAGACGATCCATGGTGTCATGCCGCAGGCCGGCGTCGTGGACCATCTGGCATAGCCGCTGGCTGCTCACGCGCAGCCGCCATGGTCTAGAGTGGGCACTGTTGCGCTTATTAGTGTAGGTGCTTAGGCAAATGCTTAGGTGCGTAGTAGATGCATTGGAATGGAGGGGCGCCTTTATATGAGTGCAAACTGCGTTGCATTCACATCGTGTTGCCTTATTTCCCGGTCCTCCCATTACTTCCCTCATGCATTCACACTATGCTAATTGAATGAGGATGCATCATTGGCCGTTCAACATTTCGGGAACCTCTACCCTCTCCCTCGTCTGCATTAAAGCCGTATCGGGAAATGGGCCGCCCGCTGTCAAATCGAATAGTACTGCGCCGCCCGCTGCACGCCTGGCTGAACACGCCTTCCTCGCCTCCATCTATGCTTAATTACTGAATTTTAGTTGCAAAAATTAGATGCTGCTAGTGATTTTTAGCTTCATATTTTGACAAATCGCAGTGTTACAAGGTTGGCAAATGGCAATGTTACTAGATCAACAAATGTCAATCTTTCTAGTTTGAAAAATGGCAACATACCCAATATGACAGATGCCAATGTTACCAAATTGTTTGTAAGTGGTTCACACGGGTCATCCAGAAGAACCGTTTGTATTCAAGAGATGCACAAATCCTGCTCCCACTTTGCCACATCATGTTGATGCCGCTCCATGATAGCATGCCAAGTTTCATGTTGATGCCGCTCCATGATAGCATGCCAAGTTTTGGATTTACTAGAATTTAAAAACCAGGCATCTCAATGTTTTGCCGGCAATCAACGGTGCCATGGTGTTTGAAATTCATTCCCATTTCTTCCATGGGACCTAAGCATGCACCGAAGGACAAAGATTTGATTTTCCAACGAATTTATATGAACTGGAGCATGCGCATGTAGTTCAAATTTGAATCATGCACATAAATGCATTGAAAACTCACTTAATGCATAAAAATGTCCAAACGAACCCCGAAAAATCAAAAAAATTCACACAACACTCCTGTTGTTCTATGTTGACACGAGAAAAAAAACTTGAAAGCAATAAGAGGCAATGGATATCGTTTCGTCCCCAAAGGTGGGACGTTCCCTACCGAAAAGCATCATGCTTGTTGTGAGAAGCTCCGGTTTGTGAGAAGCATATACCCAAACCTGCCCCAAATGGGACAAAATTTGTACAACGGCATGTTGATGCCGCTCCATGATAGCATGCCAAGTTTCATGAATTTCACACGAGTTTTGGATTTACTAGAATTTTAAAACCAGGCATCTCAATGTCTTGCTGGCAATCAACGGTGCCATGGTGTTTGAAATTCATTCTCATTTCTTGCATGGGACCTAAGCATGCACCCAAGGACAAAGATTTGATTTTTCAACAAATTTATATGCGCTGGAGCATGCACACGTAGTTCAAATTTGAATTATGCACATCAATGCATTGAAAACTCACTTAATGCATAAAAATGTCCAAACGAACCCCAAAAAATCACAAAAATTCACACAACACTCCTGTTGTTCTATGTTGACACGAGAAAATTACATGAAAGCAATAAGAGGATATCGTTTCGTCCCCAAAGGTGGGGCATTCCCTACCAAAAACCATCATGCTTGTTGTGAGAAGCTCCGGTTTGTGAGAAGCATCTACCCAAACCTGTCCCAAATGGGACAAAATTTGTACCACGGTATGTTGACGCCGCTCCATGATATCATGCCAAGTTTCATGAATTTCAGACGAGTTTTGGATTTACTAGAATTTAAAAACCTTGCATCTCAATGTTTTGTCGGCAATCAACGGTGCCATGGTGTTTGAACTTCATTCCCATTTCTTGCATGGGACCTAAGCATGCACCCCAAGGACAAAGATTTGATTTTTCAACGAATTTATATGAACAGGAGCATGCGCATGTAGTTCAAATTTGAATCATGCACATAAATGCATTGAAAACTCACTTAATGCATAAAAATGTCCAAACGAACCCCGAAAAATCACAAAAATTCACACAACACTCATGTTGTTCTATGTTGACACGAGAAAAAAACTTGAAAGAAATAAGAGGCAATGGATATCGTTTCGTCCCCAAAGGTGGGACGTTCCCTACCGAAAACCACCATGCTTGTTGTGAGAAGATCCGGTTTGTGAGAAGCATATACCCAAACCTGTCCCAAATGGGACAAAATTTGTACCATGGCATGTTGATGCCGCTCCATGATAGCATGCGAAGTTTCAAGAATTTCAAGTGAGTTTTGGATTTACTAGAATTTAAAAACCAGGCATCTCAATGTTTTGCCGGCAATCAACGGTGCCATGGTGTTTGAAATTCATTCCCATTTCTTGCATGGGACCTAAGTATGCACCCAAGGACAAAGATTTGTTTTTTCAACGAATTTATATGCACTGGAGCATGCGCATGTAGTTCAAATTTGAATTATGCACATAAATGCATTGAAAACTCACTTAATGCATAAAAATGTCCAAACGAACCCCGAAAAATCACAAGAATTCACACAACACTCATGTTGTTCTATGTTGACACGAGAAAAAAACTTGAAAGCAATAAGAGGCTATGGATATCGTTTCGTCCCCAAAGGTGGGACGTTCCCTACCGGAAACCATCACGCTTGTTGTGAGAAGCTTCGGTTTGTGAGAAGCATATACCCAAACCTACCCCAAATGGTACAAAATTTGTACCATAGCATGTTGATGCCGCTCCATGATAGCATGCCAAGTTTCATGAATTTCAGACGAGTTTTGGATTTACTAGAATTTGAAAACCAGGCATCTCAATGTTTTGTCGGCAATCAACGGTGCCATGGTGTTTGAAATTCATTCCCATTTCTTCCATGGGACCTAAGAATGCACCCAAGGACAAAGATTTGATTTCTTTTTTATGAATTTACATGCACTGGGCATGTGCATGTATTTCAAATTTGAATTATGCACATAAATGCATTGAAAACTCACTTAAAGCATAAAAATGTCCAAACAAACCCTGAATAATTCCAATTCTTTTATGATCACTACAGATAAAAGGTCTAGCAATTCAAACACCATCCATGGCTGCTGTGACCCCATTATATAATTCAAATCAAGACCAAAAATCAAGTACATCCCACACAATTTATTATAACCAACCGTGTGAGATGCAACACAAAATATCTTCGGACCGTGTCTGAATAAGGGACCGTGTCTGATGACACTTTGCGCGCCAGTTTTTTGTCTGAAGCGATTCCAAATTTTCGGCTTCCGCGGAAATATCTACCTCCCCGCCCCCTCCCCCTTACCAAAAGCCACATTTCCCCTCTTTCCACCTTCCTTTCCAAGTTGAAACCTTCACTCCTTTCTTGCAGCGTCGCCGCCTCCTCGCCGACGACCCTCCTTCACGCTGCTCGGCCTTGCCTATCTAGGCGGGTAATCCACACCCGACCCCCATCCTCCTCCTCCTTCCACATCCCACATGCCCCGACTGCCGGCGCGAGCGCGACACCTTCCACCCAAATCACCGACCCCTCCACCAAATAAGCGCCGACCTAAGCCATGGTGCATGCAGTATAGCTAGGACCTCAAGGAGCATTTGGCAGCGGAGAAGCAAATCGCGGCCGTACATGCGGATGAGATCGCGATGGCTGCCATTCGTGCCGACCCCCAAATCTTGGAGGAGCACCTCGCCGTCGAGGCCACCGTTGACGCCTCACGCGCTGACGCCGCGAGGTGGTTGGCTGCTTTAAACGACAGTTCATGGCGTTTTCTTGAGGCCACCGTCGGTGCCTTTGACGAAGACTACGAGGTGTTTTCTCAGCGTGCATGTGCTTACCTCATCTCGAGAGCCAGAAGGTTGGTGCCTGAAGCGGCTCAGGCAACTCACCACTACAACGAGGGCACCCACGAGGCGGAGGCCTTGCCCTCTTCCATGTCCAAGGAGCCAATCGTCATCGATATCTCCGACAATGAGGAGTAGCTTGTCTTATTAGCTCACTATAAGGACCCATGTTCAATTTGCTAGCTACTGCCTTTCCGTAAAAAATTCTAGTGAATTGTTCTATCTACTTTAACCATGCAATCTTCTTCTATAGTGTATATGTTCTATATGACGTGCAATGTGGTGTTCAATTAACTGTTTGGTTCACTTCTGCAAATGTGATGTTCAATTCTTCAGGGTGCAATATTTCCAAGTTGTTAAGCATGCTTGGTTTGGTTAACTGTCTGATCTTCTATTAGGAGTATGTTATATTGTTCAATTGGTGTTTACTTAACTGCTTGGTACATTTTTTTGGCTTGGTTCACTTGTTGTGGTGTTTAGTTAACTGCTTGGTTCAGTTCTGCGATGCGATATTCAATTGTTTTGGCTGCATTCTGTTATTGTATACCATGTGCGGAATAAATCGAATCTGTCTGTACTAAATACATGAGAAACAAATACAATTGCTATATTTCCAAGTTGTTAAGCATACTTGGTTTGGTTAACTGTCTGATCTTCTATTAGGAGTATGTTATATTGTGCAATGTGGTGCTCAGTTAACGTTTGGTTCATTTGTTGTGGTGTTTAGTTAACTGCTTGGTTCAATTCTGCAATGCGATGTTCAATTGTTGTGGTTGCATTCTCTTATTGTATACCATGTGAGGAATAAATCGAATTTGGATGTACTAAATACATGAGAAACAAATACAATTGCTATATTTCCATGTTGTTAAGCATGCTTGGTTTGGTTAACTGTCTGATCTTCTATTAGGAATATGTTATATTGTACAATGTGGTGCTCAGTTAACGTTTGGTTCATTTATTGTGGTGTTTAGTTAATCGATTGGTTCAATTCTGCAATGTGATGTTCAATTGTTGTGGCTGCATTCTGTTATTGTATACCATGTGAGGAATAAATCGAATTTGGCTACACTTAATACATGCGAAACATATACAAGTGCTATATTTTCTAGTTCTTAATCATGCTTGGTTTGGATAAATGGGTTTTCCATGTGGCTAGAATTAATCTGATGAATCTGCAATGTGCTTATTTATCATCAACATATTTTACTGATAGCATGCGAACCCTTATTTAACCTGATGACTAACTACCTTATATGTGTTGCGGGGAAACAATGGGAAGCACTGAGGTTTACAAGATGGTACTAACTATTATACCTTGCCTTTTTGTATTCCTTTGCCCCATTTCCAATATAGAGAAGATATTTATGCACATCCTTGTTTTCAGGCTTCACTGATGATTACCTCTCAAACCACCTCTGTGGTCAGGAGGCGAGGAAAGTTTTCATACAACACCCACGGTTCAATATTGAAGTGTGTAATGCCCCGGATGTAATACTTTCCCTTTTGGGTATATAATATATCTCCGGCTTCATCTATTTCCACTCCGGGTTCTTTGTCTTTCGGGTTTTCGTCGTTTTGTTGTGTGAGTGTGTGGCATTCATTCATATCATGTAGACATGTGCATCACATTGCATTTGTGTTGTCGGTTGCATCCGGTTCCACGCGTTCCTTCCCGTTGTCCGTTTCGCGTTCCGGAGCTCCCTCACGTGTCCATGACGTCCCATAGGACTACTTTGTTGTTTGGGCGTGTAACGTTACCGGTGTGCCGCGAGACTTGTCGTGTGTTGTTGTTTTGTTGTGTGCAACCCGCCTCTCAAATCTCGTCGCGTTTGGACTCCGTTTGCTATTCCATCAGTTATTCGTGTGGGTCCAAAGTGCCTCGCTTTGTGTCCCAGAAACATCCCTCCAGCAACCCACTACCCTCTTCTAGGCCCATCCAAACTTCCCCCGCGATCGGATCCGTCGGATCGCGATCGGAGGGCGCCTAACACCCCCAAATCCCCCCAAACCCTAGCTATCTGCTATATAATAGACCCCCTAGTCTATTTTTTGGCATCCCTAACCTCTAGCTCCTCTCTCCCCCTCATTTTCCTCAGAACCACCAGCCACTTGGCTCTTCCCTCGAGCTCCCCACCGACCCAGCCGATCCCCAGGTCAACGCCCTCGCGCGCTGGGCGCCGTCCGACCGAGCGCCTCGAGCCAGCGCGTTTCCTTCGTCGACCAGATCGCCTCGGGTCAACGATCCAGCCGCTTCGCATCGTCGCCAGGCCTCGGCCTCCTTCGACCGCCGGGTGGACCACATCACCGGGCCACCGATCCTCCAGGGCGCTTCCTTCCCGGGCCGGCCCACGCCACCGCAAGCCGCCTCCTCGCCCCGATCGCACCGCCGACCGCCTCCTCGCCCCGACCGCACCGCACCAGGCCACCGCCGGGCACACCGCTCCAGGCCGCAGCGGGCCCTCGCCTCCGCGCGGGCTGCCAGCCAGCCAGCTAGGCCGCGCCCTTCCTCCGCCTAGGCCGCCTCGCCTCAGCCGCCGCACGGGCCTGCTTCGCCTCCCGCCGGCCCGAGGCCACTCCCCCCCTCCAGCTGGTCCGAAGCCTCCGCAGCATATCCACGCCGGGCCGGATCCATCTCCACCGCGGGCCCAAGTCCTTTTGCTTCAGATCTGAGGTTGCTATGGTTTTTTTTTCACTAAGTCTCTGATGTCTTTAATCTGTGATGCACCCATAGAATCACCCATCCGGTCGTGTCCTGAGACTTAGATACGCGCGGCTACTATCAGGGTGTCGACACGCCGGGAGGATTTGCTGGATTAGCCTTACCTTAGATCGGCATATCTTGAGCACGGGATTCCGAGAATACTCGGGTCTTCCCACTTTGGATTTGCGACTCCGCGGATCGTGGGCTTGTAATGGGTCAAGTTGGAACACCCCTGCAGGGTTATGAACTTTCGAAAGCCGTGTCCGCGGTTATGTGGCAGATGGGAGCTTGTTAATATCCGGTTGTAGATAACTTGACACAATGTTTCTAATACACTACCGGCGTGTGTTCCGTGACTGTCAATTTCCGAATAGGGATTCGGGAGTTGAACACGGAGGGGTTATGTTTGTTGAGCTTGTAGTTAGGATCACTTCGTGATCACTTCTCGCCCGAGACTTTCTCTTCTCGCTCTCACTCACGTAAGCTAGTTGCTAGTTGCTGCTGCAGACACTTATTCTTTTCTTCAGCCTTATCCTCACCCAAGGCTTGAATAGTCTTGTTACCCGGGAATGGAATTGCTGAGTCCTCTGTGGCTCACAGTTACTTCACCACACCAGATGCAGGTCCAGTTGTGAGCTATCCAGGTGATGGCACCGAGCTTGACTGGGAGTACGACGAGGAGCGTAGTCGGTACTATGTTCATTATCCGGATGATCAGTAGTGGAGACTTCTACTAGGATTCGATCTGACCTGTGGATGTTATTTAAGTTTGGTATCTTGACATTTGGATTTTGCCCTTAGAGGGTTGTGATATTCTTAATGTATGATGCTTGAGACATGTACTGTATTTGTGTGACGTGGCGAGTGTAAGCCAACTATTTATGTTTACAATCCCCTCTTTTACATGAGATGTGCAAAGATTACCAAACTTGAGATCATTCTAGGATGGACTTATGCCTTTAAGTCGTGCCTCGACACGTAGGAGGTATAACTCCATCCTGGGCATTACAAGTTGGTATCAGAGCCTTCTCCAACCTAGGAGCCCCCACTGATTGATCGAATCGTTGACGGTCGAGTCTAGGCACACACTGAAAACATTTTGAGTCCTATATTATATCGGAGAGTAGGATTTCTTTGCTTCTCATCCCCTTTCTCTCTAGTGAGGACTCCTGACGACTACTCTTGTCTCTTCTATCTTCAAAAATTGCACCAAATTGTTTTTAGGAATCCCGCGAGTATTCTGGGATTGTTTCGATGTTCTTGTGACGAGGATATTGTTCTCGATGCCTCCTGACATTAGGGGTTGTGGCAGTGTCCCGCGGAGTTGAGCTTCGGGGTATTGTGGCCACAAGCATATCGCGGCAGTACTAAATACTTAAGACGGCCGACATCGAAAATCTCTCATATACGGCCAGTGGCAAGATAACCCCGACATCACCCAGTACTGGGGAGGTAGTTCGGGAGTATTGCCATAGCTTGTTATAGTGGATGCTTTTCGAAGGTCCGAGGTACACAGTTTCCGAGAAAGACTGGTTATGTGTTGAAGGATGAATACACCTGGATGTAGGTTTAGAGTTGATTGCGCGGTGCTTCCCGTGTATCCCCAACACCTGATTGCATAACTGGAATCTTTCGGAAATTTATAGGTGGGTTATCCAGTAGATCGTAGGCATTCTTCCAACGAATGCAGGTTAGTGAGTTCGGGGTTCTACATTGAGTGAAGTGGTTTATGACCGATGTTACTATCAGGAGTTGCATCTTAAAGGGTCCTTGGCTATGCTGATCCGGGGATTGCAAAACCTTTTCGTAACTCGTTCATATGCTTTCAGCACAAAGATGTTAGAATGAAGCTCCTATCTTGTGTTTGTTCCCATCCGTACCTTGTTGTTTTCTTATTTTCATTTTGTCCCCTATGTGGCTTCTCGTGAAGATTGATGTTATCATTTAACTGAGAATTTCATTCGTTCCTCTTGTTCGAATGATTTCATTCGTTCCTATTGTTCGGATGATTATTGTGAAGACTTGTTGCAATTCATTCCATTGATTCAGCTTATACCTTCTGTCAATCAATTGCTGATTCGTGGTCATCTATTTCAGGATGGCTCCGAAAAAAACTCCCAACGCTGACCCAGAGGTGGAAGAGGTCCCAGATCGTCCTCCTTCCCCTCCCCCTCCACCTGAGGCTTGGAGAGCGATTATGCAGACTACAGCTCAGAACACCCAGTTGTTGATGCAGATGATGCAACAGATGCAAGCTAATCAAGGTAATCAGGGTGTTCCAGGGAACCAAGGCAACTTCTTCAACCAGCAGCACCATGCTACTCTCAACCAGTTCCTGGCCAACAATCCTAAAGCTTTCAGTTACTGTGTCGACCCTCTTGATGCTGAAGATTGGTTAACCGACATAAAGAAGCATTTTGAGTGCAGTAACGTGAAGGAAGATGATTATGTGAAGTTTGCAGCCTTCCAACTCAAAGATCAAGCAGCTGACTGGTGGCAGCAGTACAAAGACTCCAGGCCAGGTCAAGTGATCTCTTGGGAGAATTTCTGCAAGGATTTTCGCTCGCACCACATTCCTACAAGTGTCATCGAGGGTATGCGTGAGCAATTCCGCAACCTGAAGCAGGGCTCTATGATAGTCTATCAGTATAATGTCAAGTTCCAAAACCTCGCCCGCTATGCTAAGCAAGACATTCCTGACGCCAAGAGCAAAATCTACCAGTTCCGTGGAGGCCTGAAAGATGAACTTCAGCTTGCTCTCACTTTGTTTGAGCCCGATGAGTTCGACAAGTTCTATAACATGGCTTTGAAACAAGAAGCAGCTCAGCTTAAGATGGAGGCTTCTAAGAAGAGAATTCGAGATGTCGTTCACTCTTCCTCTTTGTCTCAGATGGTCTCGAAGCATCAGAAATTTTGGCTTCCTCCTCCTCTAGTGATTCGAGCTCCCTCCAACAACTCCAACAACTCCAACAACAAGAACTCTGGTGGACGTGGTTTCTCCCACCCAACCCGAGCATCAAGTCGAAGAATCAGTTTCAGTCTCAAGGCTCCAAGTCATGTGGCTCTCATATCCGTCCTCTCTCTGAAGTGGTGTGCAACAAGTGTGGCCATAAGGGTCATTATGCCAACAGATGTCCGAACCCAAAGCGTCTTCCACCTCCTCCGCATGTGAGTTCAGCTATTGTCAGGCATGATCCAAAGGCAGCAAGGGTCAATCTGATGGTTGCAGCGCAAGCGGAGAATTCTTCTGATGTCATTTTGGGTAACCTTCCAGTTAACTCTTTTCCAGCTAAAGTGTTATTTGATTCGGGTGCTTCATGCTCTTTCATGTCTCAACCATTTGCATCCAAGCACACTATTGTCACTTCAAATTTGCCTCAGAAGTTGCAAGTTGTTTCTCCGGGCAGGATTATGACTTCTAGTGTCTATGAACCGGATGTTTCTATTCGCATGGGAGATTATCGTTTTCTGGCTAAACCGGTGGTTCTTGGTAATTCTGACATTGATCTCATCCTCGAAATGGATTAGCTTTCTCAGCATGATGCTCACATTGATTGTGCTCAAAAGGAAGTCAAGATGACTCATTCTGATGAAGATGTGATTATCATTGCCTCCAGGGATAACACTATCAGGCTTTTCTCTCTCAATGATAAGGGCGAAATTAATGCCATATCTCAAATTCCGGTGGTGAAAGAATATCAAGACGTCTTTCCTGAAGAACTTCCAGGCATGCCTCCACACCGTCAGGTGGAATTCGTTATTGAACTCGAGCCGGGTACTAAGCCAGCATGCCGGCGTCCGTACAAGCTCTCTCCGGATGAATTGAAGGAATTGAAGAAGCAGCTTGATAAACAGGAGAGTATGGGTCTCATCAGGCCTAGTACGTCTCCTTGGGGCTGTGGTGTCTTATTTGTCAAGAAGAAAGATGGCATGGAGCGTCTCTGCGTTGATTACCGGCCATTGAACAAGAAGACAATAAAGAACAAATATCCGCTCCCCAACATCAACGAACTCTTCGAGCAGCTCAAAGGAGCTAAAGTGTTCTCTAAGCTTGACCTCCGAATGGGCTATCATCAAATTCGCATTCGCGAGGAAGACATTCCCAAGACGGCCTTCAGAACGAGCTACGGTTCATACGAGTATACCGTCATGTCTTTTGGTCTCGCCAATGCTCCTCCTACCTTTTCGAGGATGATGCATTACATCTTCAACCCCTATACTGGCGAGTTTGTGCTTGTGTATCTGGATGATATTCTGGTGTTTTCCAAGAATGAAGAAGATCACGAAAAGCACTTACGTCTGGTTCTTGATCGACTCCGTGAGCATAAATTCTATGCCAAGTTCTCCAAGTGCGAGTTTTGGCTTGATAAGGTTTTGTACCTGGGCCACATTATCTCAGCTGATGGTATTGCGGTTAATCCCGAGAAAGTTGAAGCAATTGTCAACTGGGAAGCTCCTCAGAACGTCAAGCAACTCCGCAGTTTTCTGGGTCTTGCCAGCTATTGCAGAAGGTTCGTCGAGAACTTCTCCAAGATTGCCAAGCCTCTTTCAAACTTGCTTCAGAAGAATGTCAAATACTTTTGGTCTCCAGAGTGTGAAGTGGCATTCAAAACTCTCAAAGAAAATCTCGTCTCTGCTCCAGTTCTGACTCCTCCAGATGAGTCCAAGCCCTATGAAGTATTCTGTGATGCTTCTCTTCAAGGTCTTGGTGGTGTGCTTATGCAAGATATGAGAATTGTGGCATACACTTCTCGTCAGCTCAAGCCAAGTGAGAAGAACTATCCCACACATGATCTCGAGCTAGCAGTTGTGGTACATGCTTTGATTACGTGGAGACATCTGTTGTTGGGCAGAAAGGTCGACATCTTCACTGATCACAAGAGCTTGAAGTACATCTTCACACAACCGCATCTGAACCTCCACCAGACTCGTTGGGTTGAAATGATCCAAGAGTATAATCCCAGCATTGAATACACTCCTGGCAAGGAGAATGTGATTGCAGATGCTTTGAGCAGAAAGGCATATTGCAACAGCCTTCTTATCAAGCCGTGCCAGCCTGAGCTTTGTGAAGCATTCAGGAAGCTCAACCTCCAAGTTGTTCTGCGGGGTTTTCTTGCAAATCTTCAAATTGCTCCTACCTTGGAAGATCAAGTCCGTGAGGCCCAACTCAGTGATACCATGGTGAAGAAGGTGAAACATGCTATTGCTAAGGGCATTCCGAAATACAAGTGCTTCCGTGTTGATGAGAGAGATACCTTGTTCTTCGAGGACAGACTCGTTGTTCCCAAAGGTGATCTCAGGAAGCTCATAATGGAAGAAGCACATGATTCTCTCCTTTCCATTCATCCTGGCAGTTCCAAGATGTATCAAGATCTCAAGCAATCTTACTGGTGGACACGCATGAAAAGGGAGATTGCCCAATTCGTGAATGAATGTGATGTATGCAGAAGAGTGAAAGCAGAACATCAACGTCCAGCCGGTCTTCTCCAACCTCTTCCTATTCCCGAGTGGAAGTTCGACCACATTGAAATGGACTTCGTCACTGGTTTTCCTAAATCCAAGCGAGGAAATGATGCTATCTTTGTGGTGATTGACAAGCTTACCAAAGTCGCTCACTTCCTGCCAGTCAAAGAATCCATCAATGCAGCTCAACTTGAAGAGCTGTACACATCCAGAATTGTGTCCTTACATGGCATTCCTCAAGTTATATCCTCAGACCGTGGAAGCTTGTTCACATCAAGGTTCTGGGACTCCTTTCAGTCCGCCATGGGCACTAAGATCAGGTTCATCACTGCTTTTCACCCTCAGACTAGTGGTCAAGTCGAGCGAGTGAATCAGATTCTAGAAGACATGCTCAGAGCCTGTGTCATCTCTTTTGGCATGAAATGGGAAGACTGCCTTCCATTTGCCGAGTTCTCTTACAACAACAGCTTTCAAGCAAGTGCAGGCAAAGCTCCGTTCGAAATCCTCTATGGCAAAAAGTGTCGTACCCCTCTCAACTAGTCTGAAACAGGCGAACGTCAACTTCTTGGCAATGACTTTATCTCAGAAGCCGGAGAAATGTGCAAAGTCATACGTGAGAATCTCAAGGCCGCTCAGTCGCGTCAGAAGAGCTACTATGACGGCAAACATCGTGATTTGGCATTCAACATTGATGATCATGTCTATCTCCGTGTGTCTCCAATGAAAGGCACCCAAAGATTCGGTATCAAAGGAAAGCTCGCTCCTAGATACGTCGGGCCTTTCAAGATTCTTGGCAAAAGAGGCGATCTAGCCTATCAACTTGAGCTCCCTCCCAACTTCGCCAATGTTCATGATGTCTTCCATGTGTCTCAACTTCGCAAATGCTTCAAGGCACCTGAGCGCATGATTCCGTTTGAAGAGATTGATCTTCAACAAGACATGTCCTACCGAGAGCATCTAGTTGCTATTCTCGAAGAAACCGAACGCAAGACCCGCAACAAGTCCATCAAATTCTTGAAAGTCAAGTGGTCACATCACACCGATCGAGAGGCTACGTGGGAACGAGAAGATCATCTTCGTTCCGAGTACCCTTCCTTTTTCCAGTCCTAGATCTCGGGACGAGATCTTTTTGTAGTAGAGGAGACTTTGCAATGCCCCGAATGTAATACTTTCCCTTTTGGGTATATAATATATCTCCGGCTTCATCTATTTCCACTCCGGGTTCTTTGTCTTTCGGGTTTTCGTCGTTTTGTTGTGTGAGTGTGTGGCATTCATTCATATCATGTAGACATGTGCATCGCATTGCATTTGTGTTGTCGGTTGCATCCGGTTCCACGCGTTCCTTCCCGTTGTCCGTTTCGCGTTCCGGAGCTCCCTCACGTGTCCGTGACGTCCCGTAGGCCTACTTTGTTGTTTGGGCGAGTAACGTTACCGGTGTGCCGTGAGACTTGTCGTGTGTTGTTGTTTTGTTGTGTGCAACCCGCCTCTCAAATCTCGTCGCGTTTGGACTCCGTTTGCTATTCCATCAGTTATTCGTGTGGGTCCAAAGTGCCTCGCTTTGTGTCCCAGAAACATCCCTCCAGCAACCCACTACCCTCTTCTAGGCCCATCCAAACTTCCCCCGCGATCAGATCCGTCGGATCGCGATCGGAGGGCGCCTAACACCCCCAAATCCCCCCAAACCCTAGCTATCTGCTATATAATAGACCCCCTAGTCTATTTTTTGGCATCCCTAACCTCTAGCTCCTCTCTCCCCCTCATTTTCCTCAGATCCACCAGCCACTTAGCTCTTCCCTCGAGCTCCCCACCGACCCAGCCGATCCCCAGGTCAACGCCCTCGCGCGCTGGGCGCCGTCCGACCGAGCGCCTCGAGCCAGCGCGTTTCCTTCGTCGACCAGATCGCCTCGGGTCAACGATCCAGCCGCTTCGCATCGTCGCCAGGCCTCGGCCTCCTTCGACCGCCGGGTGGACCACATCACCGGGCCACCGATCCTCCAGGGCGCTTCCTTCCCGTGCCGGCCCACGCCACCGCAAGCCGCCTCCTCGCCCCGATCCCACCGCCGACCGCCTCCTCGCCCCGACCGCACCGCACCAGGCCACCGCCGGGCGCACCGCTCCAGGCCGCAGCGGGCCCTCGCCTCCGCACGGGCTACCAGCCAGCCAGCTGGGCCGCGCCCTTCCTCCGCCTGGGCCGCCTCGCCTTATCCGCCGCACGGGCCTGCTTCGCCTCCCGCCGGCCCGAGGCCACTCCCCCCCTCCAGCTGGGCCGAAGCCTCCGCAACAGATCCACGCCGGGCCGGATCCATCTCCACCGCGGGCCCAAGTCCTTTTGCTTCAGATCTGAGGTTGCTATGGTTTTTTTTCACTAAGTCCCTGATGTCTTTAATCTGTGATGCAATATTCAACTGCTGATATCTTTTAGTGTGTTTGTCCGTTTCGCGCAAATAGCATGTCCAGACGTTCGTGGTGAATAGCACTACGTTTTATCTCTTTGTGTCATGCATGTTAGAGATCATCTAGGTGCTTGTTTTTCTGTTGCAAGAGTGCATCGTGATAAAACTGCTGCTATGTGATGTTTTTATGCCATCTTTGCCATGTGATATCTTTTAGCTCGTTTGTCCGAATGATGCAAATGACATGTCCACGTGTTCGTCTTGCCATGCTCTATATGTTGTATGTGATAGGTTGCATGATAGATTTATTCTTGCCATGGTTATCCTCGTTGCAAAGTGCCATGTGGCTGTGCTGTTGTTTCACTTGTTATAAAATGCCATCTTGATGAGCTCGTTGCTATCGTTGTGTTTATCTCCATGAAGCATGCTTGTGTGTTTCAGAATCACCATCATGTGTACTTTGATGAGGTGCTTACCACTTGCCATGTTTAGTTTCGAGGTGACTTAAACATGCTCTTTTAGATGCCATGATGAAATTTCTGTTTTAGGACTTAGTGAATTTTCACTAAGTCTGAAATCTGTAATGTTCCGATGCCATGTTTGAGTGATGTTCTAGGACAAAGCATGATAGTTTTGGAGTGGATCTTGATTGTTCCTTGTAGTATATATTGTTGGATTTCCATTCATGTTCTCACATGCCTATTTAAGTGGCTGTAGCATGTTTATCTTTTGCTCCAAAGTTTCAATAAAATTCTGCTGCCAGAATTTTATTGTCAAGTTCAATATGTCCAGGCTTATTGCTATTGATCCGTGGCTCCTTTGGGGGTGCACCTTTGGACTTAATTGCTGTAGGATATGTCTAGTCTATGTTCATGTCCTTTGCCATGTTGTTTGAGTGCTGTAGCTTAATTATTTTGTGCTCCGAAGTTGCTATGTTGCTGTAATTTTCAGCTTTCGCTCATTTCTTGTTTCGGGCATAACTTTTAGCCCGTAACTCCGATTTAATCGAGTCTTATATGAAACTTGATTGATTTTCTGTGTAGATTCATAATATCATATTGTTATCATGTTTTGAGGTGTTTTGCTTGAGTGCTATTTTCCGTGCTCCGTGTGCATCCTTAGTGCATCCATCATGCATCCATCATTTTCGAGTGCGCATTGCATCTTGTTGATTTGTGCTTGGCGTGATTGTTTTGTTTAGAGCCGGAAGCTGAGACCGAGTACAAGTACGAGCACGAGGTTTCCAACGAGGTTGAGCACGAGGACCCTTCTTACGATCCGAACGACTTCTCTTCAGGCAAGATGACCGAACCCCGATAACATTACTATCTTTGCCTATTGCTAGTAGTTCCGCTCTTTAGTTTTGCCTCGATGTCCATGTTCTTTCTTGTCGGCCTCCTACTTGTAACCATTGCCTTGTTTAACCACCCTACCTACACAAACCGTTGCTTGGCTAAGTACGCTTCGCTCAGCCCTTCTTATAGCATTGCTAGTTGCAGGTGAAGATCGAAGATGCTTGCTTCATGTTGAAGTTTTGTTGGGTTATATCACACTATATAAATGCTTAAAATGAAATCATCTATATATTGGCAAGGGTGGAAGGCTAAGCCTTTTGCTTGGTGATTTGTTCCACTCATGCCGTTAGGAACCGTATAAACCGGTGTTATGTTCCTTGATTATGCGTTCCTAACACGGTTGGGGTGTATGGGACCCCCTCGATAAACCGCTAAGTGCAAAGTCTTTTCCAGCAAGTCCCAACATTGGTACTATTTGCCTAATAACAAACTAAACTTGCATAGGGAGTAATTAACCCTCTGTCTTAATCAACAACCCCGGGCCAGTGCTCCACATGAGTGTTGGTCCAAAACGGGGAGTCTGCGGGGCCGCCTTGGGGCAACCCGAGGTATCTGGTATACACCCGTAGAATCACCCATCCGGTCGTGTCCTGAGACTTAGATACGCGCGGCTACTATCAGGGTGTCGACACGCCGGGAGGATTTGCTGGATTAGCCTTACCTTAGATCGGCATATCTTGAGCACGGGATTCCGAGAATACTCGGGTCTTCCCACTTTGGAGTTGCGACTCCGCGGATCGTGGGCTTGTAATGGGTCAAGTTGGAACACCCCTGCAGGGTTATGAACTTTCGAAAGCCGTGTCCGCGGTTATGTGGCAGATGGGAGCTTGTTAATATCTGGTTGTAGATAACTTGACACAATGTTTCTAATACACTACCGGCGTGTGTTCCGTGACTGTCAATTTCCGAATAGGGATTCGGGAGTTGAACACGGAGGGGTTATGTTTGTTGAGCTTGTAGTTAGGATCACTTCGTGATCACTTCTCGCCCGAGACTTTCTCTTCTCGCTCTCACTCACGTAAGCTAGTTGCTAGTTGCTGCTGCAGACACTTATTCTTTTCTTCAGCCTTATCCTCACCCAAGGCTTGAATAGTCTTGTTACCCGGGAATGGAATTGCTGAGTCCTCTGTGGCTCACAGTTACTTCACCACACCAGATGCAGGTCCAGTTGTGAGCTATCCAGGTGATGGCACCGAGCTTGACTGGGAGTATGACGAGGAGCGTAGTCGGTACTATGTTCATTATCCGGATGATCAGTAGTGGAGACTTCTACTAGGATTCGATCTGACCTGTGGATGTTATTTAAGTTTGGTATCTTGACATTTGGATTTTGCCCTTAGAGGGTTGTGATATTCTTAATGTATGATGCTTGAGACATGTACTGTATTTGTGTGACGTGGCGAGTGTAAGCCAACTATTTATGTTTACAATCCCCTCTTTTACATGAGATGTGCAAAGATTACCAAACTTGAGATCATTCTAGGATGGACTTATGCCTTTAAGTCGTGCCTCGACACGTAGGAGGTATAACTCCATCCTGGGCATTACAAAGTGTTCCTAAAGAGGTTGAAGGATGGACGGTCAATCATCCACTGGCACTGGCCTAAAGTTGCAATGACCTTCAACATGAATGAAGGCTCAATATTCGCCTTCCGCTTCAACAGTTTTCCAGATGAGATGCATCTCTCTATGTACCATCTATGATGCTAATTTCGAAAGGTTATAGATGTTGCATGTGAAACTTGCTGCTGGTGCATTTGTGTAATGGGGCAGCTGAGTGCTGAAGCTATATCATGTTGTACTCTAATGTATTTCAATTATTAAATCATGCTTCCTTAATATCGAAAGAGAATATATTATGTGCTTAATATGAATTTCAATTAGATTAGTAAATGGATTATTAATAATAGGGCAATTAGCCCGCTAATTAGCTAATTAGCTTCCTAATTGGGTTTTCCTATTGCAAACGGTTAATGAGAAACCACCGTGGGCGGTGACCTCAGGCAACGCACACAATTTCTAGGAATAAACCGTGTTGGATCAATGAACAATCACACACGACATTCTCTTCAAAACTGTTTGTGTTACGCCACCTTGCGCAAACGTTTTCCTTGTAGTGACTGTGTGAGATGTACTCCCTCCGTCCCAAAATTCTTGTCTTAGATTTGTCTAGATACGGATGTATCAAGTCACATTTTAGTATTAGATACATCCGTATCTAGACAAATCTAAGACAAGAAATTTGGGACAGAGGGAGTATATATGAACGGAAATGTTTAGTGGTGACTGACTATGTGGGATGTACTTATGACCGGAAATGATTTCGCATGTATAATTGTATTTTTAGCACTACTGTACGTATTTATGTATTTGAGCACTCGCCGGTCGCACACGACCTCATTTTGCCGAGCGTGTGTGCCAGGAGGGCATATCCCCAACGGTTTCTGGGTCGTGTGGGAAGGACTCCCCTATCGCCCACACTCACTTGGTGAAGGTTCCGAATGCCGTCGCAGAAAGGGGTTAAAACCCGTTTGTTTAGGACCGACGCGCACTAGTGCCGAGTAAACCGCCGACCCTATTATGGCCAGAAAATTCAATGGGCTTTAAGTAGGCTGAAAAGTAGGTTGGGCCTGAAACGTGCCGAACAGCTCACGGGCCGACAGAAGGCCAAAATAGACCCCGGCTCATGATTGTGCCAATCACATCACGGGCTGTTAGCTGGTCGGATGCAAAGCGGGCCATAATTAGGCCCAACTATATGACGGGCTTTTAGCAGACCCCCAGACCGATATAAATATAGGGCCGAAATGTTAAACGGGCCTTTAATAGGCCAAAACTAATATTAGGATGTACTATTAAATGAGCCTTTAGCAAACAAAAATCCTAATCGGGCCTCAAGGGGCCCAAAAGCACAACGTCCAGTTGACGGAAAGTTCATACTTTGATCATACTTTCCAATGCCCAGTTTTTATTGCATTAGTTCTATCCTCAAAGATTGCATGAGTAGGACTTGATTACATGTGGTATTGCTTAGTAGTTCATGAGGTAGGAACCCAATGACTTGAGATTAACCCAGGGAATATACGCTTTGTTACTATTGCTTAGCCATGCTCATAGACGTGGATTGGTATGTGAGATTTCATGAAAGTTGTGAGCGTAATAACAACTAAGGGAATGTTTAAGGTGGTAACTTTAATACACAACTGAGTGGATTGGTTGCAAGGCACCTGGAGAACCCAGTGTTGGCCTAGGAAATCCCGGAGGACCCGTGCGATTATCCTATGGAATGCCACCCAGGCTAAAAGGGATCATATATCATTCATGCCTAGAAACTTCCGTGTGCAACCACATGCCATTATGGGCTCTGGCTTAGTTGAGTATGTTGTGTGAGCTCTTTCGATGGTGGACTAGCAGATGTAGGGGAAAGTAGGTGTATCGGTCCATCCGGGGTAAAGAGTAAATGCTTCTGAAAGACTGTGTCTCGGTCATCCGGTTCTCAAACACCATGAAGTGCGAGAAATTTAACGGAGGAGATCAAGTATTGTGGGGAAAAGTGCACAAACCTCTGCATAGTGTACAAACTATTCATGAGTAGCCGTGTCCCCGGTTATGGACATCTTGAGTATCCTGGTATTTGAATTATGGACTGATCTCAACACTCTACTTAATTAACTTGTTGGGTTATTAATGACTTTGGAAATTTTGGGAATTGAGATGGAGGACGCATTCTCAATATTGCTTAACTAAACTGGGTAGTAAATAAAATTTATTCCTTTGTTGTAGGAAAAAATTAGCTTTATGCAAAAATTTAACCTTACAGCCTCCACCAGCCAAATATGCATATAGTTGTAGACATTTGCTCTTCTTTACTTGCTACAGTGTGTTCTTGCCAGCATATTCAATGTGCTGACCTACACGGCTGCAACATCTCATGTTGCAGAGTTTACCGACAAAGAATAAGGTGCGATCAGGTCGTTGTCATGCACTCAATATTTGGCGTGGAGTTGGATGGACTCAACTTATCTTCGATGCTTCCGCAAGATTGGTATTAGTTTATTACTGTTAGATGGCCTTCAGCCATATTATTGTAGTACGACTCTTTATGAGGATTTTTGATGTAATAAAGTGTGATTGAAACTCTGCTATAAATCCTCGAAGTATTGTGTGTGTCAGCATACAATCCAGGGATGACACTGGGCACAGATACTCCGGTCCATTGGGATCGAGGTCGCTACATTTCGTGTCCATTTTGAGAGAAGGCGCACTCGAATAACAGCCAACAAAGGCATTTTGAAAAAATAGTTGCCACATTAATATCTCAAATGTTTGTATAATTCAAATCGTGTACATTCTGTTAACCATTCACGTGACACCATGTGTCTTCATTTTAATGGCTATAGGAGGTGTCATGCGGACAGCTGCTTGACCTTGACTGAACGGTAGGCATGCGAGCGAAGACCGATGCGCAGGCTGACCGAGAGGCGTGCAAGCTGTCCTCCAATGCGCAGGCTCACCAGGAAGCGTGCGAGTTGTACGATGTGCAGGATCACTGAGAAGCGAGCCCTTTGACTTCCATGGCCGCCCGCCTTCCTCTCCATTAATGGCGCCCGAGCCGCTGTTTAATACGGGCGGCCTTACTGTTCGCCTCCCATTCCCCTCCCTCCCGCATACCTCCACCAACGCCATGGCGTAGAATGATCATCCACCACTAGTCTTCAAGTTTAGTGAAGTCGACTCCAGCCAAAGGATATAGAAAATAGGGAGGAATGTGTGGGGACCCCGACTCATAAGTCGTGATCACCGAATGCACGTGTACAGTGATCCCAGAGATCAATGCTCATTGAACACACAGAAGCTGAATAACAAGAGTCTTACATCCATACATACCGTATTACACAAATAGGACCATTATGGTCAAGTCTTGAGTATATCATTGCAGCGGAAATCTTCAATAACAACTTGGACCCATGCCATCTGCCTTAACCCTACAGGCATTCTGACTGGGAAGCGTCCTACCTCGCATGTTTGCCACCAAGAAATCTTCATCATATCCTGTTCTTTCATGCCTGGCCAATAAAATAACCAGTGGCAAGCCAATGAGTACTTTGAATGTACTCGCAAGAAACCCAAGTGTGATGACAAAATTATTATGCAAGGCTCTACTGCTAAATTGACAGTTTTGCGGAAGCTAGTTTTTCATATGCAAGTATGATCAACATATAACCAGGGCATGCATGCGTCTGCAACAAGTATCAGGAGGTTACAGACATCAACATTGGAAAAGAGTTATGAACAACTCTTGCTCAAGCTCATCGTGACTTTCTCACAAACCACGTCAGCAGATTTACCCAAACTGAGTTGTTTTCCAGAAACTTAAGGACATAGTCTAAGCAGCACCACGCAACTGTCCTTGACCGTGGACACGGCTATTCGAATAGTTTTACACTCTGCAGAGGTTGCACACTTTACCCACAAGATCCGGGGAACTTCCGTGTCATCCACGACCGCGGTACCTCAAGTACCCGGGGTAAGCACCCGATCAATATCTTTCCCTAGACGACACTAACACAGAGTCCACTCGATTGGTAGTAACCCATGTGCCCAACATTTCACATCTTAAAAATTGTGGAGCCTCGCTCCCATATTCATCTCATACCACAAGCACGGGGTACCAACGGTGTGTCCGGTGCCCTGTAAATACAGTCATGGCCGCCTATCCAAGCACGACCCCGTCCCGAAAGTGACCTCATGTCACCCCTATCACTAGTAATGCGGGCACCATGCTAGTATCGACCTAGGTAATCAATAATGCTCTTTCCCGTGTAAGGGTAGAGTGGTTGCGCATGTTTGGTTGGGACGGTCGACAAATCTTAAATCTAATCCGTCTGTGTAAACAACTCCTTCATCAAGCCTCAGTACACTACTCCTCCACCAAGTAGTGCCCTAGTTCCTCATCATCTCCCAGGGGCATTAGTGGCACCCACTAGGTTATTTGCAAGTATGTCAAACCACACTTGTTTCTTTCCATGCATAACCCTGACCCATTTTGCGTAGCCAACTACTATAGCATATATCTATCTACTCCCACCCACATAACCCTCATAGGAAGGTAGGGTCATGCTTGATGCAAGTTTCAATAGTAAAGTAACGAAGGTACCCACCAAAGCGGTCACCACCTCTACATGATTCCGATGCATTGATAATAAGGTGCTATGAGACATGCATAAAAAGGTTTCTCGAACATGGTCAAAGGGTTGCTTGCCTTGTCCTTCAGAGTCTTCAAACCTTCTGGTCCATCTCCAAGTACTCCGCTTATTTCGTCAACTAACGATGGAAACAATCATAATAAGCAACACAACAAGGCAAAAATAAAAGTGCTCTAAAAATAGGAGTTGGACTTTTCTAGGATACCTCTGGTCATATGAGAAATGACCAAGGTGGTTTCATAGGCATTGGATCAATGGATAGTTTGGAACATTTCAATATGATGGAATCAAGGGGTTTATGGATTTGCAAGAAGTGTACAGAAATATATTTTGAAAAATGGTCAGAGGCACCCATCTAACAAGGAATGATTTTAGAAGCAGCTAGGAGTTGGTTTCACTTGATTTGGAGTTCAAAAGAATCTCCTATGATTTTGTAAAGTTGACAAATATGAAGAAATGGCTCATTATTTTGTGGGGTACAGAAAGTATTAATAAAAATGTTCATAAACTAAGTCATGAACTTAGAAGCATCTAGGAATTTGAATCATGGCATTTGGATCAACTTTGAGCTCTCTGTGATTTTCTAAAGTTTATCACAGAAATAGAAAAATGAGATTTTGATAATATTTGTGAATAGAATGTTTCTGCAAAAATGGGAAATGGCACCATGTGATAGAGCATGATTTTATGAACTCATAGAAGTTCGAATCATCAAATTTGGAATCCATTTGATTTATTTATGGATTTTACAAGTTGTCTGGAAAAGAAAAAGGGAAATTAGGCTTTAACCTTATCTTTCGCACAGGGTGGCAGATAGCCCGCAGGTCGGCCCAGCTGCTCGGCTGCATGTGCGAAGGGGCCACGTCGGAGGTAGCTGCACAGGAATGCGCCTTCGCGCGGGGTAGGCGGAATTCTTCGGGTGCGCGTCCACTTAAACAGATGGGCCCACCCAGCTGAGTCGCTGACGAGCAGGTCCCGCTGGCAGGATCATCTCCCTCCTCCCGCCCATGATAGGTTGGCGGGAGGTTGCCGGCTCCCTTCCCGGCGACTCCGGCCGTCCCCGGCGGCGTTCGGCATACCTACGGACTCGGGGGACCGAGCCATGCCCATCCATGGGCCTCACGCGGTCCGAGAGGAACGGGGGCAACGATAGCCTTGGCGCCGGCGGGCAGCTTCGGGACGAGACGAGCGCGACGCCGTGGGCACCGGAGTAGAGAAAAGAGGGAGCGCGAGGGATCCTATGGCATGTGGATCTTCCCCTGGTGGTCTAAGGAGAGGAGGGGAGGCCTTGGTTCACCGGAGCCAACCGGAGAACGACGGCGACCGAGGTGGTGAGGGAGAGGTAAGGAGAGCCAGAGGGAGAGGTAGAGCATGTCCAGGAGGTTCACGTGAGAGAGGGAAAGCGGAAAGAGGCAACAGGAGAGCTCGGGAGGGCCTCTAAGTAGAGGGGCTGTGGTGCACCGTGAGCAACGTCCACACACGCGCTCGGGCGAGCTCACGGAGGGATAAGGAGGGCAAGGGAGGAGGGGCCCGACAGCGAGGCGTGTACCGGACGTCGAGGCCACCTCGGGAGACACCATCCCGATGCCCTAGGTGGTCGGAGGCCTCGGGCAGGACGCAGCTACAGTGCGGGAGCACACTGTAGCGCACTCCAAAGCGCCCATTTGGCATGCCACTGCATGCCTACGCGCTCTGGTCGTGTCCCTCCTTGTCTACTGGCTGTGGGGTGGTACGGGGATGCTCTGGGTTGCTTAGGAGGTAAGGTAGGAGGGAGGGGTAAGAAGTAAGAGGGTAGAAAGGTGCTGCCATGGTGAAAATAGAGAGGTAATTGGGGGTTTTACCCCCTCCAATGATTGAGCTGAGGCATGGGTGAGTTACTGGAGGTAGAAGGTGATCAGGTTCATCTGTGGTAAGAATTAGAGGTAAAGGGGAATAGTGAAAGGGGTCAAAACAATGGTTTTGGAAAAATGGCAGAAGGTGTTTGATGTGGTTTTGGGCAAGCAAATTATTCCCAATTGACATGAGACTAACATGATCAAATGTCATATAGAAATAGGGTGTTCCACCAAGTTTAAGCTCATTTGAAGAAACTTGCCAATGTAACTTTGGTAAACCCTAGAAATCAGCAGAAATGACTTTTCCAAGAGTCAGTCATGCAAATCATCCCTCCTTGATGCACCACTTGGTGTAGTGTCCTCATTTGGGCTTTTGATCATGTCCACAAAATTTGAGGTCACAAGTAAAAAGTTAGTAATGTAGAGTTGTCCAAATTTGGATCTGGTCAGAAAGGGTTTTGGGGCACTTAGATCAAGTTATGATTCTCCAATACTTGTGCCATTTGGTCCAGATGCATAATTAGACCATTTTAGCATGTGCACCAAGTTTGAGAGCATTTGGACAAGTTTGGCAATGTAAAGTTGCTCAAACTTCAAAATGGACAGAAATGGTTTTGAGGGGATTTGATAATGTTTTCTTGATCTTCAAGGCATGAGACTTTGTAAGATCATCAAATATGTCATATTTGACATGACAGAATTTCCCTGGAATTTTTAGAGAATATTTCCTATGTAAATATTTCAAAAGCTTGAAATATCCAGAAAGGGTTTTGGAAGGATTTGCCCAATGTTTTGAACATGACCATGTGTTGAAACTCTTATATATGGACAATATATGTCCTAGGAGTCTCTCTGAATTTTGGCAAATATTTTTGAAACAGTTAAATAATTTTAACCTATTAAAGACCATTTCTGGCCTAAAGAAAAAGCTTTGAAATAAAATAGGAAAGTAACTTTTAAAATTATACTTTTGTGGTTTAAGGGAGTCCTATACCTAATAGGATTCAAATATACTTTTTGAAAGATTTTTCACACCCCAAATAAGGTACTTGCAGTGCAAACCTCAATTCAGGGGTTTTTGGAAAACTAATTTTAGAAAATACTTTTTGGCCAAACTATTTTTATAAGAAAATACTATACTGTTCTATACACATGGCATGATCATTGGGAAAAGGTTTTGGATCAAGGAGATGAAGTATAAGAGTTGGATGATTTATTTTATTTTTAGAGCACTAGCAAATAGCAGACAAAAATCAAATCAAGCAAAGTCCAAAACACTCAAAAGTTTTTGTTAAACCATATTTTATCATGATTATTAGCTTAAGTGTAGTGGCATGAAAATCAGGGTGTGACAGAATGGGGCCTCATGGACATAGCCCAGAACGAGCTGGCCGCGGAGGCTGCTGCCCCCGCTCCCGTCCCAGCTCCCATCCCCGCGCGCGCGCCAGTGACCATCCTCGTAGCATTGACGGGCTGGTCGCCAAGCACTATCACAGAGCTGGTAGCCGCGGGCGTCAGCAAGGTCTCCGCGGACCCACGCGAGTTTGTGTACATGCCAGCGCCAACGCCCGTGCCCGTGCCCATGCGCGCCCCTCCACCCACCATGGCGCCGACCCTCGTGCGTTTGGCTGCACCCGCCGCGCCCATGCCCCTGCCCGTGCGCGCCCCTCCACCCACCGCGGCGCTGGTCCCCGTCCATTTGGCTGCACCCGCCGCGCCCGTGCCCGTATGCGCGCCCCCTCAGCGGCATGGGACGCTACCGTCGACCGCTGCCTATCAGCGGCGCCAGTTGTCGTCCTCCCGTGCCCCGCTCGTAGGTCGCGCGATGACATGATCTTTGATTTGCAAATGAAGAACATTTTGTGCTGCCTTGAAGACTTCAATAACTGCGTCCCGGAGGACGACAACGACAACGACGGCGCGGCACGCCGCCTCTGCCGCCCCCGGAAATAGTTTTTTTGGGTTTTAATACTGTATCTCGAATTCTCTATCAGATGAATATAAATTTGCAGTGTGACTAAATGAAATATATGGTTTGAACGAACTTTCATTTTTCTCTCTTAATGTACAAACTTATCAAATGATTTTCTTTTGAAAAAAATGTCAATGGTTTCTAAATATAAAACAGTCATCGTAAACGTTTTAGTTAGAGCACCCGTATGCAAACCGACAGCTTCCCCAGGAAGCCAAGGGAAAATGTGCCGAGCAGGATTTGTGCAACTCTTGATTGCAAACGTTTTAGGTAGAAACCCGTATGCAAAGTGAGAGCTATGGAAAATTCGCAGTGCGGGATTTGTGCATCTCTTCAACGCAAACGGTTGTTTTGGATGATCCATGTGCAACCACGTAGAAACAATTGGGTAAGTTTTGCATCTGTCATATTGGGTATGTTGCCATTTGTCAAACTGGAATGATTGACATTTGTTTATCTAGTAACATTGCCATTCGTCAATGTTGTAACACAGCGATTTGTCAAAATATGCAGCTAAAAATCACTATCACTATCTAATTTTTGCAACTAAAATCACTAGTACTGTTCATATGGACACCAATACAAAGTGGCATTGTACTTTTTTTGAAATCCAAATAGAAAAATTATATACGTGCCGCCACGCAACCCGTGTGACGTGCGAGCAGGCGTGAGTTGATGGGACACATATGCAAATGTACCATTCATTACATACAACAAGTCATCAACACACAACAACAACGAGGATACATGTTGGATTATAGATTATTTCCAACAAAACATTCTAGTAAAGTAAAGTTTTTCTCACACAACAAATAACAAAGCGATGAAATGAACTTCAGCTCAACCAATCCTCAGCGTTGTAAACGCTTGTTTTGAACCATAACTGATTCTCTGGGAAGGGCCAGCTATTGTCAATCTCGAGACCAATGCAGGACTGATCATCCAGGCTGAAGCGGCCTATATCAGGACGCATATTATGATAGCCAGGGTAGGGAACCATAGCAATGTCCAAGGTATAGATACAATTGCTTCTCATAAATGGTAGTAACGTTGTGTCAACAGCAGCTGGATCGCCTTTCACCATCATTGGATAGTTTTGTACAAGGAAGAGCGAGTTTCCTCCAAGACTTTCAATACGGAATCATTCAGAAGGTGTTGGCTCTACTACACCAGTATCCATCCCGAATACCCTGCAATGGATGTTGCAATAGGTTCGAGTAGTGCAACCATGGGAGACAACACCTGCTTCGTTAGTAACATCAGCAATGCCCTATATACATACAAGAAGAGGTGATCCATCGGAATAAGTTGCCAGGCGCCACTGAGTATATGGGTCCTGCTCGTCCTCATGCTCGTGATCATCACCATCGTCATCTCCCCCTTGGTTATATTTTTTTTCAAGTATAGGTGGTGGAATATTCACAAGACCTTGGAAACACAAGAAGGTTAATCAGTACAGTGATACTAACTAGCATGCATGTGGATGAAACAATTCTAATTATGATGAAAGACAAACATACCAAAATAATAAGGATCCCATGCAAAAACAGTGCCACGAGTGGTGGCAGCAAACACAAGACGCTCGTATTGAATTATATCACAAAACTCATTCGTGTACATAAATTGATTTTTGAGCAATATCCATCCATCCGTGGAAGCAGAGACGGCAACAAGCTTGCCAAAGATAGCAACAACAACATACTTCTTGTAATCCCAAGAGTGGTTGGGGACTCGAGGAATTACTATCTTTCGTAGACGACAGTCATGATGATCATATCTGAACGTACTTCGACTCTCTGTGTGCTGAACCTCATGGCGGTCTGAGATTTTTGGAAGTGGAATCCGGTGAGGAGTGTACACATTCACAAGTTCCCACTCGCAGTTGTTCCCAATATAAACAACCCAATCTCCATTTGTGTCTGCCTAGGCCTTAACCTTAAGCGATGGCATCTTAACATCACACGTATCATTGTCAAGCGGCATAAACTTGCAGCAGGCAAGGCTTCCATTGTCCTCGCGACGGCGAGCAAGGTCATGGCGAAGAAGATAGGGGATATCAAACCGCTCCTGAACCGTTGGGTTCTTTGTAATGATCCTATTTGTTGAGTCGAGAATGGTCTTGTACGAAGCTGCCATGCTAGCCGAGGTGATGAGGTCGCATCGATCAATGAATTCCTCCGCCACATCATCTTTTAGACCGGGGCAAGAATAGCGGGATCGTTTCCGGCCTGTTCCCTCCATGGAGAAGACGATTGAACAATGGCAAAAGGAAGGGTGAAGGCAAATGGAGGGAGGAAGAGCGTGCGACAATAGTTCAAATCGAGAGGGAAAGGTGAAGAGGCGGTGGACGGTTGCCACGGTACAAGAAGAGGCTAGTGGGGAGCGAACGGTTGCTGAAAGCACATGTGCTCCCTGGGTGATTTTGGTAATTAATGTCAACATATCTTTTGTTGGACTAATGTTTTCATCTAGTACATTTCTGACAAGTTCAACAGATGGAGTGGCATGGACTAGAGGATGTGGAACCCCTTCAAACTGCTAAGGACAAAGTATTGGCTCAAGCTCAAGACTCTACATTTTCTTTTTTAGTGATCCAAGATCACATTGAGTCCATAGGAAAGCCAATACTATTAAATGGGTATGAGGTGTTGCATAATGGTTTGCTTGCTCAAAATGCTTAGTGATATGCTCCAAAACCCTCAACCACTTTCCCACATCCACATATGTCCCAAACCAAAAGTCAAACTCGGCCCCACCGAAAAGATCTATCCGGCGCCATCGAGTTCATTTGACATAGCCACTGCCAGTAACCCTAATCATTTCGGTCACACCGAAAGGGATCTCGGTCTCACCGAGATGGGATTGCAAACTCTCTGTTTCCCTTCGTAGAATTTCGGTCTCACCAAGATGAGCGATCGGTCCCACTGAGGTTGTAATGCAAACTCTCTGTTGCCTCTTCATAACATTTCAGTCTCACCAAAATGACCGAATTGGTCCCACCGAGTTTGCCTGACCAACTCTCTGTGTGCTCTTTACCAAAATCGGTCTCACCGAGTTTCTGTAATCAGTCCCACCGAGATTACGTTATGCCCTAACCCTAATGAAATCGGTCACACCGAGTTGATCATATCGGTCCCACCGAAATACCTAACGGTCACATTATGAACTAAATCGGTGTGACCGAGTTCTCTGAATCGATCCCATCGAGTTTGGTAAATTGTGTGTAACGGTTAGGTTTTGTGTGGAGGCTATATATACCCCTCCACCCACTCTTCACTCATGGAGAGAGCCATCAGAACATGCCTACACTTCCATCATTCATGTTCTGAGAGAGAACCACCTACTCAAGTGTTGAGATCAAGATATTCCATTCCTACCATATGAATCTTGTTCTCTAGCCTTCCCCAAGTTGCTTTCCACTCAAATCCTTCTTCCACCATATCCAAATCTGTGGGGAGCTGTTTGAGTGTTGGGGAGACTATCATTTGAAGCATTTGAGCAAGGAGTTCATCACCAACACACCGTCTATTACCTTTTGGAGAGTGGTGTCTCCTAGATTGGTTAGGTGTCACTTGGGAGTTGAACCAAGGAGTTTGTAAGGGCAAGGAGATCACCTACTTCGTGAAGATCTACCGCTAGTGAGGCAAGTCCTTCGTGGGCGATGTCCATGGTAGGATAGACAAGGTTTCTTCTTCATGGACCCTTCATGGGTGGAGCCCTCCGTGTGGACTCGCGCAGCCGTTACCCTTCATGGGTTGAAGTCTCCCTCAACTTGGATGTATGATAGCACCACCTATCGGAACCAAGACAAAAAACATCGTTGTCTTCACTTGCATTTGCTCCCTCCAAACTCCTCCCTTTACCTTCATATGCAATTGTTTTACTTTCCGCTGCTACACTCTTAGAATTGCATGTGTAGGTTGATTGCTTGACTTATGCTAAGTTGCTAAAATCTGCCAAGAACTAAAATTGGGAAAGGCTAGTTTTTGCTTTAGTCAAGTGGTCAAAGTTGCATGCTTTACTTCAAAATACCTATATACTCTTGTCATACATGCTTGTTGTGAATTGTGAAAGTTAAACATGTGCTAAATCTCCATTCAAATATCAAGCATGTTGAAAGCTGTCACTTTTCTTGCTAGAGTCTATTCACCCCCGCCCCCTCTAGACACATACACTTCTCGATCCTTTCAGTTGCCACAGAGGTCGCACACTGACGGCAAGGCCGAGTAAACCGCATGCCGTATATCGAACACACCTTGATCTGGCTGACCGTTTCTTTTGTGTTGCCTAATCACAAACAGTTAATCCGAGTGAACCATATGTTGTATATCGCACATGTCTTCATCTGGTTGACCATTTATTTTGTGTTGCCTCATCGCAAACAGTTAATTGAACCGAACCATATGCCCTGCATTGCACACGCATCTAAAATTTGAACCGTGTTTGATGTGTCCACCATCGCAAACGTTTTGCACCTTTTGACGGTTTTTTACACCACCATTTGAGATTATTGCATCGCACACAGTTTCGTCAAAGGGTCTCAGATCGTAGTGTCGCGTTAGCAGCATCCTACAGTAGTGTGAGAAAATGACCCTCCTGCCCGAGCACCACCCCTACCCTCTCTTTCTTTTCTTTCTTATCTCCGTTTTTTATTTAGAAATGGAGGGAGAGACCCAGCTAGGCCTCTGTCAGCCACCAGGCCTCTGGCCGTTTCCTTCTCCACTAGGTCGGCCTCCCAATGCCCAGCCGCCCCATCCTAGCCGTGGCGAACCCTCTGCCCAATCCCCATCTCATCTCCCTCTATCCCCTCTCTCCCCTTCGTCCTCCTCCCGTGTCGCCACACCCATGCAGAGAGAGGGTAGAGCCCTTCATCCCGATCCCCTCGCACATCTCTCTCAACCCCTTCCTCCTCTGAGCATCGTACACAGAGGGGCACCGCGCCCTTCGCGCCGCCGCTCCTCGCTCACTCGACCTCCTCGATGTCGGTCCCATCTCCGAGCTCCTCCGCCTCCCATTGCTGACCCGCCATCTTCGCGCCATCACCCGCAGCTGCAACTCCCTCACCCTGGCCTCAAGCTTGCCTCAACCAGCGTCGTCGGCCTCACCGGAGCCCCAGCCGGCGCAACACCTCCACCCTCCTCTGCATCGCCTCCCCCACCATGAGTTGCTGCTGCAAGCTTTGCCTCGCCCTTTTCCTCTGCTCCGCGACTGGTGTTCCCTGCACCTTGACCCCGAGTAGCGTCGCCTCCTTGCCATGGTCATGCTACTCCTCTGCTCGCCGCATGCTCGCCTCCACCTCACGCGCCGTCTGCCACAGTCCATGGATGCCCCTGCCTCCTTGCTGCTCGGCGAGCTCCACCCCTTCTCGACCTCACCGTGGCCCGCGGCTAGCGCGCCGACCGCGCCAAACCTCCACTTTGGCCCTCGACGGAAAGATTCATGGCCGTGACCGAGACCACCCATAGCATTGTTGCTGCTATTGGACGCCAAGACCACCACCTCTCGTGCACTACTACATGGAATCGCCAGGTAGCCGAAACCACCAACGCGCCTGGATCGTCAAGACCATATTGGATTTCACCGAGTACGACTACATACGAAGGGACTCGGATTCGTCAAGTACCACTACCCTCGACTGCCGAAGAACTCGGATGCATCAAGTTCCTCTCCGGAACGTGAACCACTGCTTCCACTACCATCACTATGTACGTCTACCGCCGCGTGGGTTCGACAAGAAGACGTGTACCACTACTTCCACGATGAACCGTGAACAATTACACCGCTCCATACTTGAACCGCCTCAAACGCACGCTTCGAAGGTATACCATTGAGACGACCGCCCGTGGACAAATGCACTGTGTTGTATGAGATGCCTGTGTTTGCACCGTGTCTGAGTTATCGCTTGCACGTTCCTCGTATGCCTTGCCACCGACACGTGGGAACCCGGTAACCAGGAGTACGCCACCATCTTTGCATGACACGCTCACGCCACCCTTCTTTTGCATCGGCATCTCAATGAGTTGTCGGAGTAACCGGAATGCTGTCGTGGCATCGTTTTCGTTTTTGCCACCATGCCATCCAATTCTTTCAGCCATGGTGACAAATACTCCCTATTATATTAAATGTCAACATTTCATAAAATTGCATAAAACTTGAATATGTCATCCGCATCATGATAACAACATTTAAATGGTTAAAATTGTTGTTTGTTGTTTCCGACCCCATTCAAATTGCTTATATAGTGTAGTTTAATTGTGTTGCACCTCTTGCCATGTTAAGAACATTTAAACTTGTTGAGTAGCATAAACAAGATTAAACTAAATGCTTGAATGTGGTGTTTTGTCAATATGCAAATCGTTGCATATTGAACTCCACTTAACTTGTATTATTGTTTGTTGCACTTTGCCATGCCATGCATATTTAAACTAGACATGCATCATACTTGTTTGTGCATCATGCCATGTTTATGCTTGTGTGTTTACCATGTTGTTTGCTTCTTTCTGGTGTTACTTAATATTGATAGTTTTGATAACGTTGTGTATTGTGAGGATTCATTCGATACGCCCGTTCGTCTTCTCATGGACTCGGTCTTCTTCCTAGCAGGATCTCGAGGAAGATGACCGTCACCTTGGATCTCACTACTAACCTTGCTATGCTAGTTGTCTCGATGCTATCGCTATGCCGCGCTACCCACCACTTGTTTATCAAGCCTCCCAATATGCCATGAAACAACCTCTAATATTTTCACCATCCCAGCAAACCGTTGTTTCACTATGTTAACGCTTTGCTCAACCCCTCTTATAGCGTTGCTAGTTGCAGGTGCAGTTGCAGGTTGTTCCATGTTTGGGACATGGATATCTTGGAATATCACAATATCTCTTATTTAATTAATGCACCTATATACTTGGTAAGGGTGGAAGGCTCAGCCTTTTGCCTGGTGTTTTGTTCAACTCTTGTCGCCCAAGTTTCCGCTAAGCCGGTGTTATGTTCCTTGATTTTCCGTTCCTAACACGGTCGGGGATTATGCCCCGCCCCCTTGATTCTTCGCTTAAAGTAAAGCTTTCCCGAGGAGATCCAACTTTGGTTTTAGCATTTGCCTAATAACTAAAAACTTGCATAGGGAGTAATTAACCCGAGGATTCTTAATCAACAACCCGGGTCATTCTGCTTCTTCTTCTTCGATCAAGGGATAGGTTCTGGGTCTGGAGCCTAGGATTAGTAGGCTGGATGTCGTTCTTCTTTTTCATTCGATTTCATCCGCAGTCGGATCCTGTTCTTGTGTATGATGATTCCTATATATTGATGTATTGATGTTCTTGTTGTAACTTGTGACGAGTGTAAGCCTTTATCTCGTATTCTCATCTATTGAATACATGGTATGTTGTAATGATATACACCTTGCTAAACGCTCGAATTGCGGTTGTGCCCCAATCACAAGTTCATCACGTGATCGGGATAGAATCGCATATTGGGCGCTACACGTATCGTAGGTAAAATTGAGGAAAATCATACACGACGTATATGGTAACAAATTATTCTTGACTATCTATATGGTAATATAAAATTCCCACTTATCTTTAATATATATCAAGATTATGTAATATAATTATATGATCTCGGGCTATCGAGCTGAGCGAGCCAGTGTTGGCTCAAGATCAGCTCATTTCTCGATCAAGCTACATAAAATGTTCATACTCAGCTCATTTCTTTTCGAGTCAATCTCGAGTCGAGCAAAAATACGAGCCGATCTCGAGTGACTCATGAGCCACGAGCTTTTCTTGCAGCCCTAGTCTTCATTGATTTGATATCAGTGAATGGTGATTTGTTACATATACTGAGGTTTTTCATTGTTGTGGGATGTGGTTCAAATATTGTGATAACATATGAATACACTGAGGGTTTATTTCATGCACTGAGAAAATGTGGCACGGCATTGTACATGTTGAAAAAAATGTTACATGCAGGATTTTGATGCTGCGACAGTCAAATGATCTATATTGATTATATCTGTGTACTATTTGATGAACTTTTCTTAACCTAACAACTTAGCAAAAATTGTTCAAAGCTATCTAAATATTTATAAAAGAAGGGAAACATTACCTGGCTAGGTTCATTGGGGATGAGGTCCCAGCGAACGGTCCAAAACCACATGACCAGGATCCCGTGGATGATAGTTTCTTAAAATTCCCATGCTAAAATTAAAGAACTGCCATGGCTGTTTATAAAAAATGGCACACCCTACTCGAAAAACTAAATGAGCCATTCACAAATGCTAGCCCTCGTAGCAAGCGGTCGCTGGCTAGCAGCGCCCCCCCCCCCCAAAACAAAAAGGTTCTTTCTGGAAAGTTTGGAAGCCAACCGATCACATATCTTGTACATCCCTCGGAATCTTCACTCTTATAAATACACTGATGTAATATATAGTCTTGACAATATTAGTTTTTTTGTGAGGGGCATCCGTAAAAATCATGGCCTAAGTTTTATATTAAGTAGTAAATATGGAGAACACATATTTATTCAAAAAAGTGCTCATCTATAATACCTAAATAGTTCATCCCCACTATCCTATTTATCTAAACATGCAAGCTGTCCACATCATCAATTTTTCCACCTCACTACCAACTCCAATTAGATGAAGCCACATCAGCCCACTTCTCTCCCCCTCAATTAGATGTAGCGGGTTTCTTTGCCTCTCTCTCCCATTATTATTAAAAAATCGAAACCTTTGGTTACGAACCATCTCACCGTGTGGCTCATCTTCTGTTTGGGCCCGCAAGCACAAGAAGTCCATCTACGTATTTGCATAGTTCATCTTCTTCATGAAAAAAACCGTATTTGCATCATTCATCTCCTTCACGAAATGAGCATCCTTTTAATCTCCCGCATAACCTCCTCCATGCAAGAAAATACATACGAAATGGGTGGTCTGTGTAGGCTGCACTATCTCATGGCTCTTAGACTTCTCGATAAAACAAAACGAGTAATTGATTTCTCCATTATAAGTACCTCATGGAGGATGGAGCTATGCGAGAGGGAGTGGAGCTATCCCATCTCATCATCGCATGGGGAATTACATAGAGCGATCGACAGCCTTGGTCATGCGCACCATTGTTGAGGTCGTGCAATTGCCACGCCGAGGCCGTCGCTAACATCAATTGATGCTAGTAAAGGTCGGTGCGGCCTCTGTCCTTCCCTCAGCCACTATCGATGTCACATGTTGGTGGATCCCAATGGCCGAAGCTGGCTAAGGTTGCTCGCGTGCACTTCGCGATATCCTAGCATGTGTTGCACATTCGGCACCCTGCAGAGGAGTCTGCGCACGGCAATGATGGCACATACCTCACCTCCCCTTACCACCGCTTGACCCTCTTGCTGCTGGATCCGATCGTGGTAATCTAGTAGCCCTCCCGTGGATGTGTTGCTCGGTCGGTCCGCATACTCTTGACTGCATTGGCTCTAGTCGGTCCACTGCAGTATGACTCCATCCTCTCCGACCGACTATCTAGGCATGATCATTATATATAGGCATCACGTCCGAGACAAGTAGACCGAAACGATTATGCATCTACTACTATTACTCCACACATCGACCGCTATCCAGCATGCATCTAAAGTATTAAGTTCATAAGAACAGAGTAACGCCTTAAGCAAGATGACATGATGTAGAGGGATAAACTCAAACATAGTGATATAAACCCCATCTTTTTATCCTGGATGGCAACAATACAATGCATGCCTTGCTGCCCCTACTGTCATTGGAAAAGGACACCACAAGATTGAACCCAAAGCCAAGCACTTCTCCCATTGCAAGAACTATAGATCTAGTAGGCCAAACCAAACCAATAATTCGAAGAGACTTGCAAGGATATTATAATCATACATAAAATATTTCAGAAAAGAATTTAATATTGTTCATAGATAATCTTGATCATAAACCCACAATTCATCGGATCTCGACAAACACACCGCAAAAAGATTACATTGAATAGATCACCTCGAAGATCGAGGAGAACTTTGTATTGAGATCCAAAGAGAGAGAAGAAGACATCTAGCTAATAACTATGGAACCGAAGGTGTGTGGTAAACTACTCACAACTCATCGGAGAGGCTATGGTGTTGATGTAGAAGCCCTCCATGATCGATGCCTCCTCCGGCGGAGCTCCGGAACAGGCCCCAAGATGGGATCTCACGAGAACAGAAGGTTACGGCAGTGGAATTAGGGTTTCTTCATGCTACTCGATGTTTTCAAGGTATATGGGTATATATAGGAGGAAAAAGTACGTCGGTGGAGCAACATGGGGCCCACGAGGGTGGGGGCGCGCCCTGCCCGCTCGTGAGCACCTCGTTTGTTCTCTGACTTGTACTCCAAATCTCCCGTGAAGATATCGTTCCAAAAATAACTCTCCCGAAGGTTTCATTTTCTTTGGACTCCGTTTGATATTCCTTTTCTGCGAAACACTGAAATAAGCAAAAAAACAACAATTTGCACTAGGCCTTGGGTTAGTAGGTTAGTCCCAAAAATAATATAAAAGTGTATAATAAAGCCCATTAAACATCCAAAACAGAATATATAATAGCATGGAACAATCAAAAATTATAGATACGTTGGAGACGTATCAAGCATCCCCAAGCTTAATTCCTGCTCGTCCTCGAGTAGGTAAATGATAAAATAGAATTTCGGATGTGGAATGCTAACCAACATAATTCTTAATGTAGTTCTCTTTATTGTGGCATGAATGTTCAGATCCGAAAGATTCAAGACAAAAGTCTATATTGACATAAGAATAATAATACTTCAAGCATACTATCAAAGCAATCATGTCTTCTCAAAATAACATGGCCAAAGAAAGTTATCCCTACAAAATCATATAGTCTGGCTATGCTCTATCTTCATCACACAAAATATTTAAATCGTACACAACCCCGGTTTTAGCCAAGCAATTGTTTCACACTTTAATTCTTTCATACCTTTCAACTTTCACGCAATACATGAGCATGAGCCATGGATATAGCACTATGTGGAATAGAGTGGTGGTTGTGGAGAAGACAAAAGAAGAAGATAGTCTCACATCAATTAGGCGTATCAATGGGCTATGGAGATGCCCATGAATAGATATCAATGTGAGTGAGTAGGGATTGCTATAAGTGTATGAAAGCTCAACAAAAGAAACTAAGTGGGTGTGCATCCAACTTGCTTGCTCATGAAGACCTAGGGCATTTGAGGAAGCCCATCGTTGGAATATACAAGCCAAGTTATATAATGAAAATTCCCACAAGTATATGAAAGTGACAAAACAAGAGACTCTCTATCATGAAGATCATGGTGCTACTTTGAAGCACAAGTGTGGAAAAAAGATAGTAACATTTTCCATTCTCTCATTTTCATTTTTTTTCTTTGGGCCTTCTCTTTTTTTTCCTTTTTTTATGGCCTCTTTTTTCTTTCTTCTTTTTTTTTTCTTTTTCGTCCGGAGTCTCATCCCGACTTGTGGGGGAATCATAGTCTCCATAATCATTTCTTTACTGGGACAATGCTCTAATATTGATGTGTTGGAAATATGCCCTAGAGGCAATAATAAAATGGTTATTATTATATTTCCTTGTTCATGATAATATTGTTCATGCTTCAATTGTATTATCCGGAAACAGTGAACATGCGTGAATACATAGACCACAACGTGTCCCTAGTAAACCTCTAATTACTAGCTCGTTGATCAACAGATGGTTACGGTTTCCTGACCATGTACATTGGATGTCATTGATAACGGGATCACATCATTAGGAGAATGATGTGATGGACAAGATCCAATCCTAAGCCTAGCACAAGATCGTGTAGTTCGTATGCTAAAGCTTTTCCAATGTCAAGTATCATTTCCTTAGACCATGAGGTTGTGCAACTCCCGGATACCATAGGAATACTTTGGGTGTTCCAAATGTCACAACGTAATTGGGTGGCTATAAAGGTACACTACGGGTATCTCCGAAAGCATTTGTTGGGTTGGCACGAACCGAGACTGGGATTTGTCACTCCGTATGAAGGAGAGGTATCTCTGGGCCCACTAGGTAATACATCATCGTAATGAGCTCAATGTGACTAAGGGGTTGGTCACGGGAAGATGTGTTACGGAACGAGTAAAGAGACTTGCCATGACGAGATTGAACAAGGTATCGGTATACCGACGATCGAATCTCGGGCAAGTACTATACCGATAGACAAAGGGAATCGTATACGGGATTGATTGAATCCTTGACATCTTGGTTCATCCGATGAGATCATCGTGGAGCATGTGGGAGCCAACATGGGTATCCATATCCCGTTGTTGGTTATTGACCGGAGAGTCATCTCGGTCATGTCTGCTTGTCTCCCGAACCCGTAGGGTCTACACACTTAAGGTTCGGTGACACTAGGGTTGTAGAGATATAAGTATGCAGTAACCCGAAAGTTTTTAGGAGTCCCGGATGAGATCCCGGACGTCACAAGGAGTTCCGGAATGGTCCGGAGTTAAAGATTTGTATATAGGAAGTCCAGTTTCGGCCACCGAGAAAATTTCGGGGGTCACCGATATTGTACCGGGACCACCGGAAGGGTCCCGGGGGTCCACCGGGTGGGGCCACCTATCCCGGAGGTCCCCATGGGCTGAAGTGGGAAGGTAACCAGCCCCTGGTGGGCTGGTGCGCCCCCCATGGGCCTCCCCCTGCACCTAGGGTTGGAAACCCTAGGGGTGGGGGTGCCCCACCTGACTTGGGGGGCAAGTCCCCCCCCCCCTGGCCGCCGCCCCCCATTGAGATTGGATCTCTAGGGGGAGGCGCCCCCAGGGCCCCTATATATAGTGGGGGGAGGGAGGGCAGCAGCACCCTAAGCCCTGGCGCCTCCCTCTCCCTCCCGTGACACCCCTTCCTCCTCCAGTTGTGCTTGGCGAAGCCCTGCTGGAATCCCGCTGCTTCCACCACCACGCCGTCGTGCTGCTGGATCTCCATCGACCTCTCCTCCCCCCTTGGTGGATCAAGAAGGAGAAGACGTCTCCGCTCCGTACGTGTGTTGAACGCGGAGGTGACGTCCGTTCGGCGCTAGGATCATCGGTGATTTGTATCACGACGAGTACGACTCCATCATCCCCGTTCACTTGAACGCTTCCACACGCGATCTACAAGGGTATGTAGATGCACTCCACTCTCCCTCGTTGCTAGATGACTCCATAGATTGATCTTGGTGATGCATAGAATATTTTAAAATTCTGCTACGTTCCCCAATAGTGGCATCATGAGCTAGGTCTATGCGTAGTATCTTGCACGAGTAGAACACAAAGTAGTTGTGGGCGTAGATCATGTGAGTTTACTTGCCGCTACTAGTCTTATCTTGACTCAGCGGCATCGTGGGATGAAGCGGCCTCGACCGACCTTACACGTACGCTTACGTGAGACACATTCCACCGACTGACATGCACTAGTTGCATAAGGTGGCTAGCGGGTGTCTGTCTCTCCCACTTTAGTCAGATCGGATTCGATGAAAAGGGTCCTTATGAAGAGTAAATAGAAATTGGCATATCACATTGTGGTTTTGGCGTAGGTAAGAAACGTTCTTGCTAGAAACCTATAGCAGCCACGTAAAAACTTGCAACAATAATTAGAGGATGTCTAACTTGTTATTGCAGCATGTGCCGTGTGATGTGATGTGGCCAAAAGGATGTGATGAATGATATATATGTGATGTATGAGATTGATCATGTTCTTCTAATAGGAATCACGACTTGCATGTTGATGAGTATGACAACCGGCAGGAGCCATAGGAGTTGTCTTATTTTATAGTATGACCTGCGTGTCAATGAAAAACGCCATGTAATTACTTTACTTTATCGCTAACCATTAGCCATAGTAGTAGAAGTAATGTTTGGCGAGACAATTTCATGAAGACACGATGATGGAGATCATGATGATGGAGATCATGGTGTCATGCCGGTGACGATGATGATCATGGAGCCCCGAAGATGAAGATCAAAAGGAGCAAAATGATATTGGCCATATCATGTCACTATTTGATTGCATGTGATGTTTATCATGTTTTTACATCTTATTTGCTTAGAACGACGGTAGTAAATAAGATGATCTCTCACTAAAATTTCAAGAATTGTGTTCCCCCTAACTGTGCACCATTGCTAAGGTTTGTTGTTCCGAAGCACCACGTGATGATCGGGTGTGATAGGCTCTAACGTTCGCATACAACGGGTGTAAGCCAGATTTACACATGCAATACACTTAGGGTTCACTTGACGAGCCTAGCATGTACAGACGTGGCCTCCGAACACGGAAGACCGAAAGGCCGAACATGAGTCGTATAGAAGATACGATCAACATAAAGATGTTCACCGTTGATGACTTGTCCGTCTCACGTGATGATCAGACACGGCCTAGTCGATTCGGATCATGTATCACTTAGATGACTAGAGATATGTCTATCTGAGTGGGAGTTCATTAAATTTGTTTAGATGAACTTAATTGTCATGAACATAGTCTAAAAATCTTTACAATATTTCTTGCAGATCCAATGGCCCATGCTAATATTGTCCTCAACTTCAATGCGTTCCTAGAGAAAACCAAGCTGAAAGACGATGGTAGCAACTATACGGATTGGGTCCGTGACTTGAGGATCATCCTCATAGCTGCTAAGAAAACATATGTCCTTGAAGCATCGCTAGGTGACGCACCCGCCCCAGCGAACCAAGACGTTATGAACGCCTGGTAGTCGAGTTGTGATGATTACTCCCTGGTTCAGTGCGGCATTATTTACAGCTTAGAATCGGGGCTCCAAAAGCGTTTTGAGCATCACGGAGCATATGAGATGTTCCAAGAGCTGAAAATGGTTTTCCAAGCTCATGCCCGAGTCGAGAGATATGACGTCTCTGACGCATTCTACAGTTGTAAGATGGAGGAGAATAGTTTTGTCAGCGAGCATATACTCAAATTGTCTCGGTTGCACAATCGCTTGTCTCAGTTGGGAATTAATCTCCCAGATGAAGTAGTCGTTGACAGAATCCTTCAGTCGCTCCCACCTAGCTACAAGAGCTTCGTGATGAACTTCAATATGCAAGGGATGGAGAAGTCCATTCCTGAGGTGTATTCAATGCTGAAATTGGCGGAGGTGGAGATCAAGAAAGAACATCAAGTGTTGATGGTCAATAAAACCACTAAGTTCAAGAAAGGCAAGGGTAAGAAGAACTTCAAGAAGGACGGCAAAGGAGTTGCCGCGCCCGGTAAGCCATTTGCCGGGAAGAAGCCAAAGAATGGACCCAAGCCTGAGACTGAGTGCTTTTATTGCAAGGGAACGGGTCACTGGAAGCGGAACTGCCCCAAATACTTAGCAGATAAGAAGGCCGGCAATGTCAAAGGTATATGTGATATACATGTTATTGATGTGTACCTTACCAGCGCTCGTAGTAGCTCCTGGGTATTCAATACCGGTGCAGTTGCTCACATTTGTAACTCAAAGCAGGAGCTGCGGAATAAGCGGAGACTGGCGAAGGACGAGGTGACGATGCACGTCGGGAATGGTTCCAGGGTCGATGTGATCGCCATCGGCACGCTACCTCTGCATCTACCTTCGGGATTAGTTTTAAACCTCAATAATTGTTATTTAGTACCAGCTTTGAGCATGAACATTGTATCTGGATCTCGTTTAATGCGAGATGGCTACTCATTTAAATCCGAGAATAATGGTTGTTCTATTTATATGAGAGAAATATTTTATGGTCATGCCCCGCTGGTCAATGGTTTATTCTTAATGAATCTCGAACGTGATGTTACACATATTCATAGTGTGAATGCCAAAAGATGTAAGGTTGATAATGATAGTCCCACATACTTGTGGCACTGCTGCCTTGGTCATATTGGTGTCAAACGTATGAAGAAGCTCCATGCAGATGGACTTTTGGAGTCTCTTGTTTATGAATCATTTGACACGTGCGAACCATGCCTCTTGGGCAAGATGACCAAGACTCTGTTCTCCGGAACAATGGAGCAAGCAACCAACTTATTGGAAATCATACATACCGATGTGTGCGGTCCAATTAGTGTTGAAGCTCGCAGTGGCTATCGTTATGTTCTCACCCTCACAGATGACTTAAGTAGATATGGGTATATCTACTTGATGAAACACAAGTCTGAGACCTTTGAAAAGTTCAAGGAATTTCAGAATGAGGTTGAGAATCAACGTGACAGAAAAATAAAGTTCTTACGATCGGATCGTGGAGGAGAATATTTAAGTCACGGATTTGGCACGCACCTAAGGAACTGTGGAATTGTTTCACAATTGACGCCGCCTGGAACACCTCAGCGTAATGGTGTGTCCGAACGTCGTAATCGTACTCTGTTGGACATGGTGCGATCTATGATGTCTCTTACCGACTTACCGCTATCATTTTGGGGTTATGCTTTAGAGACTGCCGCATTCACTTTAAATAGGGCACCGTCTAAATCTGTTAGACGACACCGTATGAACTTTGGTTTGGCAAGAAATCTAAGTTGTCGTTTCTAAAAGTTTGGGGATGCGATGCTTATGTTAAGAAACTTCAACCTGAAAAGCTCGAACCCAAATCGGAAAAATGTGTCTTCATAGGATACCCTAAGGAAACTATTGGGTACACCTTCTACCTCAGATCCGAAGGCAAGGTCTTCGTTGCCAAGAATGGATCCTTTCTGGAGAAAGAGTTTCTCTCGAAAGAAGTGAGTGGGAGGAAAGTGGAACTTGATGAGGTGATAGTCACCCCTTCCGAACCAGAAAGTAGCGTAGAGCGGGAAGATGTTCATGTGGTGCCTGCACCGACTAGGGAGGAAGTTAATGATAATGATCAAGAAGCTTCAGATCAAGTTACTACTGAACTTCGAAGGTCCACAAGGACACGTTCTGCATCAAAGTGGTACAGCAACCCGGTCCTGGAAATCATGTTGTTAGACAACGGTGAACCTTCGAACTATGAAGAAGCAATGGCGGGCCCGGATTCCAACAAATGGCTTGAAGCCATGAAACCCGAGATAGGATCCATGTATGATAACAAAGTATGGACTTTGGTGGACTTGCCCGATGATCGGCAAGCCATAGAAAATATATGGATCTTTAAGAAGAAGACTGACGCGGATGGTAATGTGACCATCTATAAGGCTCGACTTGTCGCTAAAGGTTATCGACAAGTTCAAGGAATTGACTACGACGAGACTTTATCTCCCATAGCGATGCTGAAGTCCGTGTGAATCATGTTAGCAATTGCCGCATTCTATGATTATGAGATATGGCAAATGGACGTCAAAACGGCATTCCTTAATGGCTTCCTCAAGGAAGAACTGTATATGATGCAGCCGGAAGGTTATGTCATTCCTGAGAATGCTAACAAGGTATGCAAGGTCCAGCGCTCAATCTATGGGCTGGTGCAAGCATCTCGGAGTTGGAACATTCGCTTTGATGAGGTGATCAAAGCGTTTGGGTTTATACAGACTTGGGAAGAAGCCTGTATTTACAAGAAAGTGAGTGGGAGCTCTGTAACATTTCTCATATTATATGTGGATGATATATTGCTGATGGGAAATGATGTAGAACTCTTGGAAAGCATAAAGGCCTACTTGAATAAGTGTTTTTCAATGAAGGACCTTGGAGAAGCTGCTTACATATTAGGCATCAAGATCTATAGAGATAGATCGAGACGCCTCATTGGTCTTTCACAAAGCACATACCTTGACAAGATATTGAAGAAGTTCAATATGGATCGGTCCAAGAAAGGGTTCTTGCCTGTATTGCAAGGTATGAGATTGAGCACAGCTCAATGCTCGACCTCGGCAGAAGATAGAGAAAAGATGAGTGTCATCCCCTATGCCTCGGCCATAGGTTCTATTATGTATGCCATGCTGTGTACCAGACCTGATGTGAACCTTGCCATAAGTTTGGTGGGGAGGTACCAAAGTGATCCCGGTATGGAACACTGGACAGCGGTCAAGAACATCCTGAAGTACCTGAAAAGGACTAAGGATATGTTTCTCGTTTATGGAGGTGACGAAGAGCTCGTCGTAAAGGGTTACGTCGATGGTAGCTTCGACACAGATCTGGATGACTCCAAGTCACAAACCGGATATGTGTATATTTTGAATGGAGGGGCAGTCAGCTGGTGTAGTTGCAGGCAAAGCGTCGTGGCGGCATCTACATGTGAAGCGGAGTACATAACTGCTTCCGAAGCAGCGCAGGAAGGAGTCTGGATGAAGGAGTTCATCACCGACCTAGGAGTTATTCCGAGCGCGTCGGGCACGATGACTCTCTTCTGTGACAACACTGGAGCTATTGCCATTGCCAAGGAGCCTAGGTTTCACAAGAAGACCAAGCACATCAAGCGTCGTTTCAACTCCATCCGGAATTATATTCAAGATGGCTACATAGATATTTGTAAAGTGCATACGGATCTGAATGTCGCAGATCCGTTGACTAAACCTCTTCCACGAGCAACACATGATCAACACCAGAACTCTATGGGCGTTCGATTCATCACAATGTAACTAGATTATTGACTCTAGTGCAAGTGGGAGACTGTTGGAAATATGCCCTAGAGGCAATAATAAAATGGTTATTACTATATTTCCTTGTTCATGATAATTGTCTATTGTTCATGCTTCAATTGTATTATCCGGAAACAGTGATACATGTGTGAATACATAGACCACAACGTGTCCCTAGTAAACCTCTAGTTACTAGCTCGTTGATCAATAGATGGTTGCGGTTTCCTGACCATGGACATTGGATGTCATTGATAACGGGATCACATCATTAGGAGAATGATGTGATGGACAAGACCCAATCCTAAGCCTAGCACAAGATCGTGTAGTTCGTATGCTAAAGCTTTTCCAATGTCAAGTATCCTTTCCTTAGACCATGAGGTTGTGCAACTCCCGAATACCGTAGGAATACTTTGGGTGTGCCAAACGTCACAACATAACTGGGTGGCTATAAAGGTACACTACGGGTATCTCCGAAAGCATCTGTTGGGTTGGCACGAACCGAGACTAGGATTTGTCACTCCCTATGATGGAGAGGTATCTCTGGGCCCACTCGGTAATACATCATTGTAATCAGCTCAATGTGACAAAGGGGTTGGTCACGGGATGATGTGTTACGGAACGAGTAAAGAGACTTGCAATGACGAGATTGAACAAGGTATCGGTATACCGACGATCGAATCTCGGGCAAGTACTATACCGATAGACAAAGGGAATCGTATACGGGATTGATTGAATCCTTGACATCTTGGTTCATCTGATGAGATCATCGTGGAGCATGTGGGAGCCAACATGGGTATCCAGATCCCGTTGTTGGTTATTGACCGGAGAGTCATCTCGGTCATGTCTGCGTGTCTCCCGAACCCGTATGGTCTACACACTTAAGGTTCGGTGACACTAGGGTTGTAGAGATATAAGTATGCGGTAACCCGAAAGTTTTTAGGAGTCCCAGATGAGATCCCGGACGTCACAAGGAGTTCCGGAATGGTCCGGAGTTAAATATTTGTATATAGGAAGTCCAGTTTCGGCCACCGGGAAAATTTTGGGGGTCGCCGGTATTGTACCGAGACCACCGGAAGGGTCCCGGGGGTCCACCGGGTGGGGCCACCTATCCCGGAGGGCCCCATGGGCTGAAGTGGGAACTGAAACAGCCCCTGGTGGGCTGGTGCGCCCCCCCATGGGCCTCCCCCTGCACCTAGGGTTGGAAACCCTAGGGGTGGGGGCGCCCCACCTGACTTGGGGGGCAAGTCACCCCCATGCCCCCCCCCCCGCATTGAGATTGGATCTCTAGGGGGCCGGCGCCCCCCAGGGTCCCTAAATATAGTGGGGGGAGGGAGGGCAGCCGCACCCTAAGCCCCGGTGCCTCCCTCTCCCTCCCGTGACACCCCTTCCTCCTCAAGTTGTGCTTGGTGAAGCCCTGCTGGAATCCCGCTGCTTCCACCACCACGCCGGCGTGCTGCTGGATCTCCACCAACCTCTCCTCCCCCCTTGCTGGATCAAGAAGGAGGAGACGTCTCCGCTCCGTACGTGTGTTGAACGCGGAGGTGTCGTCCGTTCGGCGCTAGGATCATCGGTGATTTGGATCACGACGAGTACGACTCCATCATCCCCGTTCACTTGAACGCTTCCGCACGCGATCTACAAGGGTATGTAGATGCACTCCCCTCTCCCTCGTTGCTAGATGACTCCATAGATTGACCTTGGTGATGCGTACAAAATTTTAAAATTCTGCTACGTTCCCCAACATGATGATCATCACACTTTTATTTACTTACAACTCGAAGCTAGAACAAAATATGACTCTATGTGAATGAAAATGATGAAGCATGTCATATGAACGAAACAGTGGAAAGTTGCATGGCAATATATCTCAGAATGGCTATGTAAATGCCATGATAGGTCGGTACGGTGGATGTTTTGAGGAAGGTATATGGTGGGTCTATGGTACTGGCGAAAGTTGCACGATACAAAAGAGGCTAGCCATGGTGGAAGGATGAGAGTCCGTATAATCCATGGACTCAACATTAGTCATAAAGAACTCATAGACTTATTGCAAAAATCCACGAGGTATCAAAACAAAGTATTTAACGCATGCTCCTAGGGAAAGGGTTGGTAGGAGTTAACCATCGCCCGATCCCGACCTCCACACAAAGGATGACACTCAATAAATATATCACACTCCAAATCACATAACAGTTCACCATACGTGCATGCTACGGGAATCACAAACTTTAACACAAGTGTTTCTCAAATTCACAATTACTCCACTAGCATGACTCTAATATCACCATCCTCATATCTCAAAACAATCATCAAGTATCAAACTTCTCATAGTATTCAATGCACTTGTATGAAAGTTTTTACTATATTCATTTTGGATGCCTATCATATTAGGACTAGTTTTATAACCAAAGCACATTACCATGCTGTTCTAAAAGACTCTCAAATATATATAAGTGAAGCATGAGAGATCAATAATTTTTACAAAATAAAACCACCACCGTGCTCTAAAAGATATAAATGAAGCACTAGAGCAAAACTATCTAGCTCAACAGATATAAGTGAAGCACATCGAGTATTCTAACAAATTCTAAATCATATTTATCTCTCTCAAAAGGTGTGTCCAGCAAGGATGATTGTGGCAAACTAAAAAGCAAAGACTCAAATCATACATGATGCTCCAAGCAAAACACATATCATGTGGTGAATAAAAATGTAGTCTCAAAGTGCATCCGTGACTTGGAGTTTCAAAGTAGCACCATGATCTTCATGATAGAGAGTCTCTTGTTTTGTCACTTTCATATACTAGTGGGAATTTTCATTACAGAACTTGGCTTGTATATTCCAACGACGGGCTTACTCAAATGCCCTAGGTCTTCATGAGCAAGCAAGTTGGATGCACACCCACTTAGTTTCTTTCGATGAGCTTTCATACACTTATAGCTCTAGTGCATCCGTTGCATGGCAATCCCTACTCACTCACATTGATATCTATTGATGGGCATCTCCATAGCCCATTGATACGCCTAGTTGATCTGAGACTATCTTCCTCCTTTTTGTCTTCTCCACAACCACCACTCTATTCTAACTATCGTGCTATATCCATGGCTCACGCTCATGTATTGAGTGAAAGTTGAAAGGTTTGAATTTTTTTGAGTATGAAACAATTGCTTGGCTGAAACCGGGGTTGTGCATGATTTAAATATTTTGTGTGATGAAGAGGTAGCATAGCCAGACTATATGATTTTGTAGGGATAACTTTCTTTGGCCATGTTATTTTGAGAAGACACGATTGCTCTGTTAGTATGCTTGAAGTATTATTATTCTTATGTCAATATAGACTTTTGTCTTGAATCTTTCGGATCTGAACATTCATGCCACAATAAAGAAATTACATTGAGAATTATGTTGGTTAGCATTCCACATCAAAAATTCTGTTTTTATCATTTACCTACTCGAGGACGAGCAGGAATTAAGCTTGGGGATGCTTGATACGTCTCCAACGTATCTATAATTTTTTATTGTTCCATGCTATTGTATATTCTGTTTTGGATGTTTAATGGGCTTTATTACACACTTTTATATTATTTTTGGGACTAACCTACTAACCCAAGGCCCAGTGCAAATTGTTGTTTTTTTCCTATTTCAGTGTTTCGCAGAAAAGGGATATCAAACGGAGTCGAAATGAAATGAAACCTCCGGGAGAGTTATTTTTGGAACTGTATCTGCCCAGAAGACTTGGAGTACACACGAGGGAACGAGAGAGGCGGCCACGAGGGTCCAGGGCATGCCCAGGGGGGCAGGCGCGCTCCCCACCCTCGTGGGGCCCCTCTGGCTCCCCGATGCCCTCCTTCCTCCTATATATATCCATGTACCATGAAAACATCGAGGCAACGGAGAAAACCCTAATTCCACCACCGCAACCTTCTGTTCCCGTGAGATCCCACCTTGGGGCCTGTTCCGGAGCTCCGCCGAAGGGGGGATCTACCACGGAGTGCTTCTACATCAACACCATAGCCTCACCAATGAGTTGTGAGTAGTTTACCACAGACCTTCGGGTCCATAGTTATTAGCTAGACAGCTTCTTCTCTCTTTTTGGATCTCAATATAAAGTTCTCCTCGATCTTTGAGGAGATATATTCGATGTAATCTTTTTGCTGTGTGTTTGTCGAGATCCGATGAATTGTGGGTTTATGATCAAGATTATCTATGAACAATATCTGATTATTTTCAGAAATCTTTTATGTATGATTATAATATCCTTGCAAGTCTCTTTGAATTATTGGTTTGGTTTGGCCTACTAGATCTATAGTTCTTGCAATGGGAGACGTGCTTGGCTTTCGGTTCAATCTTGTGGTGTCCTTTCCCAGTGACAGCAGGGGCATCAAGGCACGTATTGTATTGTTGCCATCGAGGATAAAAGGATGGGGTTTATATCATATTGCTTGAGTTTATCCCTCTACATCATGTCATCTTGCTTAAAGCATTACTCCGTTCTTATGAACTTAATACTCTAGATGCATGCTGGATAGCGGTCGATGTGTGGAGTAATAGTAGTAGATGCAGAATCGTTTCGGTCTACTTGTCACGGACGTGATGCCTATATATAATGATCATGCCTAGATATTCTCATAACTATGCGCTTTTCTATCAATTGCTCGACAGTAATTTGTTTACCCACCGTAGAATTCTGTAATCATGAGAGAAGCCACTAGTGAAACCTATGGCCCCCGGGTCTATTCTCAACATATTAATCTTCCATCTAGTTTACTTTGCTTTATTTACTTTCTGTTCTTATATCAAAAATACCAAAAATATTATACTATCCTATCTATCAGATCTCACTTTCGTAAGTGACCGGTGATGACCCACAAGTGTAGGGGATCTATCGTAGTCCTTTTGATAAGTAAGAGTGTCGAACCCAATGAGGAACAGAAGGAAATGATAGGCAGTTTTCAATAAGGTATTTTCTGCAAGCACAGAAATTATCGGTAACGGATAGTTTTGTGATAAGGTAATTGGTAGCAAGTGACAAATAGTAAAAGTAAATAAGGTGCAGCAAGATGGCCCAATCCTTTTTGTAGCAAAGGACAAGCCTGGACAAACTCTTATATGAAGGAAAGTGCTCCCGAGGACACATGGGAATTATCGTCAAGCTAGTTTTCATCACGATCATATGATTCGCGTTCGTTACTTTGATGATTTGCTAAGTGGGTGGACCGGTGCTTGGGTGCTGTCCTTACTTGGAAAAGCCTCCCACTTATGATTAACCTCTATTTCAAGCATCCGCAAGTACAAAAGAAGTATTAAGGTAAACCTAACCATAGCATGAAACATATGGATCCAAATCAGCCCCTTACGAAGCAACGCATAAACTAGGGTTTAAGCTTCTATCACTCTAGCAACCCATCATCTACTTATTACTTCCCAATGCCTTCCTCTAGGCCCAAACAATGGTGAAGTGTCATGTAGTCGATGTTCACATGACACCACTAGAGGAGAGACAACATACATCTCATCAAAATATCGAACGAATACCAAATTCACATGACTACTTATAGCAAGACTTCTCCCATGTCCTCAGGAACAAAAGTAACTACTCACAATACATAATATTGTTCATGATCAGAGGGGTATTAATACGCATAATGGATCTGAACATATGATCTTCCACCAAGTAAACCAACTAGCATCAACTACAAGGAGTAATCAACAGTACTAGCAACCCACAGGTACCAATCTGAGGTTTGGATACAAGAGATAAACTAGGGTTTGAGAGGAGATGGTGCTGGTGAAGATGTTGATGAAGATAGTCCTCCCCAAGATGGGAGAGTTGTTGGTGATGACGGCGGTGACTATTTCCCCCTCCCAGATGGAATTATCCTCGGCAGAACAGCTCCGCCGGAGCCCTAGATTGGTTCTGCCAAGGTTCCGCCTCGAGACGGCAGCGGCTGGTCCCGAAGGCCTCCTTATGATTATTTTTCTATGTCAAAACACCTCATATAGAGGAAGATGGGCATCGGGGGGTCACCGGCTGGCCCACGAGGCAGGGGGCGCGCCCAGGAGGAGGGGGCGCGCCCCCACCCTCGTGGACAAGTGGTGGCCCCCCCTGGCAGATCTCTTTCGCCAGATATTTTTATATTTTCTGAAACGGTGTTTCATGGAGTTTTGGAGCTTCTTGAGTTGTGCAGAATAGGTCTCCAATGTTTGGTCCTTTTCCAGCCCAGAATTCCAGCTGCCGGCATTCTCCCTCTTCATGTAAACCTTGTAAAATAAGGGAGAAAAGGCATAAGTATTGTGACATAACGTGCAATAACAGCCCATAGTGCAATAAATATCAACATAAAAGCATGATGCAAAATGGACGTATCAACTCCCCCAAGCTTAGACCTCGCTTGTCCTCAAGCGAAAGTCGATATCGAAAAATATGTCCATAAGTTTAGAGATAGAGGTGTCGATAAAAATAAAATACGGACATGAAGGCATCATGATCATTCTTATAACAGCAACACAAATAAATATATTGCTATATGACTGTTATGCTAAAGTAACAATTCATTCACAATGTCAAGTATGAATCAGAAACTTCAATGAAAACCAACAAACTATGATCTCAGTCATTAAAGCAATTGCAATTTATCGCAACATCGGAAAGAGTCAATATAAGAGCTTTTCAGCAAGCCCACATACTCAACTATCATATAGTCTTTCACAATTTCTCACACTCACGCAATACTTATGGGTATGGAGTTTTAATCGGACACAGAGAAAGATAGGGCCTTATGGTATTGCCTCCCAACCTTTTACCTCAAGGGTAATGTCAACAGTAACAGACCATGATAAATTACATCCAATTGGGTATATATGTCAGGATCTTTCAAACACCATGTGCTTGCCAAAGGATAAAATGTAAAAAGGAAAGGTGATTTTCACCTTGACTCTTATAAGGCAAGAATAATAGATAGGCCCTTCGCAGAGGGAAGCAGAGGTTGTCATGTGCTTTTTTGGTTGGATGCACAAAGTCTTAGCGCAAAAGAACGTCACTTTATATTGCCACTTGTGATAAGGACCTTTATTATGCAGTACGTCGGTTTTATTACTTCCATATCACAAGATCGTATAGAGCTTATTTCCTCCACACTAATAAATCATACATATTTTAGAGAGTTTGCAACAATGACAACTTACTTGAAGGATCTTACTCAATCCATATGTAGGTATGGTGGACTCTCATGGCAAAACTGGGTTTAAGGATGTATGAAAGCACAAGTAGTATCTCTACTTGGTGCAAGGAGTTTTGGCAAGCATGAGGGGGAAAGACAAGCTCAACATGTTGGATGATCCATGACAATATACTTTATTTCGAATATAAGAAAACATAACCCATTATGTTGTCTTCCTTGTCCAACATCAACTCTTTAGCATGTCATATTTTAATGGGTGCTCACAATCATAAAAGATGTCAAAGATAGTATTTTTGTATGTGAAACCTCTCTTTCTTTATTACTTCCTATTAATTGCAACGATGACCAAAACAATTTTTGTCAACTCTCACCAACTTTTATTCATCATACTCTTTATATGTGAAGTCATTACTTTCCATAAGATCAATATGATCTCTTTGATACTTTTTATATTTTCTTTTATTCTCTCATGACCAATAGTGAGGAAATCAAGCCCTTTCCTCAACACTAATATTTATTATATAGCTCACGGACTCAATTACGAAGGTAAAGATCAAAAATCAAAAGCTCGCAACTAGATCATGCTAACTTTATTCTACTAGATCAAGATATTACCAAAAGGATCGAACTAAGAAAAACGGTAAAGATAGGAGTGTGATGGTGATACGATACCGGGGCACCTCCCCCAAGCTTGGCAGTTGCCAAGGGGAGTGCCCATACCCATATGATTATGTCTCCTTCGAAGTTGGTGATGATGGAGTTGAAAGCAGTGATGCCGGATCATAATACATCGAGCGTAGGAGATCCTCCAACTTGCGGATAATACCTTTGAGTGCGACGATATGCTCCTTCAGCAAAATATTTTCACTTGTGAGATACTTGTTTTGTATTTGAGCTAACTCAATCATCTTGAAAGCTTCAATATCAGTTGAAGTAAAAAGGTTTGGTAGGAGTTGGAGGATGTCTTCTTCTTCCGTTGCCAGAGCCTGATCTTCCATAGCCTTCTTGATCCTATTCTCCTTGTTGATTTCCTCGGGTTCTTCCCTCTTCAGCTCTATCTTCATTAGCCAAGAATCGTTGTCCTCATTGTTGGAGGAGGAGGGCGACATGATGCCTGGCCTTGTCAACCCTAGCAGAAAGTAGCTCGAAACAAGAACAGAGGATTTTTGCATGATACGGTGGTCAAAACCTTCGGGAGAATATATAATGAATTTTTACCGACCAAAAGAAGTAACGTGCAAGAAATCGGAGTCCGAGAGGCACACGAGGTGCCCACGAGGCAGGGGGCGCGCCCAGGGGAAGGGGGCGCGCCCTCCACCCTCGTGGATGCCTCGTGTGTCTTCCGACTGCCTCTTATTTTTCTATTTTTCTAAATATTCCAAAACGGTGAAAAATTACCATTAGAACTGTTTTGGAGTCGGTTTACTTACCGTACCACATACCTCTTCCTTTTCGAGGTCTGTACCATTCTGGAAAGTGTTCCTTATGTATTCTTCCGGGGTTACGGTTTCAATAACATTGGTCTCAACATTTATAGGATTACCTGAGATATAATGTTTGATTCTTTGACCGTTCACCACCTTCGGATTTGTGCCTTCGAAGTTGTTGATTTTTATGGCACCGGAACGATAGACCTCCTCGATAACGCAAGGACCTTCCTATTTAGAGAGAAGTTTTCCTGCAAAAAATCTTAAACGAGAGTTGTATAGCAAGACATAATCACCTACGTTAAACTCATGCTTTTGTATCCTTTTGTCATGTCATATTTTAACTTTTTCTTTAAACAGCTTGGCATTCTCGTAGGCCTGGGTTCTCCATTCATCAAGAGAGCTAATGTCGAATAACCTCTTCTCACCGGCAAGTTTCAAATCATAATTGAGCTCTTTAATAGGCCAATATGCCTTATGTTCTAGCTCAAGAGGTAAGTGACAAGCTTTTCCACAAAATATTTTATACGGAGACATACCCATAGGATTTTTATATGCAGTTCTATAAGCCCATAATGCATCATCAAGTTTCTTGGACCAATTCTTTCTAGACCTATTAACTGTCTTTTGCAAAACTAATCTCAGCTCTCTATTAATTAATTTTACTTGACCACTAGACTGTGGGTGATAAGGGGATCCAATTCTATGATTAACATCATACTTAGCAAGCATTTTACGGAAAGCACCATGAATAAAGTGTGAACCACCATCAGTCATTAAGTATCTAGGGACTCCAAACCTCAGAAAAATAACTTCTTTAAGCATCTTAATAAAGGTGTTATGATCAACACTACTATTTGGAATAGCTTCTACCCACTTAGTAACGTAATCAACAACAACTAAAATATGTGTATACCCATTAGAGGAAGGAAATGGTCCCATATAATCAAAGCCCCAAACATCAAACGGTTCAATAACAAGTGAATAATTCATAGGCATTTCTTGACGTCTACTAATATTACCAATTCTTTGACATTCATCACAAGATAAGACAAACTTACGAGCATCCTTGAAGAGAGTAGGCTAATAAAAACCAGATTGCAATACCTTATGTGCAGTTCTATCTCCAGCTTGGTGTCCTCCATAAGCTTCGGAGTGGCACTTGCATAGGATCTGTTCCTGTTCATGCTCAGGTACACAACGTCTAATAATACCATCTACTCCTTCTTTATAAAGGTGTGGGTCATCCCAGAAGTAATGTCTCAAATCATAGAAGAATTTTTCTTTTGCTGGTATGTGAAGCTAGGTGGTATAAACTTAGCAACACTGTAATTAGCATAATCAGCATACCATGGAGCAGTACGAGAAGTATTTATGACAGCTAACTGTTCATCAGGAAATCTATCATCAATAGGTTGTGGGTCATCAAGAATATTCTCTAGCCTAGACAAATTGTCTACAACGGGGTTCTTAGCTCCCTTTCTATCAATAATATGCAAATCAAATTCTTGCAGCAAGAGAACCCATCTAATAAGTCTAGGTTTAGCATCTTTCTTTTCCATAAGGTATTTGATAGCAGCATGATCAGTGTGAATAGTTACTTTAGAATCAACAATATAATGTCTAAACTTATCACAAGCAAATACGATTGCTAAAAACTCTTTCTCAGTAGTAGCATAATTTCTCTCGGCACTGTCTAGAGTTTTACTAGCATATTGGATAACATTCAATTTCTTATCAACTCTTTGCCCTAGAACAGCAGCTACAACATAATCACTAGCATCGCACATAATCTCAAAGGGTAAATTCCAGTCAGGAGGCTGGACAATAGGTGCAGAGATCAGTGCTTTCTTAAGTATTTCAAATGCTTCTAAACAATCATCATCAAAAACAAAAGGAACATCTTTTTGTAAGAGATTAGTCAGAGGCCTGGAGATTTTGGAGAAGTCCTTAATGAACCTCCTATAAAACCCGACATGACCAAGGAAACTTCGTATACCTTTGATGTCCTTGGGACATGGCATCTTTTCAATAGCATCAACCTTAGCCTTGTCAACTTCAATACCTCTTTCAGAAATTTTATGTCCCAAGACAATGCCTTCATTAACCATAAAGTGGCACTTCTCCCAATTCAAGACAAGATTAGTGTCTTCACATCTCTGCAAAACTCGATCAAGGTTGCTCAAGCAATCATCAAAAGAAGTTCCGTAAACGGAAAAATCATCCATGAAAACCTCAACAATCTTTTCACAAAAATCAGAGAATATAGCCATCATGCATCTTTGAAAGGTAGCAGGTGCATTACATAGACCAAAAGGCATACGACCGAAAGGGCAAGGAAAAGTGGTCTTTTCTTGATCCCCTTTTGACACAGGTATTTGAGAGAAACCAAAATAACCATCTAGAAAGCAAAAATGAGTATGTTTGGATAACCTTTCTAGCATTTGATCAATAAAAGGCAAAGGGTAGTGATCTTTCTTAGTAGCTTTATTTAATTTGCGGAAATCAATTACCATCCTATAACCAGTAACAATTCTTTGTGGGGTCAATTCATCTTTATCATTAGGAACAACAGTCATACCTCCCTTTTTAGGGACACAATGGACAGGACTTACCCACTAGCTATCAGCAACTGATAGATAATACCTGCCTCTAGAAGCTTTAGTATTTCCTTCCTTACCACTTCTTTCATCTTAGGCTTTAACCGTCGTTGATGATTGATAACCGGTTTCGCGTCTTCTTCCAACTTTATCTTGTGTCGGCATAGAGTGGGACTAGTGCCCTTAAGATCATCCAAAGTATATCCAATAGCAGCACTGTGCTTCTTCAAAGTTTTCAATATTTTTTCTTCTTCCTGCTCTGAAAGGTTAGCACTAATAAACACATGATATATCTTCTTTTCATCGAGATAAACATACTTAAGAGTATCAGGTAATGGTTTAAGTTCAAACACGGGATCACCCTTGGGTGGAGGAGGATCCCCTAGAATTTCAACAGGCATGTTGTTTTTCAATACGGGTCCCTGCTTAAAGATTATTTCATCTATTTCCCTTGTCTCATTCATATACATATCATTTTCATGGTCTAGCAGATATTGTTCTAAAGGATTGTTAGGAGGCATATCAATAGAAGCAAGACCAATAATTTCATCTTTATTAGGTAATTATTTATCATGGGGTTGTCTACAAAATTTAGCAAAGTTAAAATCATGAGACATATCCCCTAAACCAACAGTAACAATATCTTTTACGCAGTCTATCTTAGCATTAACAGTATTCAAGAATGGTCTACCAAATATAACGGGACAAAAATCATCTTGTGGGGAACTAAGAACAAGAAAATCAGCAGGGTATTTAACTTTCCCACACAAGACTTCAACATCTCTAACAATCCCAATTGGTGAAATAGTGTCTCTATTAGCAAGCTTAATAGTGACATCAATACCTTCTAGCTCAGCGGGTGCAATGTCGTGCATAATTTCATCATATAAGGAAATAGGTATTACACTCGCACTAGCACTTACGTCACATAAACCTTGATAGCAATGATCTCCTATTTTAACAGAAATAAAAGGCAAGCCTACAATAGGTCTATGTTTATTCCTAGTATCGAGTTTGGCTATTCTAGCAGCTTCCTCTTGGAGGTAAATAACATGTCCATCTAAATTTTCAACCAAGAGATCTTAAACCATAGCAACACTAGGTTCAACTTTAATTTTCTCAGCGGGTGTAGGTGTTCTAGTATTACTCTTACGAACCACAGTTGAAGCTTTAGCATAATCCTTTATTCTAACAGGGAAAGGTGGTTTTTCAATATAAGCAGTAGGAACAATAGGATCAACATTATAAGTGATAGTCTTTTGTTCAACTTTAATAGGTTCAACTACTTTTAATTCAATGGGAGGATGGTATTTAAACCACTTCTTCTTAGGGAGATCAACATGAGTAGCAAATGATTCACAGAAAGAAGCTACTATCTCAGAGTCAAGTCCATATTTAGTGCTAAATTCACGGAAAACATCAGTATCCATAAAAGCTTTAACACAATCAAACTTAGGGGTCATACCTGACTCCTTACCTTCGTCGAGATCCCAATCTTCATATTTGTGTTTAATTCTTTCCAATAAATCCCATTTGAATTCAATAGTCTTCATCATAAAAGAACCAGCACAAGAATTATCGAGCATGGAGCGATTATTGAGAGAAAGCCGAGCATAAAAATTTTGAATGATCATTTTTATTGAGAGCTCATGATTGGGGCATGAATATAACATTGACTTAAGCCTACCCCAAGCTTGAGCGATGCTTTCTCCTTCGCGAGGCCAAAAATTATATATATAATTAGGATCACCATGAACCTGATGCATAGGGTAGAACTTCTGATGAAATTCCAACTTCAGTCGATTATAGTTCCATGATCCAGTATCATCGCATAACCTAAACCATGACAATGCATATCCCTTCAAAGATAAAGGAAATACCTTCTTATTGATAACATCCTCGGGCATACCTGCAAGCTTAAATAATCCACAAACTTCATCCACATAGATTAGGTGCAAATCGGGATGCAGTGTCCCATCTCCTGTAAATGGATTATCTAGCAGTTTGTCTATCATACCCAAAGGAATTTCAAAGCAAACATTTTCAGTAGGTTCATTAGGTTGAGGAGCAACTCTTTTCTCTACTGGTTAGGGTGAAGATACCCCGAACAAGCCCCTCAAAGGATTATGAGCCATAGTAACAAGTAACAGTAAATTTTCCTTACCAAATTCCACTTACCAAAGGCGCTTCACTCCCCGGCAACGGCGCCAGAAAAGAGTCTTGATGACCCACAAGTGTAGGGGATCTATCGTAGTCCTTTCAATAAGTAAGAGTGTCGAACCCCAACGAGGAGCTGAAGGAAATGATAGGCAGTTTTCAGTAAGGTATTTTCTGTGAGCACTGAAATTATCGGTAACAGATAGTTTTGTGATAAGGTAATTGGTAGCAAGTGACAAATACTAAAAGTAAATAAGGTGCAGCAATATGGCCCAATCCTTTTTGTAGCAAAGGACGAGCCTGGACAAACTCTTATATGAAGGAAAGCGCTCCTGAGGACACATGGGAATTATCGTCAAGCTAGTTTTCATCACAACCATATGATTCGCGTTCGTTACTTTGATAATTTGGTATGTGGGTGGACCGGTGCTTAGGTGCTGTCCTTACTTGGACAAGCCTCCCACTTATGATTAACCTCTATTGCAAGCATCCGCAACTACAAAAGAAGTATTAAGGTAATCCTAACCATAGCATGAAACATATGGATCCAAATCAGCCCCTTACGAAGCAACGCATAAACTAGGGTTTAAGCTTATGTCACTCTAGCAACCCATCATTTACTTATTACTTCCCAATGCCTTCCTCTAGGCCCAAACAATGGTGAAGTTTCATGTAGTCGACGTTCACATGGCACCACTAGAGGAGAGACAACATACATCTCATCAAAATATCGAACGAATGCCAAATTCACATGACTACTTATAGCAAGACTTCTCCCATGTCCTCTGGAACAAAAGTAACTACTCACAAGACATAATATTGTTCATGATCAGAGGGGTATTAATATGCATAATGGATCTAAACATATGATATTCCCCCAAGTAAACCAACTAGCATCAACTACAAGGAGTAATCAACACTACTAGCAACCCACAGGTACCAACCTGAGGTTTGGATACAAAGATTGGATACAAGAGATGAACTAGGGTTTGAGAGGAGATGGTGCTAGTAAAGGTGTTGATGAAGATAACCCTTCCCGAGATGGGAGAGTTGCTCGTGATGGCGGCGGTGATGATTTCCCCCTCTCGAAGGGAAGTATCCCCGGCAGAACAGCTCCGTTGGAGCCCTAGATTGGTTCCGCCTCGAGACGGCGGCGTCTGGTCCCGAAAGCCTCCTTATGATTATTTTTCCAGGTCAAAACACCTCATATAGGAGAAGATGGGCATCGAGGGGTCACCGGCTGGCCCACGAGGCAGGGGGGCGCGCCCAGGGGGAGGGGGCGTGCCCCCCACCCTCGTGGATAGGTGGTGGCCCCCCTGGTAGATCTCTTTCGCCAGATATTTTTTATATTTTCTGAAACAGTGTTTCGTGGAGTTTTGGAGCTTTTTGAGTTGTGCAGAATAGGTCTCCAATGTTTGCTCCTTTTCCAGCCCAGAATTCCTGCTGCCGGCATTCTCCCTCTTCATGTAAACCTTGTAAAATAAGGGAGAAAATGCATAAGTATTGTGACATAACGTGTAATAAAAGCCCATAGTGCAATAAATATCAACATAAAAGCATGATGCAAAATGGACGCATCAACCGTAAAGGGATTGACAACCCCTTATCGTGTTGGCTCCGAAGTTCTTATTTTTTTGTGCAGGTGCGAGGGACTCGCGCGTGGTCTCCTACTGGATTGATACCTTGGTTCTCAAAAACTGAGGGAAATACTTACGCTACTGTGCTGCATCACCCTTTCCTCTTCGAGGGAATACAATGCAAGCTCGAGAAGTAGCAGATCTTATTTAGCGTCGGTTATGGCCGAAACAAGAGCCGGCGATCCCGAGCCGAACCCAAGCGCCCGGGGGAGTTGACAGAAGCGAAAAGCGGCATGGGGCCGCTCTATTAGCGAGAGGAGGGCATTTTCCCACCGTTTCCTCCCGCTTTCCCCCCTAGGCTTCCCTCCCATTTGCCACTCCTCCCGCCAATCTCCTCCTCTCCCCCCAGCCCGCCGCCATGCCGCCGAAGAAGTACGCAGCCCCCCCGCGCCGCGACGGATGCCGCCGCCGCCCAGCCGAAGTAGAGGAAGCAAAGAGCGCCGTCGTCCAAGCCGCCGGGCATGTCTAACGCCAACTGGAAGGCGGAAGTTCAACGCCGAGACGCTGTCATCACCGACCGGTGGAACAAGGCGAACGCCAAGAGGGCCCGCGACATGGTGGCGGCGGCGGCGGCCTCGGCGACGGGTCGAGCACGACCAAACCAAGATGTCTCGCGCGGGCATGATGAATCCGCCCGGCGGCCCAGGGCCGTATGCGTCCTAGAGCCAACAAAGTGTCGGGGTCTCCGGCTGGCTTCCTGCCGTGGCCCCAACCCTGGGGTTGCACGCCATCGCCTGGCTACCCCGACGGCAACGTGCATGCCAGCTTCAACCACAACGTCACCTCCCCCCATGGTCGCCCCGTCCAGCACACACCCTCACCCGCCTTCGCCAGCGTCCAGTACCCACCGTACAACTACTCGTCGCCGGCCTACGCCGCCTCACCGATGCCGCCTCTCCGACGCGAGGCACTGCTCTTCTCACAACTATTGTCGTCGCACCTCGGCGACACGAACGCGATGGAGGCTGACATTGACGACATCATCACGACTGGCTCGACCGCCGCCGTTGCCTCCCCCGAGTTCGCCACCCAAGACAATGCAATCGATCTCAACGGCGGCATGGACGGCGAGTTCGACTATGGTGAGGAGGAACCGGAGGAGGAGGAGGAGGAGGAAGAGGAGGAGCCAGTTCCTACTCAAGCGAGCAAAGGGAAGAAGAAGAAGAGGGCGGCTAGGACCGGCGAGCCGTGCATCAAGTGGGTGTCCAAGGAGGACGAATGCCTCGCCGAGGCGTGGAAAGTCGTCTGCCTTGACCCGATCACCGGCACGAACCAGAGCGTCGACACATATTGGAATCGGATCAAGGCCGAGTTGGACGAGTGCAAGCTCATCGACCCCTACTTCAAAGGCGTCTACATGCTGCGCGGGTCGAAGGTGATGTCGAACCATTGGGGGCTCATCTAAATGGCGTGCAACAAATGGCATGGGATCATCGAGGAGATCGCGGCTCGCCCGGAGAACGGCGCCAGTGATAACCCTCAACCGTAAGGGATCGAGATAGTCTTCACGGGTAAGAATAACCCAATTTATAGATTCGACACACGGGAAGCCAAAGAGTATTTAGGGCCAGTTATTTTGAGCTATGCTGTGGAAATAAGCTCCTGTGAAAATAAGCTGAAGATAAGCTGCTGTGGAAATAAGCTCCAGATAATAAGCTAGTCAGTTCTTTTCAAAGTCTGTTTTTTCAGCTTATGTGTGGTCTGATCAGTGAAAAGTCTGTAATGCCCTTGGACTATATTGTTGTTCTTATAAAATGATGTCATGCAAGAGTCCTTCCTGCATGATGCGAGTATTGTCCGAACTATAAACTCCTAGTCCTTCCTAATTTATCCCTAGTGCGCTTTGGTCGACCACTTATGCGCTATTTTCTATCATTTTGTTGCCCAAATGAACATTAAATTCGACTTTCAAACAGCACACCATGTTATAATCAAACATAAGAAAGATCAATGTCTGGCATACGAATATCATACATGAATCATTGTCTCATGTACGAGTACTAGTACTTGAGAAGAAGTAGTGAATTAAAAGGATCTTCAAATTATTACATGGTTCTCCCAACAAAAGCATACACCCCTGGAGCTAACGATCAAGGGAAAACACTTGTAGCAATAGCATCACGGATTGAACCCATAGTACCATCATCAATGGGTGCATAGTGATGAGAAAGGCTGTCTTCATGAGCATACGATCCACTCTCAACCATATCAAAATGTTGATCACTTAGTTTGCTCTCACGAATGAAGTTATGCAGACACGCACATGCAGTAATGATCTTTGTTTGCGTAGCAGGTTTGTACCGTGTGATGCCGAGGAGGATTCTCCATTTCATCTTTAGAACACCGAACGCTCGTTCGATGATGTTCCGTAGTGATGAATGTAGATGATTGAAGGTCTCATATCTCCCTCGTGGTGGCACTTGTTGGAAATCGGGTACATGGTACCGTTGTCCTTTGTATGGTGCTAGATATCCAACCCTGTTCAGATATCCAGAGTCAACAAGATAATATTTGCCTGCATTGATAATAAAGATAACCAAAACTTGTTAGTTCACGCAAAACATTAGGGCACATGAAACATCAAATCAGGTACAAGTTATTACCGTCTGAAGGGTGTGGAAAGTAAGAATATTCAACTTGTGCATCATTGAGTACACGTGTGTCATGAACGGATCCAGGCCATCCAGCAACAACAAAGGTAAATCGCATATCAAAATCGCAAATTGCCATGACATTCTGAGTTGTCGAACCTTTCCTGTTGCGATACTTGGGTTGCTCACTTGCAGGCACAACACATTCAATGTGTGTTCCATCTATTGCCCCAATGGCATCCTTGAAGTGAGGCCAGAATCTAGTTTGTGTAAGCGAGTCATGAACTTGGGTGAAAGATCGGTCTTTGGGTTGAATGTAATCACCGGCCATACGGTACACACACAACAAGACCTCCTTAAATTTTTTGTTGATGGTAGACCGACTGTGTTCAAATCGATCTGCAACATTGTCGGTGGTCTGGCGTGACCCCAAAGTCCACAAGAACTGTGCTAATGCTTCTTTGCTCGTCATGTTGCAAGTTGACCTTAGACCATACTTCTGAACTAAAATGTCATGTAGCGAGTAGAACACTGACCTTCGCATCCTAAACATAGAGTAGAATACTTGTGGTTGCTTCTCTTTCTCTTCCACCCATTGCAATCCTGTCATCATTGGTGCTCTTCTAGGACCATATGGCAGCCTCTCTTTGTTTAGAAGATAATATGCCATTGCAACAATGCAAAAATCAAGTTCCTCCTCCTCTTCCTCCTCCTGAACAGAGATGTCCATCTGTGATATAAAGAACACAATAGAAATATCATAAACATTTGTCCACAACAATACAACTAATTGCACAACAAAGTTTTATAGGAAATAAATCCAGAACAAAAGTTCACAACCAAGACTTATAGCAAATAGATTCACACCAATACAAATTAGTTCGAATAAATACAAATGAGTTCACAACAAAGCAAATAAGTTCACAACACTACAAATGAGTTCCCAACAAAGAAAATAAGTTCTAATTTTTTTTCATAAATGTTTCCCATGCCCTGCTGATCCATTCAAGCCTCACAGTTGGATGTTCCTCCTTTAGTGCACTGAAGACATCACGATGTTCCTTCTTCGTAAAGAGTTCTAGCGCATGGAAATACACTTCACTTCCAGGTTTACCTCCATCATTCACCACCATGTCCTTCATCTCCTTAATCTCATCTCTCACAGGATCCTCCTTCATTTCGGATGTCGCCGAATTGCGGCTAGTCTCCCTCTTTTCCCAAAGGTCAGCAATACGCTTAAATTGCATTCTCTCATCACTATCTTTGGCAATCTTTTGCACCATCGCGGGACTAGGTGAATAAGGACATGATCTCTTCTTTCGACCTTTAGCTTTGTTGGGTGTCACATGAGTAGCATCTATTTCACATCCTGAGCCTGCCGCATCATCATCATCAATGTGAATTTTAGAGCCACCAACTTGAGACGAGGGACGTGCCGCCCTCGCATACTCATTTGTCACACTAACATCATCAAATATAACACTCAGTTTGATCTCTTCCTCTAGTGGAGCAAATCGAAACTTGGCGGCAATCTCATTTCTCTGAAAATAAGCATATCACAAATTAGTGCAACAATTGGCAGAGTAAGAAAAGTAACAAATGAAATTAATTTTAAGATATGTATACATGTATCTCATTTGCCCACCATTCATCACTAGCCGCAATGGTCTTGGTAACAGGATCAAACCCAATGCCTGATGCCTTTTGGGTTAATGTCTTCCAAACAGCATAATCTTTTTTCAGCACATCCCACTTATTCTTGAATTGCTTTCTAGTATATTCTCTCCTCGTGCGCTCAAAAAACTTTCTTACCACATTGTCATATCCAAGTGGTGACAATGTTCCTTCTTTGCCACGGTTATTCGCATTCACTTCTTCCACCAAAATATCAATGTAAGTTCTAAGACCCACATTATCCCATTGTGCTTTCATCTATTTTTCATCATGTCAATACAAAAGAATCGGAAAATTAATATGTAGTACAAACAACCAGATGGCATCTAAAAAGCAACACACCACAGGAGCACATTTGCTCTGCACAACACATATAAAAGCAACACATTTGGGGAGGGTGGTCTATATTTCAGCTTATCCAGACAATCATAATTGTGGTCTATGAAATATACATCTAGTACAGCAGCAGTAGTTCATCAGCAGCAGTAGTTCATCAGCAGCAGTTCATAACATCATCCATCAGCAGCACCACAAAGCAAATCTAGAGAAAAAATCCAGAACTGCTGCTCACCTTGCGGGCCGAGCAGATGGCCACGGACTGAGGAGAGGAGGGGAGGGGGAACGAACGGGAGTCCTTCTTGCCGGACTGGGTCGCGGCCGGAGTGGGGCACCGACCGCCGGAGTGGGGCGCAGACGGGACCGACCCGAGCTGCTGCTGGCCACCGCGGAAGGTAGGGGCCGTGCCCGAGGTTGGAGAAGCGAGGGAAGATGGGCTCCTACCCTCCGGCCATGTCGCCGGAGCTAGCCGCGACGCGGAGCAGACGAGCCGGGGACCGGCGGCGGCGGCGGCGGCTGCAACGGGAACCCTAGCCTGTGCGGGAGCGAGTCGCGCGAGACGAGAGCGAGAAGGGGATCGAGGACAGTTTTTTTTTCCTTTCTGCGAGGGGATCGGGTGAAGCGGACTCGGGGGCATTTTCTCTGTAATTCCCGCGAACGGCAGTACCCTTCCGTTATACCGTTTCGTTCACTTGCGGGAAGCTGCGGGAAGCCGCTTGGACCCAGCTTTTTTCCATTGCACTACGACAGGAGATGGAAATAAGCTAAGCCAGCTTTTTGAAAACGAGTTCTTTTCGACTTCTGGCTTATTTTGACAAAAAGTTGTAAAAAGCTCCAAAAGAACTGGCCCTTATAAGCTTTGACAGTTGAGTTGTCAATTCAACCGCACCTGAAATATACTTACTTGCAACAAAATATAAGTGGTAACGGTGATATGATAGTGATGGTGGTGACAGCAAAAGTGAACAGCAAAAGTAACAACTAATAACCAGCAGGATTGAAATACTGTAGGCTAGGGAGATGGATGGTTGGGTGTTGCATGGATGAGATACATCATGAATCTAACTTGGGGCAAGGCACACAGAAAAGTAATGATCATCTAGGCAAATATCAAACATTAGGCATGTATCCCACAGGTAGTTGTACATGCTTGAAATAAGAACTTGCACAACATCTTTTGTCCTACCATCCCGCTACGAACGGGGCCAAAAGGAACTTATGGAGATTAAGGTGCTCCTGTCAAAGAGCACCGGAACAAAGCAATAAACTCAATGGATACATGGAATCCTCAAATTATGGACCATCCCCTTTGGTGTCCCAAGCTGTCACCTTTGGGATCGCCGGTTCCGGACCATAATAGGTGCAAACAACTCATAGATAGGATCAAGAACACAAATATATTCATGCAAACACATAGGGTTCAGATCTGAAAACATGGCACTCGGGCCCAAAGTGACAAGCATTAAGAGCAACAAGTTGAAGCAAAGATGATAAAAACCAAAGTAGATGGTAGGCAACATGCCCCCAACAATCTGATAAACTATTACATGATCTAACTCATACAATCCCTACCATCCCCTTTGCCTACAGCAGGGAATTACTCACACATGGAAGGAGAAGTCATGGAGGGAGGATGGAGTGGTGATGATGATGACGATGGCGACGATCTCCCCTCTTCGGAGGCCAAATCAGCCTCCAGATTAGCCCTCCGGAAGAAGAACAGAGGTTGGCGGCGGCTCCGCGACGGAAACTGGAAAAACGACTTCTGTTCTGGGGTTTCCTCGCCACGGGAATAAATAGGAGCCATGGTAGGGCACCAGAGGGGGGAGGACCCTCCCAGGCGGCCTCCTGGCGCGGCCAGGGGTGGGGCCGCGCCAGCAGGGCGCCTGGGGCCCCCCTGGCTGCCCTCTGGCCCCACTTGTGGCACAATGGCCCTTCGGGTGCGTGGATTTTCTGTGATTTTTCTTGGAATTTTCTGAGACACCTAAAAATCCATTTTCCTGCACACAATAAAACCATACAGGCAGCTCTGCTGAAAACAGCGTCAGTCCGGGTTAGTTTAGTTCAAATCATGCAAGAATGAGGGCAAAACAATATCAAAAGTGTTTGGAAAAGTAGATACGTTTGAGACGTATCAACTCCCCCAAGCTTAGCATATTGCTTGCCCTCAAGCAATTCAGCTCAACGAGCTGGACGCGACAAAGAAAACTTTCACAAACTCTTTTGCTTCATTAGATGTATATAAGCATGTACTACGAAAAGAGTCTAGCAAGTATTGAAACAATGCTATGAGGACAATGCACGAAGCAATCCTTCTTTCAAGTGACCAATCACAAATAACTAAAATTAAATAATATGCTACTGAAAATCTATACAAGATTACATTGCACATAGCTTGAACATACTAGAGTGGTATCTCGCTAGCCTCCATGAGTGAAGCAAAACATAAATGCAGAAACTCCTCCAGAGTTTTAAAGGAGACTAGAACTAAGAATTTCAGAATAAATAATACCACAAGCACGCAGAAGACAATGTAATACTTTGGGACAATGCACATTACACTCAGAATGACAATTATGCTCTCCTAGTTGGTGCTTTGAAGAAAGAAGGTGGAGACTCTCGAACCGTGGAATTTGATGGCGAGGTTGAAAAGTCGTGGTTGGAAGCAAAGACTAAACATGTACCAGAGCTCTTGGTTTTGAAAACAGAGGTAAAAATGATTTTGGGAGGTGCATATTTCGTCAACGAATGCTAGTAGACAATCCAATCACTTCTTATGCTAGACATGTTTCAAGGAACGGCTCCCAAGATGGGGACGATCACATCCCCTTAATCTCCTTTGTTTATCACTACCAAAGTTTTCTGATTTCTCATAAACAAAGCGTGAAGGAGGGTTTGTTGGTTGTGATTATCTTTTGTGAGCTGGGCGCACTCATGCCAGTCCCTCCTCGTATTAGGGGTTTGCAGATTAGACATGCAATCCCGGGATAAAACATGTCCAACATAAGAAGATCATGAATTACCTACTACTTCCTCATGAGCTAAAACAGAGGCACAAAACAGGAGTAAATTTGAATAATTTCGAGATGGTACAAGAAAGTCTTCGTTAGGATGGCCGGTAAATACCACATAGGAAGGTATGGTGGACTCATATGGAATAACTGGTTTGAAAGGATTTGGATGCACAAGCAGAATTCCGCTTAGTGCGAGCGAAGGCTAGCAAGAGACTGGGAAGCGACCAACTAGAGAGCAATAACGGTCATAATCATGCAGAGCGACAAAGCAACATTGAATTGGGCATGAAAGTGATATAACTATTCTGAAACTCAAAGATCATCAAGGCAAAGCAGACTTTTTAGTCTTAAACATGTGTAAACATGTGCCAAGTCAATCCAAGAATTCTCCAAAGGGAAATACCACCTTTGTATACCAAACTATGAACAATGCAATGCATGTAAATCATTTCAATAACACATTATATACTCTAGCTATTTGAGATTAGCCACAAGGAAAGCATGAACCACTGGGAAAGCATTGTAAACATAGCACTATGTCGCTACAAGTTGGTCTCTAGATCATAAGTACAGGCATATGTACAAAACTAGAAACAAGAAGAGTTCATACCGGTTTTCCTTGTTGCTTCCCTTCCGTCGATCTTCATCATTACTGCCTTGTCACTTGCACGATCGAACGTAGGAAATATAATTAAATGCCATCACGGACTCGAGCTAAACTCTGAAAACAAAGCAAACTAAAGAGAGAAAGGAAATCTTTTTGGGTTTTTTCAAAGGTTGAACGAAAGCAAAAGAAAGAGAAAATCTTTTTGTTGTTTTTGCAAAGAAAGAACAAAGAAGAACAGGCAAAAACTTCGAAAAGATCAAAGCGAACAAAAATAAAATGGATAATACAATGGAAAAGTGAGAAGGGCACGTACTCCCCCAAGCTTAGGCTTTTGGCCTAAGTTGGTAGTAGCTACTGCCCCCAGGAGCCTCCTGCTCCGGGGTGGTACTGGTGAGTCCAAGGGTCGTATAAGGATTCCGGCGCGTACACCGAAGTCCTTGGATCCTCCCATGAAGAAGGGTCCACACTCCAAGCAGAGGAAGACCCTTCACCAAACTGGGTGACGGTCTCCCCCTGAAAAGGTGGTAACTCACCGTGCTCCTCCTCGTCGGGCACAACCCCCTCCATGGGGTTATGAAACTGATGCTGGACCATGAACTCATCAAACTGGATAACATCAAAGGACCATCCGTTCCTGCGAGAAAAATCAAACAAAAGAGGTGCAGGTAGACGGATCTTGCGTTCCGCGGTAGTTCCGAAACGCAAGATATAAACAAGGTTACCAAACTCAGAAGTCATGGTAACAAACTTATGCCTTTTCATAGCAGCAAGATCAAAACTTAAATAAGTAAAAGACTTATCATCAGGGTGTGGGGTGCCTTTAAGATACTCAAAGATAAGTGTGGCATAAACGCCACCAAATAAATCTCCCTTGTTACCGTTCATAGCAAGGTGTCGAGCAATTAAGGCACCCACATTATAATCAAACCTCCCTGAGAGGGCGGTTGCCAGGATAGCAATATCCGGCGCAGAAATGTTGCTCGTGTTGTCACGAGCTAACACCCCTCTAGCAACATAATACGCAAAATACCTGAGGTGAGGGAATAAGATGCTGGAGATTTTTGACCGATGAATATCCCTCGTATCCATGCTGCAGAGAGAGTTGAAGACGGTTCTCAGCTCGGAGGGCTGAGAGGTCATCTTCGCCGTCCGCCCAATGTTTGGCACACCTATTATTTCACAAAACTTTTCCAAGGGCATGGTCAAAAGATTATTGTAAATTTTAAACTCAATAGAACCAGTATCAAGGTTATATCTAAAACTGTTAATGAAACCGGAGGTGAGTTTTTGATACTGAGCAACACGGCACGTGACGAGCCATGTCAGACCTGCATTAGCACAAAGATTATAAAACTCATCCTTAATTCCTGCAACTTCAAGGAATTCATCACATGGGAACATCATCGCACGTGCTGGATTTGTGTCTTCCAACAACTCTAGGGGCACATGATCTTCATTGTAGCTCACCCTAGCAGTCGAGGGTGAAGCTGCGGCTCTAGTAACTCGATCGGAGCGCGCGGGCTTCTTCTTCTCAAGCCACCCCTTTGCCCTTCCTAACAAACTCATTTCTGAAATTTTTGGCAAATTAAAAAAACAAGGATTTAAACAAAGTGGGTTAAGGCAAACTACCTAACTCACTTACCTAAGGCATAAACTTGCATCAAAACATGGAAAATAAATTTCTACACATGCATGCAAGCTCATCTACACAGCACCAAGAACTACTAAATACTCACAAATGAAGCCACCAACCAAAAATCTAATTGGAGGGGTGGAGGAGTTACATACCAGGGAGTATTTGTTCAAAATCTCAGCTCGAATGATAGGCTGTAGAGAGAGATCGAAAATTGCCTCCAAGAACAGCAAGAACGCAAGAACAGGTGCAGAACTCGTGTTTTCAGAGAGAAAGAGAGAGAGAGGAAGAAGACTCACCTGGAGGCGGGACCTGTGGGCCCCAGGCGCCCTATGGGTGCGGCCAGGGGGCAGGCCGCGCCAGCTGGCCGCCTGGGCACTGGTGGCCCCCCTGGTCAGCCCCAGGTGCCTCTGGGTCACTCCCGACATGGAAATTTTAATTTTAATTTTTCTGGAATTTTTCTGAAAACTTCACTGTTGAAAATTTTTCGAAGTTCAAAAAGCTGCAAAACTTTCTGAAAACTTAAAGCAGTGATTAGTATTGTGAAGCTTCAAAAACACAAACACTTGGTACAGCAAGGAGAACAAAAGCTAAAACAAATGAAAACATAACAAGCTCAACTTTTTACCTATATAAAACATGCTCACTAGTAAGGTTGATCAAGTCTTACCAACAAACCGGCGATATATAGAGCAAAAAGTCTCACCTCTTACGAAGTGATCATTGCACCTTTACTTTAATGGACATTGTCCCCACCATAATAGTTTTGTATTTGTGGTGCACATGTAGTGGACAGTCCCATTCTCCAATCTTCACGGTCTCGATATTTTCTATAGAGTTGAGGCCATGCCTCTTGTCGGTCTTCTTTGGAAAATACACCGTGTGTTCTTTATCATTCACATTGAAGGTAACCTTTCCTTTATTGCAATCAATAATAGCACCTGCGGTGTTAAGAAAAGGTCTACCAAGAATAATGGACATGCTCCCATCCTCGGGCATGTCAAGCACGACAAAATCAGTAAGGATCAAACAATTAGCAACTTCTACGGGAACATCCTCACAAATACCTATCGGGACGGCTGTTGACTTGTCAGCCATCTGAAGAGAGATATCTGTAGAAATTAGTTTCTCTAAACAAAGCCTCTTGTAAAGAGAGAAAGGCATAACACTCACTCCTGCTCCAAGATCACATAAAGCAGTTTTGACATAATTATTCTTTATGGAGCAAGGAATGGTGGGTATACCTGGATCATCAAGCTTCTCAGGAATCTTGCCACTGAAAGAGTAGTTAGCAAGCATAGTAGATATTGCTTCATTAGGAACTTTTCTTTTATTAGTAACAATATCTTTCATATATTTTGAATAGGGAGGTAACTTAATAGCATCAGTCAAAGGGATTTGAAGAAAAAGAGGTTTCATCCACTCACAAAACTTATTGTAATGCTCTTCTTCTTTAGATTTGAGAGACTTACCTGGAAAGGGCATGGATTTCTGTATCCATGGTTCTCTTTCCTTCCCATGTATTCTTGCGACGAAGTCTTCTCTAGTGTACTTCTTGCGTTTGTCAGGTGCTTCTTCTTCTCGAACTTCAGGCGGATCATTCTTCTCCTTATCCTTATCTTCAGGTTCGGCACCGTCTACAGTCTCGGCATCGGAGGTAGATATACTGTTGGGATCAACAGCTGGCTCTTCACTTGTAATAGGATCATTGGAATTGTCAGCCTCCTTGTGTTTCTTCTTCTTTGGAGAGCCAACAATTTCTTCTTCCTGCATTTGAGAATCTTGCTCGATTCTCCTCGGATGCCCCTCTGGATAGAGAGGATATTGAGTGCTAGTTCCTCCTCGGGTCTTAATCCCGAAGGCCTGTAAACCATCTTGTTTGGTATTGTTAGCAAGCAAATCTTTTTGCACATTAGAAATTTGTTCAAGCTGTGTTTGAACCATATGAAAATGCTTCACAAGACATTTAACATCATTAACTGTTCTACCTAGAACATCAAGCAAACTTTTGATAGCAAGGGAATTATCATGCAATTGACTTTGTATCCTCTCATTAAAATGACTTTGCTTCATAATAAAATTATCAAGCTCATCTAAACATTGATCAGGAGGCTTACCATGAGGGATGTCACTTGCGTTGAAATCTAAAAAAGAGTGTACCTCTACCATAGGAGGGTGAGTGGTAGGCTCACACAACTTCTCAATAGGGGGTAGATTCTTCACGTCTTCAGTTTTAATACCCTTCTCTTTAATAGACTTCTTTGCTTCTTGCATATCTTCGGGGCTTAGAACAAGCATGCCCCTCTTCTTTGGTGGTGGAGGTGGTTTAGGGACGGACCAATCTTCATGGTTTTTGGCAATCCTGCCCATCAATTCTTCTGCATCGTCCGCTGTTCTTTTCCTGAAAACACAACCAGCACAACTATCCAAATAGGACCTGGATTCATCAGTTAGACCAGCATAAAATATATCGATTAATTCATTCTTCGGGACTCCATGTCCTGGTCTAGCCTGGATCAGACTACAGTACCTCCCCCAAGCTTTAGGGAGGTGCTCATCCTGCAACTGTGTAAAGTTATAAATTCTTTGTAAAGCAGCATGTTGCATATGAGCAGGAAAGTACTTATCAACAAAAGAGTGAGCTAAGTCTTGAGGACTCTTAATGGAACCACATGGTAGTGCATCATACCATGTTTTAGCACCTTCCTTCAAAGAGAAAGGAAGAAGCTTAGTCACATAAATGTTTTGTATCTTTTCATTCGTGGTAAACAAGCCACCCAACTCAGTGAGTTTGGTCAGGTGTACAATAGCATCATCATTTTCTCTGCCATAAAAGGGGTCAGCTTCAACCATAGATATAAGTGAAAGATCAACAGAGAAATCATAATCAGGATCATTGATGCATATAGGAGATGTAGCAAATTCAGGATCAGGAACAGTCTTGTTCTTCAAGGAGTGTTTTTCAAGCAGCTTCTTAATAGCTTCAGGGTCAGAGTCGGCAAACTCTGTCAGTTCCCTGCATAAATCATCATCAAGCATAATGTAATCATCATCAAGGAGTCTCTCCTTGAGTTTACTCAAATCAGGATAATCATAAGTTCCACCAATAGGGTAGCGAGTAACAGGAATTTCAATTCCAGCTTTTTTTTTGCAGCAGCAGCGATCTGTTTCTCAAGAGCATAACCAAGTGAACCAATATCATCAAGAGTAGTAGAAGCATCATCAAAAGTATCGGACATAGTAACAGATTCAGTAGAAGCATCATGTGGTGGTGGTGAGGCAAACTTACTCATAACAGAAGGTGAACCAAGTGTAGCACTAGTGTTCAGAACAGTACCTCTTCTTGTAGTGGATAGTAAGATCGGAACCTTGGGGTCTCCTTTCTTACCCATAGCGGATGAAGTGCAGCAGGTAGGATACTTCAAGTAGACTTGTAAATATTGCTATGCTCCCCGGCAACGGCGCCAGAAAACGGTACTTGATAACCCTCAACCGTAAGGGATCGAGATAGTCTTCGCGGGTAAGAATAACCCAATTTATAGATTCGACACACGGTGAGCCAAAGAGTATTTATAAGCTTTGACAGTTGAGTTGTCAATTCAATCGCACCTGAAATATACTTACTTGCAACAAAAGATAAGTGGTAACGGTGATATGATAGTGATGGTGGTGACAGCAAAAGTGAACAGCAAAAGTAACAACTAATAACCAGCAGGATTGAAACACTGTAGGCTAGGGAGATGGATGGTTGGGCGCTGCATGGATGAGATACATCATGAATCTAACTTGGGGCAAGGCACACAGAAAAGTAATGATCATCTAGGCAAATATCAAACATTAGGCATGTATCCCACAGGTAGTTGTACGTCCTTGAAATAAGAACTTGCATAACATCTTTTGTCCTACCATCCCGCTACGAACGGGGACAAAAGGAACTTATGGAGATTAAGGTGCTCCTGTCAAAGAGCACCGGAACAAAGCAATAAACTCAATGGATACATGGAATCCTCAAATTATGGACCATCCCCTTTGGTGTCCCAAGTTGTCACCTTTGGGATCGCCGGTTCCGGGCCATAATAGGTGCAAACAACTCATAGATAGGATCAAGAACACAAATATATTCATGCAAACACATAGGGTTCAGATCTGAAAACATGGCACTCGGGCCCAAAGTGACAAGCATTAAGAGCAACAAGTTGAAGCAAAGATGATAAACACCAAAGTAGATGATAGGCAACATGCCCCCAACAATCTGATAACCTATTACATGATCTAACTCATCCAATCCCTACCATCCCCTTTGCCTACAGCAGGGAATTACTCACACATGGAAGGAGAAGTCATGGAGGGAGGATGGAGTGGTGATGATGATGACGATGGTGACGATCTCCCCTCTCCGGAGGCCAAATCAGCCTCCAGATTAGCCCTCCCGAAGAAGAATAGAGGGCGGCGGCGGCTCCGCGACGGAAACTGGAAAAACGACTTATGTTCTGGGGTTTCCTCGCCACGGGAATAAATAGGAGCCAAGGTAGGGCACCAGAGGGGGGAGGACCCTCCCAGGCGGCCTCCTGGCGCGGCCAGGGGTGGGGCCGCGCCAGCAGGGAGCCTGGGCCCCCCTGGCTGCCCTCTGGCCCCACTTCTGGCACAATGGCCCTTCGGGTGCGTGGATTTTCTGTGATTTTTCTTGGAATTTTCTGAGACACCTAAAAATCCATTTTCCTGCACACAATAAAACCATACAGGCAGCTCTGCTGAAAACAGCGTCAGTCCGGGTTAGTTTAGTTCAAATCATGCAAGAATGAGGGCAAAACAATAGCAAAAGTGTTTGGAAAAGTAGATACGTTTGAGACGTATCAGCCAGCATCGAGGATCGGGTATGGGGCACGCCGGTCTCTCCCCTTTTCCCCTTTTCGGAGTGTTCGCCAGCCGACTGTTGTTCCTCAGCGCAGTTGCTGCGAATGTTCGCCATGTTTCGCCAGGACATCGGCGACCAAGATTTCAAGTACCTCCACGTCTTCCGGTGGATCGAGAAGTGGGCGAACGTCCTGCGCACCCTCGCCAAGGCCAAGGAGACGTACAATCCAGACGTACCGATGCCGGGTGCGCCGATGGCCAGCCTGATGGCAACAAAGGGGCCAAGAAGGGGAAACACGCTGAGGCGGCTACTGCGCGCGTGCAGGAGTCCATCGAGCATTGCATCGCCGACGCCAAGACCTGGGCTGCCCTCCGGGAAGAGAAGACCGAGGTGCGGTGGTCAGCGTTGATGACAAACAACGCTGTCAAACTCGACCTGCTCCGCACCAACGTCAGCCTGCTCTGCACCAACGTCGCCGTGAAGACAAGGAACACCGACATGACTTTCCCAATGGGAGGGGCGGACATGCTCCAGAGCGACGACCCACAGCTCAAGGCGTGGTACTTGGTGGAGCGCGGCCTCATCGGGAACTAGATGTCGTCGACGACGCCACGAACTCCAACGCCAATGCCCAGGCCGCCTACAAGCCCCAACGATGATGCCTCCGCGACGCCCAGTAGCACAAAAACCGCGCCGATGCCGCCCAACACTGAAGCCGCGCCGACGCCCAGCCCCGAAGCCGCGTAGACGTCGCCCAGCCCTCGCACGCCGACTACCCCGACGCCGGAGGACGACATCATCGCCGTTTGATGCATTTGCCTATGTGCCTTGCCTTATTGCAGACGAACTTCCCATTTTGATTGCCGAACTATGGCAACGTGAGCGCCGATCCTGTGGCGCTGTGATCGCCGGACTTATGGCGTTTTTTGGGAGCGGGAATGGACAAAGTTTGAATTTGAGGCGCCTTGGGGGCGGCACCTGGGGCCGTGGCTAGGGCCGCGATTGCCCCCGGGACCTGAAATTCGGAGGGGGGAGCCCAACACAGTGCCGGCCTATGCGCTGGGGGCGAACGAGTGGAGACGCTCTAACAACTACTAACAAGTAAAGATTCATGGAATTTTACTTCTCTTTGTGGATCACTTCTGTATAGTTAACATAGCCCAAACCATGATGCCGTTATGATATACTAACATTGGTTTCCTGCCGCAGATGAGTTCATCGTCCTTGCTGGTAGATGTCCCGGACACATTACTTGATCCCACTCATTCTACTTACCTTTCCCCTAATTCCTTATTATACTAGATGACCCGTTGCACCAATGGCGCAAAAGCCTATAGCAAGCCAAGTATTGTAAGAGTGGTGATAGAAAAACTAAGACACAGATAAAAATAATGAGTACTTTGCGCCGATGGTGCAAAGGGCGAGAGCAAACCTAGCATTCCAAACCATGCACGTAAGAATATTTAGACACTGATTGGAACATAAGAACATAAATTCTTAGGTCAAATGTTGATACACAATGTTACAATTTATGGTAGCTTATTTTCATTGCTTTTACTACCTCCTTTCCGGTTTATAAGGCTTGCGCGTATCCCTAGGTCTATAATTTGACCAACATTAAATGAGTTGTATAGTCTAAAAATTACACCATTAGAAAGTAGAAGATCTGAAGTTTCTAATGATATATTTTTTGTGACAGATAACTTGTATTACGTTGGTTTATTTTTCAACCTAGATATACGTGCAAGCCTTATAAACCGGAAAGGAGGTAGTAGTAAGCAAGCTACATAAGTAGATATGCATCATATAGATAGGTTTGGTCATCTCTCTTATGATGAGTGATATACGCAGTGATGAACATCAGGTAGAATCATCGTTGCATGTGTCATCGGTATCGAAAATGACTTCATTGTCTAAGCAACTCTTCATGGTGGGTGTGTTTGGTGGGCTGCTAATGCCAAAAGCAGAAATGCCTTCCATATCATCATCTAGCCCCCAATAATACCCGTTTGTTTTTTGTAGAATGCCGTTTGATTGTAATCGTATCGTTGAGGAGCTCTGCAACATATCTTATCTGCGATAGTGGTTAAAATCGATGTCTTCGGGCATTGATCCTGCTATGAAGTTGGTATCTCTTGTATGGTAAAGTTCTTTCACTGTCATGCGATCCCCGCCCAGAACACTGCACCAACTGCTGCTTAGATAGTCCATTAGTTATTTTCTTTAAGAAAATGTTTTAGAGATTTTTTTTGTTGTTGAACCAACTGGAACTTATCATAGTTGAAGTCTTGCACCACTTTGTTGTAAGAGACTTCCATAAACCTAATAGCTTCATTTTCCAGCCGATCTTCAGCTTCTTCGAGATTTTCGTAGACATAGATGGATATTGATTTCCTTGGAACTTCATTGCTTAGTTGGTGATTAGATGGATAGAACTGAATGGTTGCGTCGACACCAACATTCATTTACTTTTCTGTGTTGAATACACTACGATTTGGAAGGACAATTTGTTGCATCATAGCATCCAAAAGCATTTTTTGTTGGGATCCTAACGTTTCTAACACTCTTAACCCGTTGCACACCTGACGCAAAAAGCGAGAGCGATCCAAGCATTCAAACCATGCAAATAAAATTGGTTTAGAGATTGATAATAAAATCCTTAAAGCATAAAGAAATGGATATTTAGGTATGATTTTTGTAGACAACACTATATATTTACTGCCTCTGTTCCTAAATATAAGACACTTTGACAATTCAAATGACCACATCTACTAAGTAGCTCTTCATGGTAGGTGTGTCCGGTGGGCTGTCATTGGCGAAAGTACAAATGTATTCCATATGACTGAACTCGTCATTGAAGCTCTCAAAATCTTCAGATTGTAAAGTGTCTCCTCAAGGTGCTCTGCAATATATCTTATTTATGTCGTCTTCAGTTGATTCCAGAATGAAAGTGGTATAGATTGTACTGAAAAGCACTAAAAAGAGTTGAATAGATTAGCACCAAAGTAAGTAAATATGTAGCAAGCATAAAAGTTTTATCACTGATTACTTTTAACCATCATGTAACACAAACACCTAAATTACTAAACTCCCTGGGGTTAAAACTCCTGGGAACAACTATTTCTGACATCATTTCTGACTCTTTCCTCTCATTTTTTTTAAAAGCACTCGTTCCTCCCAAATGTGATGGCATGTTTTGTTGGAGTGTGAAGTTTGTGTGCTCGGGCACCATGGTGCCCTTTAAAAAAGATGCAAAAAAACGCATTTAAAAGTTCCAAAAAAATTGAAAATAATTTTGTGGAAATTTCCATATATTCACTACGGATCCATGGAATTTTGTTTCGAAAAGAAATGTAATTTGTAAGCTGTAAAAAAAATCCGGGCAAAAAAAATCCGGCCCATTTGAAAATACATATTTGTATTTTTTTACACCACGTGGGAAAGCAAAATGTTATAAATTTTTGCACATATATAGTATATATATGTGTTTGTGCGTGTTTACAAAAGGTTTCAAAAAAATTGAGTTGTACAAAATGTTTTTTAACGGGCACCATGATGCATGTGCACATGTGGCAATATTCGATTTTGTTGGGAGTACGGAGGAATGGCGCTCGGGCATGTTTAGTGGATGTGATTAAATGGACAGTTGTAAATTCAGGTGCAATAAATGCTTTGCATGTTCATTTGTCTAAGAGATTTAAGATTAATTAAGATAGGATGATTTCAAATCCCAATTTGCAGATTGATTTGTGTTCATGATCGCGGTGCAAAAAATGGCCTATCCTAGCAGATTTGGGATGATAACAGGTGGGCCTCTTCAGCGTGGAGGAGTGGGAGGAGATCAGGAAGAAATCGAGGAATATCCTTCGAGGATTGAAGGATCGGGCCCGATACTTAATTCGGGTGTAGAGGAGAGCAAAGGAAATCGAAGTTGTTTTGGCAGGTGAGATCTCGTTGACTCCTGGGAAGGAAAGCGGGATAGGATTAGGGAGGGCCATGCATCCCGATGGATTAGAGGGGACTGGATCGAAGGGAAAGGGCGTGGTGTGCGCTCGGGTTGTACAGACATGTTCAGTTGATTCAGTAGAAAGCTTATTCATTCCGGATTTCAGCACGAGAGATCAACGAGATTTGAAGGAGGAGACGATTTTAGGCCCAGATATTACCTTTCGTGGATCAATCAGGGGAGAGGGAGCTATTCTCGATGTAGTTATTAGGAGACCGCTCATTCATGGCATTTTATTCTTGATTAATAGCATCAAATTCATTTATGAGATTGTTTGGAAGGGAACCTTGGCCTGCTATATCTATGGGCACGGGAGAGGTCGGGCCTCTTCACCTATCCTACCACTCCACACTCCTCTGCTCTCTAATCCTTTAATCCCTTGCGACGGCTTAGAGAGGTGGTCCATGGCAGGTCAAGGAGGGCTTGTTGGTAGTGCTTGGGGGGGGGGAGTTGTGAGTGGTGTGAGTTCCAGGGGGTGACGGATGCAACGTCCGGAATGCGCTCTTGACCGGCCATCGACCAAGCTAGGTCATCTCTTCGCCGCCCTCTTGTCATTGACATGGAGGCCGCCCGTAAGGCTGTTAGCGGGCTCCGGGTGGTAGGGCGCCTCCTGACCCCTTTCCAGGTCAACCCGAGGGTCATAGTCGACGACCTCCGGAACACGGCTTGGAAGAACCAGGGTGTCGTCACCATCCAGGAGGTGGCCAGTGACGAAGGGAGGTTCATCCTCAATTTGGCCACTGAGAGTGACCGTCGGTTTGTGCTTAAGGCGCAGCCATGGCACTTCAAGCGGGACGGCCTCATCTTCGCCGAGTTCGATGGCAAGGGCGACCTGGCGGAGATCAACCTTGGCGTCATGACCATATGGGTCCAGGTACACGATCTCCCGTTCGAGTTTAAGACGGAGAGTGTAGGGTGGTCTCTCGGGGATCAACTGGGAGAGGTGCTGGAGGTTTCACACAGTAACCATGTAATTGCTGAGAAATATCTGCGTGTGCGGGTGAAAACATTATTGCATGAGCCTCCGAAATGCTCTGTAGAGATTACCCCTTTAGGTAGTTCAAAGATCTATAAATGTGATGTAAAGTATGAGAAACAACCTTTTACTGTGAGTGTTGTGCGATAGTGGGTCATACATCAAAAAGGTTTTGTAAAATTCCAAGAGAGGAGAGAGTAGTTTGTTTTCGAAGAAACCTTAGTGTGGAGCCCTACTGGAAGAGCCAAGGTGCTAGCAGGAGAGGTCTCCTCTTCGGAACTACGTTCGCGGCAGCAACAACTCGACTACAGGCATCATCAACAACAACATCGCCAAGGCCACGGACGTCATCAAGGTGGGCACTGCCATGAGCACGCTCACGGTCTCTGATAAGGGGGCTGCTAACTCCGTCAAGACGAACACCAGCCAGGAGGGTCGGACTCAGGGGATCGTGGCGCCTACCCCGGCGGGTGCGCCGCTTGGTCAGGAGGACCAGGTGGGCGCGCTGGCTGATCCTGTCGGGCGGGGCCAGGAGGTCCAGGGCCGCGTGACCATGCTGGAGCCGCGAGAGAATTCAGTGGTTGACCAAAGTCAACGTGGTTATGATGTTGTACATGTACAAAGTACACATGCGTGTCACTTGGCATTGATTTCTCACACACAGGTGAAGCCCAGAAAAACTCTACCGCATGGAGTTGATACTGCTGAGCTTGTTTTTCAGCCGGGGGTGTTGGAGGCGTTGTCTAGCGCTGTTGCAGTGAGAATCGCTATAGCCAGGGTGAGATAGAGAATAATGCTCTACCCTTTAAATTCAGTGCAGCAGAAAATCCTATGCGGGGCAATTCAAAAAACAAAGATAAAAAGAAAGGGGGGCCAAACAGAGCTGAAGATGCTCGCAAGCAAGTGCTAGGGAAAAAAGGGGGCATTCTTTTGGGGCTCGTCCAATGGGCAGTGACTTAGAGTTTTCTTTTCAGAAAGAGTTCGATAGTTATGAGCGCATCTTGTATGGTGATGTAAATGTCTCTTCCAAATGGGTGTGCACGGGCAAAGTTGTAGCAATCCAGGATGAGGAGGGCGGGGTTACACATGTTGCAAAGGAGACTGGCGAGAAGGAGGAAGAGTACGGGGCGCAAGGTGGGGAATCAGTTGGCGAAGATAAAGATGAGATTGGCACATCGGCGGCCTCCGCGGAGGAGGACCGCCGGGCCAAATAAAAATCCTAGGATGGAACTGTCGTGGTATGCTCTCCAACACGGCAGTTCATGAGCTTCTGGATCTACAGATGTGTACAAAGGCAGATTTAATTTTCCTTTTTGAATCCCATTTGAATAATTGTATTGCCGATGAGCTTCATCGCGTATTAGATTTTGATTCTATGTTTGTAGTGGAAAGTGATGGTAAGGCCGGTGGCCTCGCTTTGTTTTATCATGAGTCCAATAAAATTGAGTTGAACTATGTCTTGCCCCATTTTATGATATTGTTTTTATGTATGAGAATGTGTTTCAGTGGTGGTTTACGGGCTTCTATGGTCACCCGAAATGGAATGAACGCCACCCATCTTGGGATGACATTCGCAATTTACATAGTAAGAGCAACCATCCCTAGGTGGTTTTGGGGGATTTTAATGAAATTTTATACCCTTTGGAAAAAGAGGGTGGTGTAGCTAGACCACTTGGTATGATGAGAGAGTTCCGTGAATGCCTAACGGATTGTGGGTTGGAAGATCTAGGCTATAATGGTGGCATGTTCACTTGGAGGAGAGGCGAAATACATGAGCACCTTGACCGGGCAATCTGTAACTTAGCATGGGTAAGCAAATTTCCACGAGCAGCAATTATCAATGAAGAGCATGTTCATTCTGACCACTGCCCAATCGTACTGGATATGGAGTATTGGGATGAAAAAATATTTAAACGCCCGGAGGGGCGTGTTAAACAATTTGAGGCGAGATGGCTGAAGGAAGAGACGGTCACTGAAATCGTTAAGGCATCTTGGGAGAAAGCAAAGCTTGCAGGTATTGGACCCTCACTTGCTGACTGTACGAGAGCAGTGCATGCCGATCTACATACGTGGGATCGGGAAATGCTAAAGGGACCAAAGGTGAGAATTAGAAAATTAAAAAAATAATTGGAGAGACTAAGGCATGGCCCATTGAATATGGAATCTCAATGTCGTCGGAAGGAAATAATTGTGGTAATTGAAAATATTTTGGAGCAAGAGGAAATATTCTGGTTACAGAGAGGACGGGCAAATTGGTTGATGCACGGGGATCGTAATACGTCGTTCTTTCATAATGCTGCCACAGCCAGGAAAAAAAGCAAATAATATAAATAAACTATTAGATGAGTCTGGAAACTGGTTAACAGATAAGGAATTGACGAATCACATTACTGGATATTTTACAAAGCTTTTTACATCAGAAGTTCAACACCTGAATCAACAAGTTTTATCACTTGTTCGAAGGAGAGTGTCAAACGAAATGAATGATGCTCTGCTTGCCCCTTATACTGCGGAAAATATTCGCAAGGCTTTATTCGATATTGGGGACTTGAAAGCTCTAGGGCCAGATGGACTCCATGCTATCTTCTATAAAAGGTTTTGGCCCATGTTGGGGGAAGACTTGATTGAGGAGGTTCTGACAGCAATCAACACATGCACTATACCGAAGGGTTGAATTGATACGGCGATCGTGATGATTCCTAAAATTAATACACCAGAGAAGGTAACCCAATTTAGGCCGATCAGCTTATGTGATGTGCTATATAAAATAATTGCAAAAATGGTGGATTCCCAATTGAAAGTTTTTTTACGAGAAATCATTAGCCCAACACAGAGTGCATTTGTACCAGGTAGATTGATAACGGATAATATTTTAGTGGCCTATGAATTCTTTCACACAATCAAGAACAAAATAGAGGGTAGAGAGGGCTTGTGTGCTATAAAACTTGATATGCACAAAGCCTACGATAGAGTCGAGTGGACTTTTTTGAAGGAGATTTTGTTGAAATTAGGGTACCATCATGAGTGGGTTAACTTGATTATGCAATGCGTCTCAATCGTAGAATACAAAGTTAGGATCAATGAAGAGGAAAGTGAGAGTTTTAAGCCTACGAGAGGGTTGAGACAGGGGGACCCGCTATCACCATACATTTTTTTGTTGTGCACAGAAGGATAGAATGCCTTTCTTGCGCATGCCGAGGAGAATGGAAACATATCAGGTGTTAAAGTCTGTAGAGACGCCCCGCCAGTCACAAATCTTCTCTTTGCGGATGACTCATTGATCTTAATGAAATTCAACCAACATAATGCGGAAAATCTGAAATCAGCACTAGATTTATATTGTGCGGCGTCGGGACAACTGGTAAGCGTTGAAAAATCTAGTATTTTCTTCAGCCCAAATACAAATGTAGAGATCAGAGAACAATTGTGTACAACGCTAAATATAATGACGGAGGCTCTCACTGATAAATATTTGGGCCTACCAGCAAATGTGGGTGTTGATAAAACAGACTGCTTTAGTTTTCTGATTGAACGTATTGTTAAGAGAATTAGTGGTTGGAAGGAAAAATTACTATCTGCCAGGGGGAAAGAGATCCTATTAAAGGCGGTGATCCAAGCCATACCTACCTATGCAATGTCCGTCTTTAAAATTCCTAAAAAATTATAAAGAAATCATTGACGCGATGGCACATTTCTGGTGGGGAGACGAGGAGAACCAGAAGAGGATGCATTGGATGGCATGGTGAAAAATGTGTGTTCCAAAAAACCAAGGAGGAATGGGATTCCGTGACATCCACTGTTTCAACCTGGCTCTGCTTGCTAAACAGGCATGGCGTCTACTTGATAATCCTGACTCCTTGTGTGCTATTGTTCTATGGGCCAAGTACTATCCTAATGGTGATTTGCGGAATCCAAGCTAAAGCATGGTGCCTCCTTCACCTGGCAAAGCATTATGGCAGGCATCACTACTCTCAAGCGAGGTTATATTTGGCGAGTGGGGGATGGACATAACAAGAATATTTGGGAAGATGCCTGGATCCCAAATTGTGCCACTAGGAAGATTGTGACCCCTAGGGGGAGGCTTCTGTTATCAAAAGTAGTAGATTTGATTGACCCGGTCTCCGGTAATTGGGATGAGGACTTGATTAGACAAACTATGTGGACCATTGATGCACAACGGATTCTTTCAATCCCAATTTCGTAACATAATATGACAGATTTTATTACCTGGAGTTATACGAAAAATGGTATGTTTTCGGTACAGTCTTCTTACTCTGTGGAGTGGAACTATCAGTATGGAAGCAAACTAAAATATTCCAACGAAATGGGACGGAGCACACCTAACCCTATATGGTGTCAGATATGGAAGTTATCTTGCCCGGCTAACGTCAATTTTTTACGGCGGACACTACATGGCACTCTCCCATGTCGGGCAACACTCACTAATAGACATATGAAGGTCTCGCCCTCTTGCCCTCCCTGCTCTCAGGGTGTAGAAAAGCGAAAGAGGTTTGGAAAAGGCTAGGGATGGATATGACTATTGAGAGAGCTTGTGAGATTGATCGTGCTGGAGAGGCAATATTGGAATACCTATTACTCCTTCCAGATCAAGATCTGCGCATTGTGGGGTACGAAAATGTTCGAGAAATGATAGCTATCTCAGCTTGGTATCTATGGTGGGAAAGACGAAAATTAGTGCACAAGGAATTAACTCAAAATGCGACTCAGATTTCAATGGGGATCATATCTCTTACATATAATTTTGTAAATGCATCATCTTCAAAGGCGTCCATGAAAAGGGGGGGTTGGCAATGCCCTCCTAGGGGCTTTGTGAAACTCAATGTTGACGCCTCTTTTGACCATGATTTGCTGGAGGGTACGATGGGGGCAGTCTTGAGAGATGACAAAGGTAGGTTTATTGCAGGATGAAATGGAAAGATAGACTACTGCACGGATGTCCTCATGGCAGAGGCCTTAGCTATCAAATTTGGCCTAAATTTAGCACAAAGGGCGGGATGTAATCGCCTAGTCATCAACTCTAACAATTTGGGGGTGATTGAGACCATGCAGGACGGAGGACAGTCAGTAAGAGCGGCGGCGGCAATCTTCGATGACTGCTATCACTATGCTTGTGATTTTATTATGACTAAATTCGAACATTGTAATAGGGAGACAAATAAAGTAGCACATGAACTTGCTAGGTTAGCTAGATTTTTTGCGACTTCGAATTGGTTTGAGGAGCCTATTAGTGAAATTGTAACTTTTCTCACAAACGATGCATTGGTTGTTGCTAATGAATAAAATTTCGTTTTAATTCAAAAACAAAGTGGCATGGGGGTAGGAGCACAGAGCGCAGCATGTGTCGCTCCGCTTCACAGTCGTCTCTTTACTGCTTCTTCCCCTCGCTGCTCTCCTCCTCCGATCTTGAAATCCTAGCGCATGGTGGCTGGCACCTCTCCCCACTTTCTCTTCCCGCCCCAAGTTTTCCATCCTCCACTAATGCGCACTGTTCGGGAGCAAGAGGGGCCACGCCTCTTGTGTTGTGGCGCTGCTCAACGGCAGGCCCGAGCACTCGAGCCGAGCACCTGTTGCCAGCGTCGACTTGAGAGGCCACCACCTCCTCTCGTCTCTAATCGGGATCTCGGCCCTCACCATCAGAGCCCTCGTTTTCAGGGAAGGCGGCCATCGCCAGAGATTGAGGATGCCTCTCGACGAGCATGCTCGTGGTTGCCCACAACCCAGCAGCCGGTGTCTTTGGGCAGAGGTGGATCTCCTTGCTGGCGACCTCACTATCTTGTCGGCGACTCCACCGTCACAAGTATATCTGCAGGTATGGTAGATTCTGCCCCCGCCCCCCTGTTTTCTTTTATAGTGATTTTTTTCGTTGTTGTTGTTGCAGAAAACAGCCAAAACATGCTTGAGATTTCAGTAAAAAGGTTTTTGTTTTACTATGTTTGCTCTAAAAAATTGTTCTGACCATTTTAGTGGGGATCTTCATTGCTTCTTCAGGCTGGGGAGGCTGCTCTACGCCGGGTCTTTTTGTGTTTCCTCTGTTGTGTCACTTTTAGGGCAGCACAATACAACATTTCTTTTCTTCTTTAAGGATTTATCTTGCTTCATATTTAGTTTGTGTGGTGATGTTGTGGCGTTGGATTGCCGGTGGTGATGTTTCTGTCAGTAGGTTGTGGTGGTGTCTTTCGATTCTGTCAAAAGGTTTTAGTGCTGATATTGTTTGTGTTGTTAGTCATTTTGGTGTGTAGGTGAAAGTGCAACTATCCCTCGGTGGTTTTGGTAATTCCTAACAACATATAGCTCATTGAAATAATGCTCTTTCAAGATGATCATTTAAAATGTTCAATGATTGGCATGGCATGGACTAGGAATGTGGACCCCTCAAAATGTTAAGGACACATATTGGCTCAAGCTCAAGACTCTACATTTTCTATTTTAGTGATCTAAGATCACATTGAGTCCATAGGAAAGCCAATACTATTAAAAGGGCATAAGGTGTTGCTTAATGGGTTTCTTGCTCAAAGTGCTTAGTGATATGCTCCAAATCCCTCGGCCACTTTCTCACATCCACATATGTCCCAAACCAAAAGTCAAACTCGGCCCCACCGATTTGATCTATCCGGCACCACCGAGTTCATTTGACATAGCCACTGCCAAAACCCTAATTAGTTCGGTCTCACCAATGGGATCTCGTTCTCACTGAGATGGGATTGCAAACTCTCTGTTTCCCTTCGTAACGTTTCGGTCTAACCGAGATGAGCGATCGGTCCCACTGAGTTCGCAATGCAAACTCTCTGTTTCCCCTTCATAACATTTTGGTCCAACCAAAACGAGCGAATCGGTCCCACCGAGTTTGCCTGACCAACTCTCTGGTTAGCTTATTACCAAAATCGGTCCTACCGAGTTTGTGTAATCGGTCTCACCAAGATTATGTTATGCCCTAACCCTAATGAAATTGGTCCTACTGAGTTGATCATATCGGTCCCACCGAAATTCCTAATGGTCACATTATGAACTAAACCGGTCTGACCGAGTTTTCTGATTTGGTCCCACCAAGTTTGGTAAATTGTGTGTAACGGTTAGATTTTTTGTGTGGAGGCTATATATACCCCTCCACCCACTCTTCATCCATGGAGAGAGCCATTAGAACATACCTACACTTCCATTACTTATTGTTCTGAGAGAGAACTACCTACAATTGTGTTGAGGTCAAGATATTCCATTCCAACCATATGAATCTTGATCTCTAGCCTTCCCTAAGTTGCTCTCCACTCAAATCATCTTTACACCAAATCCAATCCTATGAAAGAGATTTGAGTGTTGGGGAGACTATCATTTGAAGCACAAGAGCAAGGAGTTCATCATCAACACACCGTCTATTACCTTTTGGAGAGTGGTGTCTCCTAGATTGGTTAGGTGTCACTTGGGAGCCTCCGTGAAGATTGTGGAGTTGAACCAAGGAGTTTGTACGGGCAATGAGATCGTCTACTTCGTGAAGATCTACCCTAGTGAGGCAAGTCCTTCGTGGGCGATGGCCATGGTGGGATAGACAAGGTTGTTTCTTCGTGGACCCTTCGTGGGTGGAGCCCTCCGTGGACTCGCGCAGCCGTTACCCTTCATGGGTTGAAGTCTCCATCAACGTGGATGTACGACAGAACATCCTATCGGAACCACGACAAAAACATATGTGTCTACACTTGTATTTGCAATCTCCAAACCCCTCCCTTTACCTTCATATGCAATTGCTTTACATTTCGCTGCTATACTCTTAGAATTACATGTGTAGGTTGATTGCTTGACTTGTGCATAATTGCTAAAATCTGCCAAGACTTAAAATTGGGAAAAGGCTAGGTTTTTATTTGGTCAAGTAGTCTAATCACCCCCTCTAGACATACTTTTGATCCTACAAGTGGTATCAGAGCCTTGGTCTCCATTTGCCTTGATTTCCATAGCTTTTGGTGATCATAGCCTTGGTTTCACAACCTAGGATAGTATGGCGTCCAACGAAGGAAATTACCACCGTAGAGGTCCTTACTTCGATGGTACTAATTTTGCTAGTTGGAAGCATAAGATGAAAATGCATATTCTTAGACATAACCCCGCGGATTGGGCTATTGTGTGTGTTGGCTTGCAAGATGAATTCTTTGATGGGAAAGAACCAATCCGTGAAGCTACCGCGGAAGAGTTGAAGATGCTGCAATACAACGCTCAAGCTTGTGATATCCTCTTTAATGGATTGTGCCCCGAAGAATTGAACAAAATCAGCCGTCTTGAGAATGCAAACGAAATTTGGGATACTTTGATTCATATGCACGGAGGTACCGACTCCATCAAGGAATCCAAGTTGGATGTGCTTCAAAGTCAACTTGACAAGTTCAAGATGAAGGATGGTGAAGGTGTCGCTGAAATGTACTGTAGGCTTGCTCTCATCACAAATGAGATTGTCGGCCTAGGATGTGAGGAGATGACCGACAGATTCATCATCAAGAAGATCCTAAGAGCCTTGGATGGAAAATACGATACCGTGTGCACATTGATCCAAATGATGCTGAATTACAAAGATCTCAAACCTACATAAGTCATTGGAAGAATTGTTGCTCATGAGATGTCACTGAAAGATAAAGAAGAGCTTCACAACAAGTCTAGTGGTGCTTACAAAGCCTCATGTGATGCTCCTACATCATCAAGTGAGAAACAAGTCTTCAATGAAGAATTGAGCCTAATGGTGAAGAACTTCAACAAGTTCTACAAGAATAGAAGCAAAGAGAGAAACTCCAAATTAAGGTCCTACAATGAAAAAAGATCTTCAAGTCGTGATCGGAATTGCTACAATTGTGGAAGACCCGGACACTACTCCAATGAGTGTACGGCTCCACACAAGAGAAAAGAAGACTCACCTAAAAGGTGGAGTAGAAGAGAAGATTCACCACCAAGAGAGAGAAGAGGTAGAGATGATCGTTATGAACGAAGACCTTCTCGCAGAAGCAAAGATTCCAAAAGGAAGGACAAATCATCAAGGATCTATACAAGACGAAGACATCAAGCTCATGTTGGTGAATGGGTATCTGGTTCCGACTCAAATGACCACTTCGGAAGAAGCTACTACTCCGACTCCGAAGATACTCAAGATGAAGTGTTGCCGGAATTGCTCTTGTGTCATCCAACTCCTACGACATATTTCACTCACCAAATGAAGGAATTGGAAGATGCTTCATGGCTAAAGGCTCTAAGGTATCACACCCCGAGTATCTTGATTTTAATAGTGATGAAGAAGACTTGCTAGGAGATGATGATTTACTTGTTGGTAGCAATAGTGATGAAACCTATGACGAAAACTATGATGAAATTGCTATTAATCATGCTAATCAAGATAAAATGAATGACGATGATAAGAAGGAGATTGAGCGTCTAACTAAAGAACTAAACACTCTTAAGTTAGCTCATGAAACTACCTTGGAAGATCATCGAGAAATTTTAAAGACTCATGAGAAGTTATGTTTTAAAAAGCTCAACCTTGAGCAAGAGCATGAGTTCTTAAAAGCAATCAATGATGATCTTCGCAAGAAAAGTTCTTCTTACATTAACAAACATTTACTCTTGTCTACTTACATGCCACAAGTTAAACCTAGCAGCAAGAACAAGAAAGATTCTTCATCTAGTAGTAACAATAATCATGCTACATCAAGTATTGTTGCCTCTAGTAGTACTCTAGATTCCACTAATGATTCTCTTAGCCAAGTTACACTTGAGCAAGAAAATAGTCTATTGAAGGGAATTATAGAGAAAGGTGTTTACAAGAGCCTTGCCGGAAGTAAGCAATTTGAGGAGATTGTACGCAAGCAAGGAAGACACCGAAAGAATCAAGGTGTTGGTTTTGAACGAAAGTTCAATGTCAATGGAGTTGAGTGGGAAGAAGATCAATACCCCAAGACGAAGTTTGTTCCTCAACAAGAGAAGTATGATCCTACTTCTTTCCAAGGGACACAAGTACAGGATGATATTCCACCACAAGACCACAAGCTAATGGGCAAGGACGAGCTCCAAGAGGAGATTGATGCATTTGAAGAAGCTCCTAAGGCCTTGGTCAAGTGGGTTCCCAAGACTACATCAAGTTCTACTTCATCAAGTACGACTACAACTCCAAGGATTCCCATCACGATGGTGTGGATCCCGAAGAAGAAGAACTAGAGAGTTCTTGAGGGTGACTCCGCCAACATACTTCACTCATATCATTTTGGCGAGGACAAGTGCAAACAACTTCCATATCTCGCACTAGTTCAAGGAGTCACGAACCCTCTTGTTGGTAAGACAAGGGACAAGGTAACCAAATGCTTTCATGGACATCATCTTATGTGAACATCACTCTTGTTGGAAATATGCCCTAGAGGCAATAATAAAATGGTTATTATTATATTTCCTTGTTCATGATAATTGTCTGTTATTCATGCTTGAATTGTATTGTACGGAAACAATGATACATGTGTGAATACATAGACCACTACGTGTCCCTGGTAAGCCTCTAGTCACTAGCTCGTTGATCAACAGATGGTCACGTTTTCCTGGCCATGGACATTGGATGTCATTGATAACGGGATCACATCCTTAGGAGAATGATGTGATGGACAATACCCGATCCTAAGCCTAGCACAAGATCGTGTAGTTCGTAATGCTAAAGCTTTTCCAATGTTAAGTGTGTGTTCCTTAGACCATGAGGTTGTGCAACTCCCGGATACCGTAGGAATGCTTTGGGTGTGCCAAATGTCACAACGTAACTGGGTGGCTATAAAGGTACACAACGGGTATCTCTGAAAGTGTCTGTTGAGTTGGCACGAACCGAGACTGGGATTTGTCACTACGTATGATGGAGAGGTATCTCTGGGCCCACTCAGTAAGACATCATCATAATAAGCTCAATGTGACTAAGGAGTTAGTCATGGGATGATGTATTATGGAACGAGTAAAGAGACTTGCCATGACGAGATTGAACAAGGTATCGGTATACCGACGATCGAATCTCGAGCAAGTACTGTAACGATAGACAAAGGGAATTGCATACGGGATTAAGTGAATCCTTGACATCGTGGTTCATCCGATGAGATCATCGAGGAACACGTAGGAACCAACATGGGTATCCAGATCCCGCTGATGGTTATTGACTGGAGAGTCGTCTCGGTCATGTCTACGTGTCTCCCGAACCCGTAGGGTCTACACACTTAAGGTTCGGTGACGCTAGGGTTGTAGAGATATATGCACACGGTAACCTGAATGTTGTTCGTAGTCCCGGATGAGATCCCATACGTCACGAGGATTTCCTAAATGGTCCGGAGGTAAAGAATTATATATATAAAGTCCAGTTTCGGCCATCGGGAGAGTTCCGGGGGTCACCGGTAGTGTATCGGGACCACCGGAAGGGTCCCGGGGGTCCACCGGGTGGGGCCACCCATCCCGGAGGGCCCCATGGGCCGTAGGGGGAGGGGGACCAGCCCATAGTGGGCTGGTGCACCCCCTTGAGCCACCCCCCTGCGCCTAGGGTTGGGAACCCTAGGGTGGGGGGGGCACCCTTGCCTTGGGGGGCAAGTCTCCCCCCTGGCCGCCGCCCCCCCTAGGAGATCCCATCTCCTAGGGCCGGCGGCCCCCCTGGCCCCTATATATAGTGGGGGGAGAGAGGGCAGCCGCACCTCCGCCCCTGG
>LR738709.1:303870846-303937235 GCA_902687465.1 Secale cereale
CCCCCCCCCCCCCCCCCCCCCCGCCGTTACACCTCTCCCTCCTCCCGCAGGTCCTTGGCGAAGCCCTGCAGCTTTTCCCGTTGCATCCACCACCACGCCGTCGTGCTGCTGGATCTCCATCAACCTCTCCTCCCTCCTTTGCTGGATCAAGAAGGAGGAGACGTCACTGTACCGTATATGTGTTGAACGCGGAGGTGTCATCCGTTCGGCACTGGGATCATCGGTGATAGGGATCACGACGAGTACGACTCCATCATCCACGTTCTCTTGAACGCTTCCGCTCGCGATCTACAAAGGGTATGTAGATGCATTCTTTTATGCTCGTTGCTAGATGACTCCTTAGATTGATCTTGGTGAAGCGTAGGATTTTTTTTTGAATTCTGCTACATTCCCCAACAACTCTATGTCTGTGGATATCCTTGTTTGTTCCTTGTGGGACTAACCCATGTAGGTATTGAAAGTGCAACTCACTCCAATGGATTGCTCCAAATGATCTACATCAACATTGAGCATCTACATCTTCAACACCCACTTGAAGTCATCATCGACAAAACCCAAGGTTAATTCATCCCTCCTAGGGGGGATATCACATCTAGGGGAGCTTTACTCTAATCAATTGAGCTAAAGTAACTATAATGATGTGAACACAACAATGCCTTATGTAAAAGTGGTAACACCGCTTGTGCTTAAACGATGAGTATGACCTATGATCAAATGTCATCATTTGACTCCTAAGTCAATATACTCATATATAGATGACCTAGTCATCGCCAATCGCTTGATAGATGCTAGAATGGTTGTGCATGCTTTGCCACATGTTTCATTTGCTAACTTATTGTGTGAGCATGTTGAATGCATATTTTTCTCATTCGAGGACATCCATTTGTTGCTATGATTGTTTGGCTCTTTATCTTTTGCCAAATGGATGGACAAGAATGCCTAAGAACCTCCTCTAGATATCTATGATTTTCTCGTCTCAAACTTTATTCATGCTACATCACAAAGTTTGATCAAGTCAGATTCAAACCACTCCGTGTGAGGAGCACTCGGAGTCCCCGGTTCGTCATAGACTTCAACTTCCAAAATCTCTTTGTGCATTTCGGTATGACCGAGTCATCCACTTCGGTCACACCGAGTTCACTAAGTTGATCTAGGTTTTCAATCTCGGTGCAACCGATTTGAACTTTTTGGTCACACCGAGTTGCAGTAACTGCTAGCAGTTTTGCATCTCGGTGCCACCGAGTTGTTCCACTCAGTCACACCGACAGGGTCAGGTTATATATATCGTCGGGTAAAATTTTGGAAAACTTTCCAAAACCTCTCGCCCGCGCGTGACCTGCTGTGCCGTCTCGGGTCTCCGGATCATCTTCACGCCACCAACGACCTCCTGCCGCTGGTTTCCATCGCTGTCAACGAATATCTGCTCCGCCGTTGTCGCCGTAGCGAACTCCCGCCGAATTAGGGTATGGGTTCGACTCTATGTGCTATTCCTTAACTCTGAGTCATAGCACATTACTTTTCCATGATCTTTACCACGTATGCAAACTATCTATTGATACGACTCCAACGTATCTATACTTTTTTATTGTTCCATGCTATTATATATTCTGTTTTGGATGTTTAATGGGCTTTATTATACACTTTTATATTATTTTTGGGACTAACCTACTAACCCAAGGCCCAGTGCAAATTGCTGTTTTTTGCATATTTCAGTGTTTCGCAGAAAAGGGATATCAAACAGAGTCCAAACGGAATGAAACCTTCGGGAGAGTTATTTTTGGAACTGTATCTACCCAGAAGACTTGGAGTACACACGAGAGAACGAGAGAGGCGACCACGACGGTCCAGGGTGCGCTCAGGGGGGCAGGCACGCCCCCCCACCCTCGTGGGCCCCCTCTAGCTCCCCCGATGCCCTCCTTCTTCCTATATATATCCACGTACCTTGAAAACATCGAGGCAACAGAGAAAACCCTAATTCCACCGCCACAACCTTCTGTTCCCATGAGATCCCATCTTGGGGCCTGTTTTGGAGCTCTGCCGGAGGGGGGATCGATCACGGAGTGCTTCTACATCAACACCATAGCCTCACCAATGAGTTGTGAGTAGTTTACCACAGACCTTCGGGTCCATAGTTATTAGCTAGATGGCTTCTTCTCTCTCTTTGGATCTCAATACAAAGTTCTCCTCGATCTTCGAGGAGATCTATTCGATGTAATCTTTTTGCGGTGTGTTTGTCGAGATCCGATGAATTGTGAGTTTATGAACAAGATTATCTACGAAGAATATTTGATTATTTTCTGAAATCTTTTATGTATGATTATAATATACTTGCAAGTCTCTTTAAATTATTGGTTTGGTTTGGCCTACTAGATATATAGTTCTTGCAATGGGAGAAGTGCTTGGCTTTGGGTCCATTCTTGCGGTGTCCTTTCCCAGCGACAGTAGGGGCAGCAAGGCACGTATTGTATTGTTGCCATCGAGGATAAAAAGATGGGGTTTATATCATATTGCTTGAGTTTATCCCTCTACATCATGTCATCTTGCTTAAGGCGTTACTCTGTTCTTATGAACTTAATACTCTAGATGCATGCTGGATAGCGGTCGATGTGTGGAGTAATAGTAGTAGATGCAGAATCGTTTTGGTCTACTTGTTACGGACGTGATGCCTATATATAATGATCATGCCTAGATGTTCTCATAACTATGCGCTTTTCTATCAATTGCTCGACAGTAATTTGTTCACCCACCATAGAATTCTGCTATCATGAGAGAAGCCACTAGTGAAATCTATGGCCCCCGGGTCTATCTTTATCATATCACTTTACCTTCAATTTCTTTTGCCGTTGCTTATTTACTTTCTTTACTTTCTGTTCTTATACCAAAAATACCAAAAACACTATGTATCCTATCTATCAGATCTCACTTTCGTAAGTGGCCGTGAAGGGATTGACAACGCCTTATCGCGTTGGCTGCGAAGTTCTTATTTGTTTGTGCAGGTGTGAGGGACTCGCGCGTGGTCTCCTACTGGATTGATACCTTGGTTCTCAAAAACTGAGGGAAATACTTACGCTACTGTGCTGCATCACCCTTTCCTCTTCGAGGGAATACAACGCAAGCTCGAGAAGTAGCATATATCCACTGAAAAACATCCTTAGATTAGATTTGATCTGAAAATTTAGGGTTAGGTCTCCGCCGAACTCATCGGATCAACCGAGTTGTAGAAATCGGTCTCACCGATTTGTCTTAGGCCATTGCACATGCGATTTTCGGTCTGACCGAAAACTGCAAAACGGTGTGACCGAGTTCAAATCTCTGTGAAACCCTAGCAATCTCGGTGCCACCGAACTTTGACTCGGTCTGACCGAGTTCACTAGTTTAGGTTCCAAAATTGCTTCGGTACCACCGAGTTTAACAAATTGGTACCTCCAAAATGCTTTCTATGGAGAACTAAAACTAAGTTTTTGAGTCATCTTTTTTGCAAAAACTCTGCACTTTGTGATGCTCATCCACTCTATCTCATCTACATCTATTCACAGGGTTTGTTGTCAGTGTAATTGCCAAGATGTCTGACCAGAGTGACAGTCAGAACAAGTCTGAGGAGCAAGTTAACATGAGTGAGGGAACTAGTCCCTCTAGCAGTTCTGATGAGGGTAGCATGAGCACTCCAAGTAATCTTCCAAAGGTTGCTACCAAGACAAGGAAAAAAGAAAACTCTTGACAGTGAGGATGTAGACTTTGTGGCTGAAGAAGTCACTTCAAAGAAGCAGGCTGTGAAAGAATCAACTAGGGCTGACAAGCCAGGTTTGAATAAGAAGGCCCCTTCCAAAAGAGCTCCAATGTCAAAGGCCAGAGCATCAACTCAGGAAACAATGGTGTTCACCCTTGAAACCAGAGATGATGAGCCAGTAGGAACAAAGAAGAGAGCTAGAAAGACCACAGCCAGAGTGATTGGCAAGCCATCCATGAGAGATGATGATGATGATGAAGCAGCAACAGAAGAAGAAGAGGATGTTGCACCAGCATCCAAAGCTCAGAAGCTTATGGGAGATGCAATCAAGTCAGGGGCTGCTCCTTCAAAGCCCAAGACTGCCCGCAAAGCTGCTGCTGAAGCCACCAAGTCTGCACCCAAGAGAAGCACAAGGAACATTCCAGCTGCATAAAAGAACAGGGCCCGAGTGCCTGAGATTGATGAAGATGCTGAGGTCCAAGTGCTCAAAAAATTGAAGCCCAAGATCCATGATCATGATGATAATCATATTGTTGCTGAGGACATGAAATTGAGGAAGGATGCAGGTCTCATAAGATGGATACAATCTGATCCATATGCTGTGAGGAGAAGGACTGTTGTGGATTATAGATTCCACACCAAAGAGAAGCAGGACTTCTATGAGAACATTCTGCTTGACAAGAAGCCAATGGTATGTGACATGAGATGGGTTGATTGGGAATACATCAAGGAAAATGAAGATCACTTCCCAAGTGTGCATGAAAGCTTCAAGGCTTGTGGTGTTGACAAGTTTGTGGGTCAGAAGCTCACAAAATGGAATGATGAACACATCATGCAATTCTGCTCCACAGCTCATTTCTATCCAGATGGTAGAATTGTATAGATGTCTGAAGGTACAAGGTACCAGTCAACTGTTGATGAGTGGGCCAAGTTGATAAAATCCCCTAAAGAGCATGAGGATGACTTGGATGTCTATGCCAAGAAGAAGAAAGACCACAACTCCATGGCAAACATGTACAAAGAGATCCTTGATACAGCTTTGGAAACACATAAGCTTGGATATGTACATTACTTGTTGTCTGGTCTAGCTACCATCAACACTATCTTGAGGCATACATTGTTGCCCAAATCTGGAGATCATAAGATGATCAGAGGACGCTCAATCAACTTGCTGCACATTTTGTATGTCCCTCAAAAGTTCAAAGTTATGAGCCTCATTGTTGAAACAATCAAAAGGACAACTGCTGATCAGAAGAGATCTTGTGGGTATTCTCCACACATTCAGGAGCTCATCAACTCCAAGATGGGCACAGCCACATATTTGTTGGACAAGGAACGTCTACCCCTATATCCTAAATTTGAGGACAACACAGTTGTGATGGATGAGAATGAACCTTCATCAGTGCAAGCACAAGAAAAGAGAGCCAAAGCTAGATTTGAGAAAGCAGCAAAGATGCCAAGTGTTGAAGAGGCATCTCAAGTGTCCCTCAAGTCAAAACAAGATCAAATGGCATATCTGATTCAAGCAACTTTGAGGATTGAGAAGGGCTTGGCCACCCTGACTCAAAATCAGGAGAGCTTGGATAGGATCATTGAAACAAAGTTCTATGATCTTGATCTGAAAGTGACTGAGATACAGACTGTAGTTGAGCAGCTCTAGGAGGAAGCAGAGGAGAGGAAAGGGTAGGCTACCACATATGCCTTTCAGAGAGTGCCTAGAGGTCAGAGATTTGCTGTAGTGCCCATACCTGACACTAGAGCTACTACATCAGCACTAGCAGCCACAGCTTCAGTGCCACCTCCAGCAGCCACTCCACCAGCTCCAACTACATCAACTGATGCCTTCGTCCTTGGAGTTATCTCAACACCACCTCCCGAAGTTCAAGCCTAGAGAGAAACATAAACCTATGCATATTTGAAATTTTTGGTAACTTGTTGCCAAAGGGGGAGAAATATGTATAGATCATAGGCTTCGAGATAGAGTGTTTTTGCTTCTTGGTCTCTTGCTATTTGGTTGATACATTTGTGTGTTTGCTTGATACCTTACGTTATGTGTGTGAGATACTTGTTTGATCATGTGATTGATCATATGCTACTTTAATGCTTGATTGAATTATATTATCGTTTAAATCTCTATATGATAATTCACTTTGCCTTGGTGATGAGTGCATGCTTTTAGTTTATATCATTTTGAGCGCTCCACCAAGATGTATGTGACATGGAAGAGTAACCCATGATCCTAATCGATTGTGCATTTGCATTCAAACGCAAATATTAAATAATGCACAAATTTAGGGGGAGCTCTTGTTTATCACATACTTTTCAAAGCGACGATGTATTTAAATCTTATTATCATTTGTCGAAGCTTTGATCTATATGTTGTCATCAATTACCAAAAAGGGGGAGATTGAAAGTGCAACTATCCCTGGGTGGTTTTGGTAATTCCTAACAACATATAGCTCATTGAACTAATGCTCTTTCAAGATGATCATTTCAGAAAGTTCAGTGATTGGCATGGGATGGACTAGGAATGTGGACCCCTAAAAATGCTAAGGACACATATTGACTCAAGCTCAAGACTCTACATTTTCTATTTTAGTGATCCAAGATCGCATTGAGTCCATAGGAAAGCCAATACTATTAAAAGGGGATGAGGTGTTGCTTAATGGGTTTCTTGCTCAAAGTGCTTAGTGATATGCTCCAAAACCCTCAGCTACTTTCTCACATCCACATATGTCCCAAACCAAAAGTCAAACTCGGCCCACCCGATTTGATCTATCCGACGCCACCGAGTTCATTTGACATAGCCACTGCCAAAACCCTAATCAGTTCGGTCTCATTGATAGGGATCTCGGTCTCACCGAGATGGGATTGCAAACTCTCTGTTTCCCTTCGTAATGTTTTGGTCTAACCGAGATGAGCGATCGGTCCCACCGAGTTCGTAATGCAAACTCTCTGTTTCCCTTCGTAATGTTTTGGTCTAACCGAGATGAGCGATCGGTCCCACCGAGTTCGCAATGCAAACTCTCTGTTTCCCCTTCGTAACATTTCGGTCCAACCGAAACGAGCGAATCGGTCCCGCCGAGTTTGCCTGACCAACTCTCTGGTTAGCTTATTACCAAAATCGTTCCTGCCGAGTTTGTGTAATCGGTCTCATCGAGATTACGTTATGCCCTAACCCTAATGAAATCGGTCCTACCGAGTTGATCATATCGGTCCCACCGAAATGCCTAACGGTCACATTATGAACTAAATCGGTCTGACTGAGTTTTCTGATTCGGTCCCACCGAGTTTGGTAAATTGTGTGTAATGGTTAGATTTTGTGTGGAGGCTATATATACCCCTCCACCCACTCTTCATTCGTGGAGAGAGCCATCAGAACATACCTACACTTCCATTACTCATTGTTCTGAGAACTACCTACACTTGTGTTGAGGTCAAGATATTCCATTCCAACCATATGAATCTTGATCTCTAGACTTCCCCAAGTTGCTTTCAACTCAAATCATCTTTCCACCAAATCCAATCCTATGAAAGAGAGTTGAGTGTCGGGGAGACTATCGTTTGAAGCACAACATCAAGGAGTTCATCATCAACACACCGTCTATTACCTTTTGGAGAGTGGTGTCTCCTAGATTGGTTAGGTGTCACTTGGGAGCCTCCGTCAAGATTGTGGAATTGAACCAAGGAGTTTGTACGGGCAAGGAGATCGCCTACTTCATGAAGATCTACCCTAGTGAGGCAAGTCCTTCGTGGGAGATGGCCATGGTGGGATAGACAAGGTTGCTCCTTCGTGGACCATTCGTGGGTGGAGCCCTCCGTGGACTCGTGCAGTTGTTACCCTTCATGGGTTTAAGTCTCCATCAACGTGGATGTACGATAGCACCACCTATTGGAACCACGACAAAGACATCCGTGTCTACACTTGCGTTTGCAATCTCCAAACCCCTCCCTTTACCTTCATATGCAATTGCTTTACATTCCGCTGTTATACTCTTAGAATTGCATGTGTAGGTTGATTGCTTGACTTGTGCATAATTGCTAAAATATGCCAAGACTTAAAATTGGGAAAAGGCTAGGTTTTTATTTGGTCAAGTAGTCTAATCACCCCCCCTTAGACATACTTTCGATCCTACAGTAGGGTCTGGTTCTGAGTTACAGGCCATCGTCGTCAATCAGAGAAAGGGTCTGTCTCCATCTGGTTGAACCTGGTGTGTGTAGCAAGGCAGCTCTGTATGGAGGGAGAGGCAATTTGGGGACGAGTTCTTGATGAGTAGAATTTACTAAGCAATTGGATCAAATACGTATATATTTAATGCAATGCTCTGTTCGGTATCCGAATGCTCAAGTTGGAAAGTTGTGTCAGCTTGACAATTGTCAAATCCCTGCTGGAAAAGTACCACATTGATCTTAAGCTAATTGGCCGCCTTGAGGTTGGTAGCGAGACAGTGATAGACAAAAGAAATCCATCAAAACGTGGCTGATGCAATTTTTCGAGGTAAATCATGGAATAGCATCCCACATATATTCACCCTCTAAACCTTGATCTTGATGAATTCACGGTTTCCAGTTCTTTTAGTTGTTTGTTAGTTCAGTTTCAGTCTCACTCACTCAGTCGCTACTGTTGACACTTGTTACAAATACATGAAAGTGGTAATACTGACATTGAGGGAGTTTGACTCCTGTAATGCATGTTATGGTGGAACAACTTCCCTCTTGAATTGGTGTGACTTTGGTCGTAAGTCGATGTTGGGATGAACGTTGCGGCCTTGTAGTCTGCACAGATAGCATGGTTAGTCACCAAATATGGCCATCTAAATGTTGCACTAAGTGGATTCAGTTTCTCTTCCTTTTGTCTCCGTGCAACACTCATTTGTTGTCCCATATTATGTTCAGGTTTATGCAGAGGAACCAGGTCGGCCTATGGGTTGAGCTGCTGCAGTTGCTATGCTTATTGGTCCAAATGCACCTATTTCTTTCGAAAGCAAATATAGAGTTTCTCACATGACTCATGTTTACAATCTCTACAACTACAAGCTCATCTTGCAAGTGAATATCCGGTTAGGATTCTATCACTTGTTTTTGTTTGTTTGTTTTAGGCATCTAAATAAACAATTTTCTCAACCAGATACCATTTTTTTTCTATTTCATAGTATTATATCATCTGTACACATTATAGATAGGTTGTTAATGGGAAACTTTCTCAAACATGTGATTGGGGACCATATAGTTCCTAATAAAAAATAAGCTTCATATAGTTTGTCTATATATAATTCCTAATAAAAAAGCCTAATATGCAGGTTGGGGACATAGGTGTGTGGTTGCTGAGTTATATCCGTAGTTTTGAACTTTTGATAAAAAAATCCACCATCGCCATGGCACTATGTCCTTTTTAAGCGGCCTGGATCCGCTCGTGCTTGGTGCAGCGAGATGCATGGCGCTGCAGGAGTTGTGGCGGACATGGACGGATGAATTCACATGATATCGAGATTGCATGGGACCCTATGTTGTTGACACATAAGGTGTATGCTCTCGACCTCACTGAACCATGTCTTGGTAATTTATCAGTTCAGTGCATCTGTCCGTGTAACTTCGAACCCGGTTTAGACATACTTAGTTTCATAGGGCATACGAGTAAGGAAAAGCAATTGCTGTTGTTAAGAAGCATTGGGGAAAGTCTGTATCTTGCCTGGAATATCTTATGTCTGTTATTTCAATTGCTTGTATGATAAAAATTACTGCGTGAAGATTTTGCTTTTGCAGTTTGCCTGGTTTAATGCTCTATTCATTTACTTTGCAGCTCATAACACTTCTGTTGAAACTACTTGTGAGTGGATGTTTACGCCATTAATGTCGACCATTATATTGGAGGATTTAAAGTAGGTAATATACTATCATGTTTAAATAAATCTCATCTTATTTGTTTCAAGAACCCGAGTGTTGTTACAGAATAACATATTAGCTGATCTCAATTTCTTAGGGTGACACCAGTTGCACCAATTGACATTGTTGACAACATAAAAAAAAGCTTGAACTAATATTAAGTTTTGCAATTGAGAAGAGGAGCGTGAGGGAATATGATGTGGCATGTGAGTATCTTCTCTCTATGTAATTACCATTGGTAATTTCTATTGTCTCACTATTTGTCATACAATTTCGCCAAATGTCACAATACCTAATACAAACAAAGGGCTTCCTTTAATAGCTATTAGTTTTAGATCACAGAGAAACAAATTCTACAATAATGTTTGTAACCATCAGATTCACATGCCACAGCCAAAAAGAGCAAGCACATAGTATTCTAAGAATGGCCCATAAAACTAAGCGATGTAGCACAGGAAGGTGTCAAACCTTAATCACAGCACGACATCTGCTCGCTACTGCTGGATTGAACAATACCTGCAAGAAGAACATAGCAATACACACGTCAAAAAGAGGCCAAGACATGGACTGGATCGAATGCATATCCTACTGGAAAAGAAAAAATAGTTGGAGGTTCGCCATCACGGAAGGAGGTGGATAACAACTTCTTGTCAGATTTTATTGGCCATCGCAGAAATAAATAGAAATCATATCATCCCCATGATTGATAACAGGAAATAGTAACTTACCTTCAAACCTCAGAGACAGTGGCACAAAGAGTGAGAGAGAGAGGGAGACTTAGACACCATTCATGGCAGTAAAAATGAGTGCAAGGCGCATAACTGATCATATGGGAGGAATACCCTTCAAAATTATATCCCAAAAGCTAGGTGCAACCAATATAAATATACAACTAACAAATATTAGAAAATGGTATTATAGGTGTGCTAATGCCTAAAGTACCAGAAAAAATCATGCTCATATGCACATCACAACACAGACATGCATAAACACATCGCAAATTTATGAAGAAAAGGGTCGGGGTGTCACAAGGCCAAATGATTTTCATAGGAAAGACTTCTGGTAATGTGTCATCTAAAAGTATATACATGCAAGAACCTTTTCTCTCTTGATCTTGGAAACATCTACCTGCCTGGAAACATGCTAGAAGCATGATCCAGGCCAGAGGAAAAGTATTTTTCCCCTAAGAAGCTATAGAGAGAGAAGTGATCCGGTGATCCTCACCTAGCTAGGTGTGATAGCCTGACTTATTAGGGATGATAGCCTACTCATATCAATAAGGAGTTCCTTCTTTTCCGGGAGCCCATTCGGACAGAACTACCCCGATGGGTGTGTTCGGGGCGTTACAAGTTGGTATCAGAGCCGACCCTCGCGGTTACATGAATGTTTGTGGACAGGTGTGCAGCCATGTTGTTCATGACGTTTGTGACCCGTCGTGGCACACGGCATGGCACATGTAACAGACTAGATGCACAAACGTATGTGCCAAGAGGGAACGTTCATGTGGCCCGACGAGGACGTTGGTTCCTCTGAGTGAGGGTATATGTGATAGCCTGGCTTATTAGGGATGATAGACTACTCATATCAATAAGGAATTCCTTCTTTTTCGGGAGCCCATTCGGACAAAACTCCAAAGTTAAGCGTGCTCGGCTTGGAGTAGTTTCAGGATGGGTGACCGACCAGGAAGTTGCTCCTGGGTGCGCACGAGTGAGGACAAAGTGTGTAGAAAAGACTAGTATTGATCTGTGAGGCCAGTCTAGATCCCTTCAGGAGTAACGACCCCGACGGATGTGTCCGGGGCATTACACTAGTGCGTGCGCGCGCGCACACACACACACACACACACACATCAAGCCAACACACCATAAACGTAGCAAGACAGAGACACAACCAATAGAGTGAGGACCAGATAGCCCCACTTGCCGTCGAGCCGTTCACACTAAAAGGTATCAAAGAGTAGGACGTTTCTATTCTCAAACATTCCCATCATAGGGAGTAAATATCAAACAGAGAAACAAAAGGAAAAGAAAAGCAAGAAGTTCCCTTCCTCCGTCTTTTTTTTCTTTCACTTATATACATCAGACCAACACACAAGCACTTTAACTATTATAAACATAATTCCCAATTCAAGAACATAGTTGAATATTGGAGCACCACAATACATATTTGTCAGGGATATTACTACCAGGTATAAACCGCCCAGGAGGGGCCGGTTTACGTTATCAAGATTATCTTATCAAAGGCCCAGCAGAGCATGAAGTAGGAGATTTCATCCCAAGAGGTTTAGAGCCCAAGTGTTAGGGCCCATGATTTGTGAACCGTCATACCATATACTTGGGATGTAAGATAGAAATAACAGAGACCGAGGCGGACACGTTTATGAGCCGGCCTCGGGACTCCGTAAACCGAACCGGGCATCACCTCTTATATAAAGGGACGGCCCGGTGACGGTTCAAGACAGACAACCATAGCTCGAGACACAGGCAAGCGGATTCGCTCCCTGGTCATCGAAACCCTAGCAATACACACCAAACTAGACGTAGGCTTTTACCTTCATCGAAGGGGCCGAACTAGTATAAAATACCTGTGTCCTTGTCCGCTTTAACCCCTTTAAGTTAACCCATAGCGATGGCCTCACGACTAAGTCCTTTTGCTAGGACATCTGCCGTGCTAAATCCACAATAGTTGGTGCCCACCGTGGGGCTATCGCACGATGGTTTCGAGTTCTTGAAGGGCATCTTTGAAGGACTCAAGGGCTACGCAGTGGGCCGGATGACTAAGAGTCGTCGCGGCAAGATCTACATTGACGATGTAGGCTGGGGCCCCGAGGCCGATTCAATCGAATACGGGTACCGGGTCCCCTTCGGCGGCATCCACGTCTTCATCGGCAAGATCGGCGAACCGGGCCCTGGGCCGGACATCTTCCCCGACATCGTCAAGCCAGCTCAGTGTGCGAGACCAGCCCGGATTCAGCCAGCCGTGAAGCGCGTCTTCGTCGGAGCAGTGCATGGAGTGCAAACCGAGGACGGATCGGACTCTGGTGGCGAGACTATTGTTTATTTCAGCGATGAGTCTTCTTCCGAAGAGACAGAATCTTTGTATCTGCTGCAGGACGATCGATCGGAGGGTTGTTCCGTTGGTGACAGTATTCCGGACCACCTCGATCTGCCAAACCGGGTCACTGTCTTCATGGCCGGATCACAACCTGTGCAGCAGTCCTCAACAACAGCGATGTTGACATCAGAAACGATGGGAGCTAGAGCTGGAGATCCTCCCCCATCGTCGTCTGATACCTTATCCGTCTTGATCGATACTTTGACAGCGTTATTAACAGCAGAGGTAACCCAGGCCAACAAGGAGCAGCATGACGCGGAGGTCGCTCATGTGAAGGGCCGGATTGAGCAGGCCAAGTTGGACCTGGCTGCTGAGAAAGCTAGGATGGCGACAAGGCAGGCGGAGCTTGATGCCCAAGCCTATCGACTCATATTGGATCAGAACGCTTCACACGAGGTAATGAGGAGAAGGCACCAATCTCGCTTACCATCGGTCTATGAGGCAAGGAATCTCTTTAGCACGCCAGGGGCAGGAAGCAGTAACCAGCCGGAGGTGAACCGAGGAGGAGCACCAGGCACGGGAGCATCGGTTCAGCCACCGGCCGCAGAACCAAACCGCCAAGTTGTACCAACCCAACATGTGCCCACCCCTCCTGGTCATTACTCTAATCCGTTGGACAACATAGTTGCTGCCGCTTCACGACTGACCGCCCTTCCCATTGAAGGAACGTCCCCCATAGCAGTGGAAGCACGACGGGCCAGGGAGTTGTTGGACACGGCGCTAACTCAACATCAAGCTTATTCCTACAACCGGGAAATGATTCATTCGACTCCCCGCCCTAGCCGGAGTTATACTAGGCGTCTGGATGAACTGGCCGTATCAAGCAGTGCACGAAGACGTAATCCGCCGAGGCAGGATAATCCGGCAGGAGGAGAGGCGAACGCTCAGGACGTGGTGGACCAGGCCAGGCAGCGCCGGGAGGCCGAAGTGACAGCACAGTACGAAGCCCGTCAGGCGACGCCGGTTTGTCCTACCACCACAATTGAACCGGGGGTCATGTCTAGTTCCTTGGGAGTGCCTTGTCTTATCCCCGCTTTACGGAACGTGAAGCTGCCCAAGGATTTCAAAGGACCACGCAAAGTGCCCAATTACACGGCGGATCTGGCTCCGGAGGCATGGGTTGAGAGTTATGAGATGGCAATGGAGATGCTTGATGTGGATGAGGCAGCATGCGCCAAGTATTTCACAATGATGCTCGAAGGCACGGCCCGAACATGGCTGAAGGGTTTACCGCCTAATTCCATCGGATCATGGGCTAAATTGTGGCGCCGGTTTATCAACAACTTCAAGGACACGTGCAAGCAGCCAATGTCTGTTGTCGACTTAGCCGCCTGTGTTCAAGGGGAGCATGAGTCTACAAGCAGTTGGGTGCGTCAGGTATCAGAGATCTTGCATTCCTCCAATAGCATCAATCCAAGCACATCAGTGGTGACCTTGGAAGGTAATTACCGGTTTGAACCTTTGAGACAGAAGTTGGGACGGCTTAAGCGTGATTGTAATGATATGGGGACACTCATGGGCGCTTTGGTAAAGTATGGGGACTCCGATAATACCAAACACCCAGACGCCGACGGAGATAAGTTAGGGAAGGCGAACAAGAATGGTAAGCCACCGCAGCCCAACCCGGTGAATCAAGGTTACAACGGTAAGCGCAAGGCGGATGGTAGTTCAGACTTTGTGGCCAACACCAATGCTCAGGAGGATGGATAGCATCGCAAGGGTAGACCGCCTCTGCGTAATGGGAGGCTGCCTATTAATCTGGAATGCCAGTTAAACGTACCTTGCCCGAAGCACGGTACAACAGAAAAGCCAGCCACACATCTCTGGAAAGACTGCTTTATCATGCAGGAATTCATGAACCGGACTCGGTACGATCACGGGCCCTCTGGCGGATCAGGCCCTGGATTCCAGGGTCCGGGTTACCACGGTGGTGGATCCAGTTCAAGATACCAAGGTAATAACAGCAACCATAACGGGCACAATCAGCATAATAAGCGGCATGGTCAAGGCGGATACAACAATCAGGGAAATCAACAGCGTCAACAGCAGCAGCAATCCGGATATCAGAATAATCCAAAGGAGCTGAGCAGTGGGCAGTATCATGTCTTCATCACAAGCTTGTGCAAGCGTGGCCATAAAGTTCTAAAGAGGGCAGTACATTCTATTGAACCGGCAGTGCCACGTTTCCTGCGTTGGTCGGAGCAGCCCATTGTGTGTAACAGAGAGGATCATCCGCCCCGGGTTGACAATCCGGGTCAGCTGGCTCTGGTTGTGGCACCGCAGGTAGGTGGCTACAAATTTACTAAAGTGCTTATGGACGAAGGCAGCAGCATCAACATTCCGTATTATGAGACTTTCCGATGTATGGGGCTAACAGATAATAAGCTTCGACAGTCCAATACAATGTTTCATGGGGTGGTGCCAGGTAAATCGGCCTATCCAATTGGCAAGATCGATCTAGAGGTTACCTTTGGAGATGAACACGACTCCAGGTCAGAGACTGTGACCTTTGAGGTAGTAAAGATCAAGAGCCCATACCACGCCTTGTTTGGGCGGCCGATTTACGCCAAATTCATGGCTAGGCCATGTTATGTCTATCTACAGCTCAAGATGCCGGGCCACAAAGGAACCATTACGGTTCATGGGAGTCGCAAGATTGCATTGGAATGCGAGGAAGGTGACGCAGCTTATGCGGAAGTAGTTTGTGCAACCGAGGAGCTGAAGTTTTATAAGGACAATGTTGATCCGGCAGATATGTCTCCGCTGAAGAAACCAACCAAAGAGCATGATCCGGCTTTGAAGTTTAAATCGGCTGAAGAGACCAAGCAGGTTGACTTTGTTCCTGGCGATTCATCCAAGCAGTTCACTATCAGCGCTAACCTAGATCCAAAATAGGAAAGCGTGCTCATCGAGTTCATCCGTGAGAACCGGGACATCTTTGCATGGAAGCCTTCTGATATGCTAGGTGTACCGAGGGAACTCGCTGAGCACAATCTCAATATTGATCCTAAGTTTAAACCGGTCAAGCAATATCTGCGCCGCTTCAATGAAGAGAGGCGCAAGTCTATTGGAGAAGAAGTGGCTAGACTTTTAGCCGCAGGCTTTATAGTTGAGGTGTTTCGTCCAGAGTGGTTGGCTAATCCGGTGCTAGTACTTAAGAAAAATGGCACTTGGAGAATGTGCGTTGATTACACAGACCTGAACAAGGCTTGCCCAACTGATCCTTTTGCTCTCCCCCATATTGATCAAATCATTGATGCTACGGCGGGATGTGAGCGGCTAAGTTTTTTGGATGCATACTCAGGTTATCATCAGATCAAGATGGCAGTTAAGGACCAGGATAAGACGGCCTTCATAACTCCCTTTGGAGCCTTCTGCTATGTATCTATGCCGTTTGGGCTTAAGAGTGCCCAGGCAACCTACCAGGGTTGTGTGCAGAACTGCCTTCAGGGACAGATTGGGCGGAATGTTCACGCATATGTGGATGACATTGTGGTGAAATCCAGGAAGGAGGAGACGTTGATAGCAGATTTGAAAGAAACCTTCGACAATCTGCGGGTCTATAAAATGATGCTTAATTCGGAGAAGTGCGTTTTTGGTGTTCCGGCAGGCAAGCTTCTGGGGTTCTTAGTATCAAATAGAGGAATCGAAGCTAATCCGGAGAAGATCAAGGCAATTACATCCCTGGCTAAACCGGCGTGCATCAACGATGTCCAGTGCATGGCGGGCCGCATTGCAGCACTCAGTCGGTTTATCAGCCGTTTGGGGGAGAAGGCTATCCCGCTTTATCAGATGATGAAAAAGACAGACCGCTTCGTCTGGAGTGATGCTGCTGATGCTGCGTTTGAGGACCTGAAGAGGCAATTGGCAGAGCCGCCGGTCCTTACTGCTCCGGTTGACAATGAGCCATTGTTGTTATACGTGGCTGCTAATGCCCGCGCAGTAAGCGTTGCCATTGTGGTAGAGCGCAAGGAGGCAGGCAAAGAATATCCGGTTCGGCGGCCGGTTTACTACATCAGTGAGGTGCTCATTGAATCAAAACAGAGATATCCACATTGGCAAAAGCTGGTATATGGAGTCTTCATGGCAAACAGGAAGTTAAAACATTACTTTCAGGGCCACCCAATCACTGTTGTCAGTTCTGCTCCGTTGGGGGATATAATCCAGAACAGAGAAGCTACTGGTCGAGTTGCAAAGTGGGCCATTGAACTTAGCCCATACGGATTAAAGTATGTGCCTCGTACTGCGATAAAGTCCCAGGCATTGGTGGATTTCATCAACGATTGGACAGAGTTGCAAGCACCTCAAGAAAAGCCGGATCACACATATTGGACTATTCACTTTGACGGCTCAAGGCAATTGGAGGGCTCGGGGGCTGGAGTCGTGTTAACTTCCCCACGAGGTGATAAGTTCTGTTATGTCCTCCGTTTAATGTTCCCTTGTACTAACAATGCTGCTGAGTATGAAGCTCTCCTCCATGGTCTGTGGATGGCCAAGGAAATGAACTTGAGCCATTTTAAGTGCTTTGGTGATTCAGACCTGGTGGCACAGCAAGTATCTGCAAGTGGGACTCCAAGGATCCGCTCATGGCAGCATATCGAAGGGAGGTCGACGCGGTCGCTGGACACTTCAAGGGTTATCAGGTGGATCATATAGACCGTCGAAAGAATGAAGCGGCCGATGCATTAAGTCGGCTGGGTTCCCAGCGTAAACCGGTTCCACCTAATACCTTCTTGGACGAGTTGCATAATCCGTCGGTGCAGTTACCTTCAGAGGAGGACTTGTGTAATGCCCCGGATGTAATACTTTCCCTTTTGGGCTTATAATATATCTCCGGCTTCATCTATTTCCATTCCGGGTTCCTTGTCTTTCGGGTTTCGTCGTTTTGTTGTGTGAGTGTGTGGCATTCATTCATATCATGTAGACATGTGCATCGCATTGCATTTGTGTTGTCGGTTGCATCCGGTTCCGCGTGTTTCGTCCCGTTGTCCGTTTCGCGTTCCGGAGCTCCCTCACGCGTCCGTGACGTCCCGTAGGCCTACTTTGTTGTTTGGGCGTTTAACGTTACCGGTGTGCCGCGAGGTTGTTTTGTGTGTTGTGTGCAACCCGCCTCTCAAATCTCGTCTCGTTTGGACTCCGTTGGCTATCCCATCCGTTGTTCATGTGGGTCCGAAGTGCCTTCACTTCGTGTCCCAGAAACACCCCTACTGCAGTCTTTTATCTCCTCCTAGGCCTTTTAAATCTATCCCCGCGATCAGATCCGTCGGATCGCGATCGGAGGGCTCCTAACACCCCCAAATCACCCCCAAGTCTCCAAACCCTAGCTACCTGCTATATATTAGACCCTAGTCTAATTTTGGCATCTCTTCTCCTTCCTCCTCCCTTCCCTAAAGAAAAAAAAACCAGATCCCCAAAAATTCCTCCTGGCTCCCGAGGAGCAGCGCCGCCGCGGCTGACCGATCTGGCCAGTCGTTCGATCGGCCGGGTCAACGCACTCCGATCGAGCCGCGCCAGGATTTCCTCCGCTGCAGATCCCGTCGCCTCCGATCGAGCCCAGTCGCTCGAGGGCGCTGGACCACTTCGCTGGAGTCCCTCGCCCGTTCTCCCTCCGATCCAGCTACGCCCGCCGGCCCATCTCGTTCCGCCGCCAGCCGCGCCTCCGGTGGGCCACCGCTTCTTCGCCGGCCCAGGCCACCACCTCCTCCAGCGGCCCATCTCCCGAGTCCCCACTTCACCGCCTCCCAGCCGCCCGCGTCAGTGCTCCCGCGGGCCGCGCCTCCACCTCCTCGCGCGGGCCGGCCCGCCTCACCAGATTCGCCGGCTCCCTCGCCCGAGCCCGGGCCGCTCTGACGGGCCGCACCGCGTCCCTCCGCCGACCGCACCGCGCGGCCCAGCCACTCCGCCAGGCCGACTCCGCGGGCCTCGCCGCGCCGCCGCATCCGAAGCCCAGCCGCTGGCCCGTTCGAATTTCCAGATCTGTTTTGAGGTTGTCTCCCCACTCCTAAGTCCCAGTAATTTAATCTCTGATGCAATGTTTGACCATGCATAACTTTTTGTCTGTTGCTCCGATTCGCGCGTGTAGCATGTCCAGACGTTCGTGGAGACTTGCTCTACGTTTTACCTGTTGTTGTCATGCATGTTAGAGATCGTTTAGGTGCTCGTTTTGCTGTTGCAAGAGTGCATCATGATGTAAACTACTGTTATGTGACATTTCTGTGCCACCTTTGCCATGTGATATCTTTTAGCTCGTTTGTCTGATTGATGCAAATGACATGTCCACGTGTTCGTCTTGCCACGAACTACGTGTTGCTTGTGATAGGTTGCATGGTAGATTTATTATTGCCTTGTTATCATCGTTGCAAAGTGCCATGTGGCTGTGATGTTGTTTCACTTGTTATGAAATGCCATCTTGTTGAGCTCGTTGCAATCGTTGTGTTCACCTCTATGATGCATGCTTGTGTGTTTCGGGATCACCTTCATGTGCACTTTGATGAGGTGCTTACCCCTTGCCATGTTTAGTTTCGAGGTGACTTAAACTTGCTCTTTTATATGCCATGATGTTATTGCTGTTTTAGGACTTAGTGGATTTTCACTAAGTCTGAAATCTGTAACGTTACGATGCCCTGTTCGTGTGATGTTCTAGGACAAAGCATGATAGTTTTGGAGTGGATTTTGATTGTTCCTTGTAGTATATATTGTTGTCTTTCCATTCATGTCCTCACATGTCCATTTAAGTGGCTGTAGCATGTTTATCTTTTGCTCCAAAGTTTCAATAAAATTCTGCTGCCAGAATTTTATTGTCAAGTTCAATATGTCCAAGATCATTGCTATTGATCCGTGGCTCCGTTGGGGTGCACCTTTGGACTTAGTTGCTGTACGATATGTCTAGTTTGTGTTCATGTCCTTTTCCATGTTGTTTGGGTGCTATAGCTCAATTATTTTGAGCTCCAAAGATGCTATGTTGCTGTAATTTTCAGCTTTCGCTCAAATCTTGTTTCGGGCATAACTTTTAGCCCGTAACTCCGATTTCAGCGAATCTTATATCAAACTTGATTGTTTTTCTGTGTAGATTAATAATATCAGATTGTTATCATGTTTTGAGGTGTTTTGCTTGAGTGATATTTTACGTGCTCCGTGTGCATCCTTAGTGCATCCATCATGCATTCATGTTTTTCGAGTGCGCATTGCATCTTGTTGATTGGTGCTTGGTGTGATTGTTCTGTTTAGAGCCGGAAGACGAGACCGAGATCGAGTACGAGCACGAGGTTACCAACGAGGTTGAGCACGAGGACCATTCTTACGATCCGAACGACTTCTCTTCAGGCAAGATGACCGAACCCCGATAACATTACTATCTTTGCCTATTGCTAGTAGTCTCGATCTATAATTTTGCCTCGATGCCCATGATCTTCTTGTCAGCCTCCTATTTGTAACCAATTGCCATGTTTAACCAACCTACCTATGCAAACCGTTGCTTGGCTAAGTACGCTTCGCTCAGCCCTTCTTATAGCGTTGCTAGTTGCAGGTGAAGTGAAGATGCTTGCTCCATGTTGAAGTTTGGTTGGGTTATATCACACTATATAAATGCTTAAAATGAAATCATCTATATATTGGCAAGGGTGGAAGGCTAAGCCTTTTGCTTGGTGATTTGTTCCACTCATGCCGTTAGGATCCGTATAAGCCGGTATTATGTTCCTTGATTATGCGTTCCTAACACGGTTGGGGTGTATGGGACCCCCTCGATAAACCGCTAAGTGCTAAGTCTTTTCCAGCAAGTCCCAACATTGGTACTATTTGCCTAATAACAAACTAAACTTGCATAGGGAGTAATTAACCCTCTTTCTTAATCAACAACCCCGGGCCAGTGCTCCACATGAGTGTTGGTCCGAAATGGGGAGTCTGCGGGGCCGCCTTGGGGCAACCCGAGGTATCTGGTATACACCCGTAGAATCGCCCATCCGGTCGTGTCCTGAGACTTAGATACGCGCGGCTACTATCAGGGTGTCGACACGCCGGGAGGATTTGCTGGATTAGCCTTACCTTAGTTCGGTATATCTTGAGCACGGGATTCCGAGGATACTCGGGTCTTCCCACTTTGGAGTTGCGACTCCGCGGATCGTGGGCTTGTAATGGGTCAAGTTGGAACACCCCTGCAGGGTTTGAACTTTCGAAAGCCGTGCCCGCGGTTATGTGGCAGATGGGAGCTTGTTAATTCCGGTTGTAGATAACTTGACACAATGTTACTAATACACTACCAGCGTGTGTTCCGTGACTGTCAATTTCCGAATAGGGATTCGGGAGTTGAACACGGAGGGGTTATGATTGTGGAGCTTGTAGCTAGGATCACTTCGTGATCACTTCTCGCCGAGGCTTCTCTTCTCGCTCTCACTTACGTAAGCTAGATGCTAGTTGCTGCTGCGGACACTTGTTCTTTCTTCAGCCTTATCCTCACCCAAAGGCTTAAATAGTCTTGTTACCCGGAGACGGGATTGCTGAGTCCTCTGTGGCTCACAGTTACTTCACACACCAGATGCAGGTCCAGCTGTGAGCTATCCCGGTGATGGCACCGAGCTGGGTTGGGAGTACGACGAGGAGCGTAGTCGGTACTATGTGCGATACCCGGATGATCAGTAGTGGAGACTCTTACTAGGATTCGATCCGCCTGTGGTTCATTTATCTAAGTTTGGTACTTTGACATTTGGCTTTTGCCCTTAGAGGGTTGTGATGTTCTTAATGTATGATGTTTGAGACTTGTACTATAATTCTGTGACGTGGCGAGTGTAAGCCAACTATTTTCTGTTTACTATCCCCTCTTTTACATGAGTTGTGCAAAGATTACCAAACTTGAGATCATTCTAGGATGGGTTTATGCCTTTAAGTCGTGCCTCGACACGTAGGAGGTATAACCCCATCCTGGGCATTACAAGTTGGTATCAGAGCCTTCTCCGACCTAGGAGCCCCCACTGTTTGATCGAATCATTGACGGTCGAGTCTAGGCACACACTGAAAACTTTTTGAGTCCTATATTATATCGGAGAGTAGGATTTCTTTGCTTCTCATCCCCTTTCTCTCTGGTGAGGACTCCTGACGACTATTCTTGTCTCTCCTATCTTCAAAATTGCACCAAATATTTTTTTAGGAATCCCGCGAGTATTCTGGGATTGTTTCGATGTTCTTGTGACAAGGATATTGTTCTCGATGCCTCCTGTTACCGAGGAGTTGAGCTTCGGGGTATCATTGACACAAGCATATCGCGGTAGTACTAAATACTTAAGACGGCCGACATCGAAAATCTCCCCTATACGGCCAGTGGCAAGATAACCCCGACATCACCCAGTACTGGGGAGGTAGTTCGGGAGTATTGCCATAGCTTGTTATAGTGGATGCTTTTCGAAGGTCCGAGGTACACAGTTTCCGAGAAAGACTGGTTATGTGTTGAAGGATGGATACACCTGGATGTAGGTTTAGAGTTGATTGCGCGGTGCTTCCCGTGTATCCCCAACACCTGATTGCATAACTGGAATCTTTCGGAAATCTATAGGTGGGTTTTATCCAGTAGATCGTAGGCATTCTTCCAACGAATGCAGGTTAGTGAGTTCGGGGTTCTACATTGAGTAAAGGGGTTATATGACCGATGTTACTATCAGGAGTTGCATCTTAAAGGGTCCTTGGCTATGCTGATCCGGGGATTGCAAAACCTTTTCGTAACGCGTGCATATGCTTTCAGCACAAAGATGTTAGAACGAAACTCCTCTCTTGTGTTTGTTCCCATCCGTACCTTGTTGTTTTCTTATTTTATCTTTTTGTCCCCTATGTGGCTTCTCGTGAAGACTGATGTTATCTTTTAACTGAGAATTTCATCCGTTCCTCCTGTTCGGATGATTTCATTCGTTCTTATTGTTCGAATGATTATTGTGAAGACTTGTTGCAATTCATTCCATTGATTCAGCTTATACCTTTTGTCAATCAATTGCTGATTCGTGGTCATCTCTTACAGGATGGCTCCGAAAAAGGTTCCCAACGCTAACCCAGAGGTGGAAGAGATCCCAGAACATCCTCCTTCCCCTCCTCCTCCGCCTGAGGCTTGGAGAGCGATTATGCAGACTACTGCTCAGAACACTCAGTTGATGATGCAGATGATGCAGCAGATGCAAACTATGCAAGCTAATCAGGGTATTCCAGGGAATCAAGGCAACTTCTTCCAGCAGCACCATGCTACTCTTAACCAGTTCCTGGCTAACAATCCTAAAGCTTTCAGTTACTGTGTCGACCCTCTTGATGCTGAGGATTGGTTGACCGACATAAAGAAGCATTTTGAGTGCAGTAACGTGAAAGAAGATGATTATGTGAAGTTTGCAGCCTTCCAACTGAAAGATCAAGCAGCTGACTGGTGGCAGCAGTACAAAGACTCCAGGCCGGGTCAAGTGATCTCTTGGGAGAATTTCTGCAAGGATTTCCGTTCGCACCACATTCCTACAAGTGTCATCGAGGGTATGCGTGAGCAATTCCGCAACCTGAAGCAGGGCTCCATGACAGTCTATCAGTATAATGTCAAGTTCCAAAACCTCGCTCGCTATGCTAAGCAAGACATTCCTGATGCCAAGAGTAAAATCTATCAGTTCCGTGGAGGTCTCAAAGATGAACTTCAGCTTGCTCTCACCTTGTTCGAGCCGGATGAATTCGACAAGTTCTATAATATGGCTTTGAAACAAGAAGCAGCTCAGCTTAAGATGGAGGCTTCTAAGAAGAGAATTCGAGATGCTGTTCACTCTTCCTCATCATCTCAGATGGTCTCGAAGCATCAGAAATTCTGGCTTCCTCCTCCTCCAGTGATTCGAGCTCCATACAACAACTCCAACAACTTCAACAACTCCAACAACAAGAACTCTAGTGGTCGTGGTTTCTCCCACCCACCCAACCCGAGCAACCAGTCAAAGAAGCAGTTTCAGTCTCAAGGCTCCAAGTCAAGTGGCTCTCATTTCCGTCCTCTCTCTGAAGTGGTGTGCAACAAGTGTGGCCAGAAGGGTCATTATGCCAACAGATGTCCGAATCCGAAGCGTCTTCCTCCTCCTCCACCTGTGAGTTCCGCTATTGTCAGGCATGATCCAAAGGCTGCAAGGGTCAATCTGATGAATGCAGCGCAAGCGGAGAATTCTTCTGATGTCATTTTGGGTAACCTTCCAGTTAACTCTTTTCCAGCTAAAGTGTTATTTGATTCGGGTGCTACATGCACTTTCATGTCTCAACCATTTGCATCCAAGCACAATATTGCCACTTCAAATTTGCCTCAGAAGTTCCAAGTTGTTTCTCCGGGCAAGATTATGACTTCTAGTGTCTATGCTCCGGATGTTTCTATTCGCATGGGAGATTATCGTTTTCTGGCTAAACCGGTGATTCTTGGTCATTCTGATATTGACCTCATTCTCGGAATGGATTGGCTTTCTCAGCATGATTCTCACATTGATTGTGCTCAAAAGGAAGTCAAGTTGACTCATTCTGATGAAGATGTGATTATCTTCACCTCCAGGGATAATACTATCCGGCTTTTCTCTCTTAATGATAAGGGCGAAATTAATGCCATAAATCAAATTCCTGTGGTGAACGAATATCAAGACGTCTTTCCAGAAGAACTTCCAGGCATGCCTCCACACCGTCAGGTGGAGTTTGTCATTGAACTCGAGCCGGGTACTGAACCTGCATGCCGGCGTCCATACAAGCTCTCTCCGGATGAATTGAAGGAATTGAAGAAGCAGCTTGATAAGCAGGAGAGTATGGGTCTCATCAGGCCTAGTACGTCTCCATGGGGCTGTGGTGTCTTATTTGTCAAGAAGAAAGATGGCACGGAGCGTCTCTGTGTTAACTACCGGCCATTGAACAAGAAGACGATTAAGAACAAGTATCCGCTCCCCAACATCAACGAACTCTTCGAGCAGCTCAAAGGAGCTAAAGTGTTCTCTAAGCTTGACCTCCGAATGGGCTATCATCAAATTCGCATTCGCGAGGAGGACATTCCCAAGACGGCCTTCAGAACGAGCTACGGTTCATACGAATATACCGTCATGTCCTTTGGTCTCGCCAATGCTCCTCCTACCTTTTCAAGGATGATGCATTACATCTTCAACCCCTATACTGGCGAGTTCGTGCTTGTGTATCTGGATGATATTCTGGTGTTTTCCAAGAATGAAGAAGATCACGAAAAGCACTTGCGTCTGGTTCTTGATCGACTCCGAGAGCATAAATTCTATGCCAAGTTCTCCAAGTGCGAGTTTTGGCTCGACAAGGTTTTGTACCTGGGCCACATCATCTCAGCTGACGGCATTGCGGTTAATCCCGAGAAAGTTAAAGCAATTGTCAACTGGGAAGCTCCTCAGAGCGTCAAGCAGCTCCGCAGTTTTCTGGGTCTTGCCAGCTATTGCAGAAGGTTCGTTGAGAACTTCTCCAAGATTGCCAAGCCTCTTTCCAACCTGCTCCAGAAGAATGTCAAATACTTTTGGTCTCCCGAGTGTGAAGTGGCATTCAAAACTCTCAAAGATAAGCTTGTCTCTGCTCCAGTTCTGACTCCTCCGGATGAATCCAAGCCCTATGAAGTATTCTGTGATGCTTCTCTTCAAGGTCTTGGTGGTGTGCTTATGCAAGATAAGAGAATTGTGGCATACACTTCTCGTCAGCTCAAGCCAAGTGAGAAGAACTATCCCACACATGATCTCGAGCTAGCAGCTGTGGTACATGCTCTGATTACGTGGAGACATCTGTTGTTGGGCAGAAAGGTCGACATCTTCACTGATCACAAGAGCTTGAAGTACATCTTCACACAGCCTCATCTGAACCTCCGCCAGACTCGTTGGGTTGAAATGATCCAAGAGTATAATCCCAGCATTGAATACACTCCTGGCAAGGCGAATGTGATTGCAGATGCTTTGAGCAGAAAGGCATATTGCAACAGCCTTCTTATCAACCATACCAGCCTGAGCTTTGTGAAGCTTTCAGGAAACTCAACCTTCAAGTTGTTCCGCGGGGTTTTCTTGCAAATCTCCAGATTGCTCCTACCTTGGAAGATCAAGTCCGTGAGGCCCAGCTCAGTGATACCATGGTGAAGAAAGTGAAACATGGGATTGCAAAGGGCACTCCAAAATACAAGTGCTTCCGTGTTGATGAGAGAGATACCTTGTTCTTCGAGGATAGACTCGTTGTTCCCAAAGGTGATCTCAGGAAGCTCATAATGGAAGAAGCTCATGATTCTCTCCTTTCCATTCATCCTGGCAGTTCCAAGATGTATCAAGACCTCAAGCAGTCTTACTGGTGGACACGCATGAAAAGGGAAATTGCCCAATTCGTGAACGAATGTGATGTATGCAGAAGAGTGAAAGCAGAACATCAACGTCCAGCCGGTCTTCTCCAACCTCTTCCTATTCCCGAGTGGAAGTTCGACCACATTGAAATGGACTTCGTCACTGGTTTTCCTAAATCCAAGCGAGGAAATGATGCTATCTTTGTGGTGATTGACAAGCTTACCAAAGTCGCTCACTTTCTTCCAGTCAAAGAATCAATCAATGCAGCTCAACTTGCAGAGTTGTACACTTCCAGAATTGTGTCCCTACATGGCATTCCTCAAGTTATATCCTCAGACCGTGGAAGGTTGTTCACATCAAGGTTCTGGGATTCTTTTCAGTCCGCCATGGGCACTAAGATCAGATTCAGCACTGCCTTTCACCCTCAGACTAGTGGTCAAGTCGAGCATGTGAATCAGATTCTAGAAGACATGCTCAGAGCCTGTGTCATCTCCTTCGGCATGAAATGGGAAGACTGCCTTCCATTTGCCGAGTTCTCTTACAACAACAGCTTTCAAGCAAGTGCAGGCAAAGCACCGTTTGAAATTCTCTATGGCAGAAAGTGCCGTACCCCTCTCAACTGGTCTGAAACAGGCGAACGTCAACTCCTTGGCAATGACTTGATCTCAGAAGCCGAAGAAATGTGCAAAGTCATACGTGAGAATCTCAAGGCCGCTCAGTCGCGTCAGAAGAGCTACTATGATGGCAAGCATCGTGATTTGGCTTTCGACATCGGTGATCATGTCTATCTCCGAGTTTCTCCGATGAAAGGAACCCAAAGATTCGGTATCAAAGGAAAACTTGCTCCTAGATACGTCGGGCCTTTCAAGATTCTTGGCAAAAGAGGCGATCTAGCCTATCAGCTTGAGCTCCCTTCAAACTTTGCAAATGTTCATGATGTCTTCCATGTGTCTCAACTTCGCAAATGCTTCAAGGCACCTGAGCGCATGATTCCGTTTGAGGAGATTGATCTTCAACAAGACCTGTCCTACCGAGAGCATCCGGTTGCTATTCTCGAAGAAACCGAACGCAAGACCCGCAACAAGTCCATCAAGTTTCTAAAAGTCAAGTGGTCACATCACACAGACCGAGAAGCTACCTGGGAGCGAGAAGATCATCTTCGTTCCGAGTACCCTTCCTTTTTCCAGTCCTAGATCTCGGGACGAGATCTTTTTGTAGTAGAGGAGAGTTTGTAATGCCCCGGATGTAATACTTTCCCTTTTGGGCTTATAATATATCTCCGGCTTCATCTATTTCCATTCCGGGTTCCTTGTCTTTCGGGTTTCGTCGTTTTGTTGTGTGAGTGTGTGGCATTCATTCATATCATGTAGACATGTGCATAGCATTGCATTTGTGTTGTCGGTTGCATCCGGTTCCGCGTGTTTCGTCCCGTTGTCCGTTTCGCGTTCCGGAGCTCCCTCACGCGTCCGTGACGTCCCGTAGGCCTACTTTGTTGTTTGGGCGTTTAACGTTACCGGTGTGCCGCGAGGTTGTTTTGTGTGTTGTTGTTTTGTTGTGTGCAACCCACCTCTCAAATCTCGTCTCGTTTGGACTCCGTTGGCTATCCCATCCGTTGTTCATGTGGGTCCGAAGTGCCTTCACTTCGTGTCCCAGAAACACCCCTACTGCAGTCTTTTATCTCCTCCTAGGCCTTTTAAATCTATCCCCGCGATCGGATCCGTCGGATCGCGATCGGAGGGCTCCTAACACCCCCAAATCACCCCCAAGTCTCCAAACCCTAGCTACCTGCTATATATTAGACCCTAGTCTAATTTTGGCATCTCTTCTCCTTCCTCCTCGCTTCCCTAAAGAAAAAAAAAACAGATCCCCAAAAATTCCTCCTGGCTCCCGAGGAGCAGCGCCGCCGCGGCTGACCAATCTGGCCAGTCGTTCGATCGGCCGGGTCAACGCGCTCCGATCGAGCCGCGCTAGGATTTCCTCCGCTGCAGATCCCGTCGCCTCCGATCGAGCCCAGTCGCTCGAGGGCGCTGGACCACTTCGCTGGAGTCCCTCGCCCGTTCTCCCTCCGATCCAGCTACGCCCGCCGGCCCATCTCGTTCCGCCGCCAGCCGCGCCTCCGGTGGGCCACCGCTTCTTCGCCGGCCCAGGCCACCACCTCCTCCAGCGGCCCATCTCCAGGGTCCCCACTTCACCGCCTCCCAGCCGCCCGCGTCAGCGCTCCCGCGGGCCGCGCCTCCACCTCCTCGCGCGGGCTGGCCCGCCTCACCAGATCCGCCGGCTCCCTCGCCCGAGCCCGGGCCGCACCGCGTCCCTCCGCCGACCGCACCGCGCGGCCCAGCCGCTCCGCCAGGCCGACTCCGCGGGCCTCGCCGCGCCGCCGCATCCGAAGCCCAGCCGCCGGCCCGTTCGAATTTCCAGATCTGTTTTGAGGTTGTCTCCCCACTCCTAAGTCCCAGTAATTTAATCTCTAATGCAATGTTTAACCATGCATAACTTTTTGTCTGTTGCTCCGATTCGCGCGTGTAGCATGTCCAGACGTTCGTGGAGACTTGCTCTACGTTTTACCTGTTGTTGTCATGCATGTTAGAGATCGTTTAGGTGCTCGTTTTGCTGTTGCAAGAGTGCATCATGATGTAAACTACTGTTATGTGACATTTCTGTGCCACCTTTGCCATGTGATATCTTTTAGCTCGTTTGTCCGATTGATGCAAATGACATGTCCACGTGTTCGTCTTGCCACGAACTACGTGTTGCTTGTGATAGGTTGCATGGTAGATTTATTATTGCCTTGTTATCATCGTTGCAAAGTGCCATGTGGCTGTGATGTTGTTTCACTTGTTATGAAATGCCATCTTGTTGAGCTCGTTGCAATCGTTGTGTTCACCTCTATGATGCATGCTTGTGTGTTTCGGGATCACCTTCATGTGCACTTTGATGAGGTGCTTACCCCTTGCCATGTTTAGTTTCGAGGTGACTTAAACTTGCTCTTTTATATGCCATGATGTTATTGCTGTTTTAGGACTTAGTGGATTTTCACTAAGTCTGAAATCTGTAACGTTCCGATGCCCTGTTCGTGTGATGTTCTAGGACAAAGCATGATAGTTTTGGAGTGGATTTTGATTGTTCCTTGTAGTATATATTGTTGTATTTCCATTCATGTCCTCACATGTCCATTTAAGTGGCTGTAGCATGTTTATCTTTTGCTCCAAAGTTTCAATAAAATTCTGCTGCCAGAATTTTAATGTCAAGTTCAATATGTCCAAGATCATTGCTATTGATCCGTGGCTCCATTGGGGTGCACCTTTGGACTTAGTTGTTGTACTATATGTCTAGTTTGTGTTCATGTCCTTTGCCATGTTGTTTGGGTGCTGTAGCTCAATTATTTTGAGCTTCAAAGATGCTATGTTGCTGTAATTTTCAGCTTTCGCTCAAATCTTGTTTCGGGCATAACTTTTAGCCCGTAACTCCGATTTCAGCGAATCTTATATCAAACTTGATTGTTTTTCTGTGTAGATTAATAATATCAGGTTGTTATCATGTTTTGAGGTGTTTTGCTAGAGTGATATTTTACGTGCTCCGTGTGCATCCTTAGTGCATCCATCATGCATTCATGTTTTTCGAGTGCGCATTGCATCTTGTTGATTGGTGCTTGGTGTGATTGTTCTGTTTAGAGCCGGAAGACGAGACCGAGATCGAGTACGAGCACGAGGTTACCAACGAGGTTGAGCACGAGGACCCTTCTTACGATCCAAACGACTTCTCTTCAGGCAAGATGACCGAACCCCGATAACATTACTATCTTTGCCTATTGCTAGTAGTCTCGATCTATAGTTTTGCCTCGATTCCCATGATCTTCTTGTCAGCCTCCTATTTGTAACCAATTGCCATGTTTAACCAACCTACCTATGCAAACCGTTGCTTGGCTAAGTACGCTTCGCTCAGCCCTTCTTATAGCGTTGCTAGTTGCAGGTGAAGTGAAGATGCTTGCTCCATGTTGAAGTTTGGTTGGGTTATATCACACTATATAAATGCTTAAAATGAAATCATCTATATATTGGCAAGGGTGGAAGGCTAAGCCTTTTGCTTGGTGATTTGTTCCACTCATGCCGTTAGGATCCGTATAAGCCGGTATTATGTTCCTTGATTATGCGTTCCTAACACGGTTGGGGTGTATGGGACCCCCTCGATAAACCGCTAAGTGCTAAGTCTTTTCCAGCAAGTCCCAACATTGGTACTATTTGCCTAATAACAAACTAAACTTGCATAGGGAGTAATTAACCCTCTTTCTTAATAAAAAACCCCGGGCCAGTGCTCCACATGAGTGTTGGTCCGAAACGGGGAGTCTGCGGGGCCGCCTTGGGGCAACCCGAGGTATCTGGTATACACCCGTAGAATCGCCCATCCGGTCGTGTCCTGAGACTTAGATACGCGCGGCTACTATCAGGGTGTCGACACGCCGGGAGGATTTGCTGGATTAGCCTTACCTTAGTTCGGTATATCTTGAGCACGGGATTCCGAGGATACTCGGATCTTCCCACTTTGGAGTTGCGACTCCGCGGATCGTGGGCTTGTAATGGGTCAAGTTGGAACACCCCTGCAGGGTTTGAACTTTCGAAAGCCGTGCCCGCGGTTATGTGGCAGATGGGAGCTTGTTAATTCCGGTTGTAGATAACTTGACACAATGTTACTAATACACTACCAGCGTGTGTTCCGTGACTGTCAATTTCCGGATAGGGATTCGGGAGTTGAACACGGAGGGGTTATGATTGTGGAGCTTCTAGCTAGGATCACTTCGTGATCACTTCTCGCCGAGGCTTCTCTTCTCGCTCTCACTTACGTAAGCTAGATGCTAGTTGCTGCTGCAGACACTTGTTCTTTCTTCAGCCTTATCCTCACCCAAAGGCTTAAATAGTCTTGTTACCCGGAGACGGGATTGCTGAGTCCTCTGTGGCTCACAGTTACTTCACACACCAGATGCAGGTCCAGCTGTGAGCTATCCCGGTGATGGCACCGAGCTGGGTTGGGAGTACGACGAGGAGCGTAGTCGGTACTATGTGCGATACCCGGATGATCAGTAGTGGAGACTCTTACTAGGATTCGATTCGCCTGTGGTTTATTTATCTAAGTTTGATACTTTGACATTTGGCTTTTGCCCTTAGAGGGTTGTGATGTTCTTAATGTATGATGTTTGAGACTTGTACTGTAATTCTGTGACGTGGCGAGTGTAAGTCAACTATTTTCTGTTTACTATCCCCTCTTTTACATGAGTTGTGCAAAGATTACCAAACTTGAGATCATTCTAGGATGGGTTTATGCCTTTAAGTCGTGCCTCGACACGTAGGAGGTATAACTCCATCCTGGGCATTACAACTTGGCTGTTCCTGATCCGGAGGCGCAATTGGTCGCGGCACTTTATGTCATTCCGGATTGGACGCTTCCATACCTAGCATACATGAACCGAGGTGAGTTACCAGAGGACGAAATCTTGGCTCGGTAGATAATCCGGTGGTCTAAGTCCATGACTATTGTCAATGGAGAACTTCAACATCGTAGCGTTTCTGGAGCGTTTCAGCGATGTGTGTCACCAGAAGAAGGCTATGATATTCTTAGAGAGATTCACGAAGGGGATTGTGGTCATCACGCCGGTTCAAAATCTTTGGTGGCTAAAGCTTTTCATCATGGGTTCTACTGGTTAACAGCTCATGCTGACGCAGAGGACTTGGTCAGAAAATGTGATGCTTGCCAGAAATTTTCGCGGCGTGCTCATATACCGGCGTAGGAGTTGAGGATGATCCCAATTACTTGGCCGTTTGCGACCTGGGGGCTTGATATGGTTGGACCCTTCAAGAGATCCCAAGATAAGAAAACCCACCTTTTGGTGGCAGTGGACAAGTTTACCAAATGGGTTGAAGCGAAGCCTGTCAGTAAGTGTGATGCAGCAATAGCGGTTTAGTTCATCAAAAAGGTGATTTTCCGATTTGGCTTTCCACACAACATTATAACTGATAATGGCACCAATCTATACAAGGGGGCTATGGAGGAGTTCTGTCAACGAGAGCACATCCGTCTCGATGTATCATCAGTAGCTCACCCTCGGTCTAATGGCCAAGCTGAAAGAGCCAATCAAGAGATCTTGAGAGGCATCAAACCCCGGCTTATGGTTCCTTTGCAGAGAACACATGGTTGTTGGGTGGAGGAGTTGCCTTCTGTACTATGGAGCATCAACACTACACCTAACAGATCCACAGGGTACATGCCTTTCTTCATGGTATATGGAGCTGAAGCGGTCCTCCCTAGTGATATTCGTCATGACTCGCCGCGGGTGGCGTCTTATGTTGAAGCGGATAATGAACAAGCAAGACAAGACGTGTTGGACCGGCTGGACGAGGAATGGGACGCGGCGGCAGCTCGGCGATTTATCAGCAAGACCTGCGCCGGTACCACAGTCGCCGGGTTAAAACCAGGACGTTTCAAGAAGGAGATTTGGTGCTCCGGCTCATCCAAGACCAAACGGACATGCACAAGCTGTCCCCACCTTGGGAGGGACCCTTTGTGGTCAGCAAGAACCTGCACAACGGATCATACTACCTCGTCGATGTTCGAGAACATAAGGACTCACGTACGGCGGAGGAGGAGACCAAGCGACCGTGGAACATCGCTCTTCTTCGACCTTACTATACTTGAGCCATAGGCTCCGCTTTATGTACAATGTATATATTATGATCAATATAATAAACCGGCGCCCCCGGTAAACCGGGGTATCAGCCATCTTTTTCATAAGAGTATCACATAGGGGCTTCTACATACAAGGGAGTTCCTATGGCCTCTTAAACCGGCGCCTTCGATAAATCGAGGTATCAGTCGTCTTTTGTTCATAAGAGTATCACATGGGGGCTTCCGTGGGCAAGGGAGTTTCCTATGGCCTCTTAAACCGGTGGCCACATCAAGACCATCATAAGAGCACAGCTCTGGTTGCTTCGGCAATTTCCACATGATGATGAGGGGCAAAAGAGAGTCTGATGCCTAGCACAACTCAAACATAGGCCCCGACGAGCAATGCTCAAACGCTACCTGGGGGCTCCTGATGCAAGTCATCAGCGAGTTGAAAACTCTTGTAGTGAACACGGCTTGGAAGCTTGGTGTATACACCTAAAACCCCGGATTAACCTGCGTGCATCAAGTAAGTCACGCCGCCCAGGTAAACCTGGTATGACCCGTCGAACGTACACACAAGTCAATCCTTATGGACCCTGAACTTGGTAACGTTAAATTGACGATCATCAAGTGATTACACAAGTCAAATCTTTACGAGATTTTGAACATTGGTAGCATTTGACATTGATGATTTGGTTAAGGATTGCGGACCATCTTAACAGGCTTTGCTAAAATGGTTAATGACAGTAGCCTGGCAGCTCATAAAAAGCCTCGAATTTGGAGCCTGGCAGCTCGTAAAAAGCCTCGACTACATGGTCTTATTTGCCCAAAAACTTTATTTTCTATTTTTTATGATTTCTCAAATCTTTATCTTCAAGGTCATTGATTTATCAACCAAGTCCATTGATTCAAGGAGTGGATGGCTACAAAGTTGCCACTACATCTGTGTTTACAGAGTTCTAGTCTGGGTTATAAACACCAGCACTAAATTATAGCCAAACCGGAGTTCATTGTAACCCGGTTCGGCCTTCATGGTGAGCCGATAAATAATCAAGGGAGTCATCAGCACTTACACCTTGGATCTTTCCTGCCGGATTAAGGTTTATTAAGATACACTTAATCGTAGGTATGGGGTATACTTATATTTTTTATACACAGTTCAGGTTATTAACTTAGATCATGTGTTTAGGAAATATGACTCGTCGGGCGGTAAACCGCCAGGACATTTTGAATTTTGTTTTATGCAGAAACAGGTAGTATAAACCGTCAAAGCATTGCAAGCAGGATATATTTCAGAAGTTGCTACTTAAAGCAATCTCACAAATATAGTATCTCAGCTATCCTATTACAAGGCGCTCGAAAGCCCAAAAGAATATCAGTTTGTCTCATAAGTAATCAACGCATAAAGATAAACCGGAGCTGGTTTATGAGTCTGCTTCAGCTCGCTGTGAAGACTGAGGGTCAGCTTGTTCCGGGTCTTCGGCGGCTTCTTCCAGCTGTTGGAAATTAGGGGTGCTCCAGTCAATCTTGGCAAGGGCTCGGAAATAAACTTCGTCATTTATAAGTTCTGATGGTTCAATGTCAGGAGCGAAGGTGTGCTTACAGACGGGTGGAATAAGATTTCCAATATCATAGGATGGACGCTCCACCCGTACGTTCTCCATATCATAGCCCGGATGATATCTTGATAAGTCCGCTTCATCAGCAAGTTTACTGGCAAGAGGCCGCATATCCTTGGTTAATGCACGCAGATCATCACTGGATAAAGTTGATCCGTCCTCCTTCATACTTGGATAGCCATTCATTGCCTCAGCCGGATCAAAATCAGGAACCCATGCCTTGGCTCGGGTTAAAGCCATCAGAGAGCCGGCTCTTGCGGATGACTTCTTCACTTCAACAATACGAGCAGGCAGAATAGACAGCTTTTCTAAAGTACCTTGGATGGTGGTAGGAGCCGGTTTATTGTGCGAGATAGCACTGATGGCTCTCTGAGCGCCGGAATAAAGTTGCTCCACCAAAGTATACGCAGCTTTCAGCTTCTTTCGCACATCATCTCCAAGATGAGTGATGCGCCTCCCTGTGTTGAAATTATAAGTTAAACCGGAGCAGTACTGGATTGCGAGGGTAAACTTATGTCAGGAGAGCTTACCGAAGATGGCAGATGTCATATCATTTATTTGCTGCCTCAATCTGAACAGATCCTCTATCACCGGGTTAAGAGCAGCCTCAGCGTCGATGGCTCTTTTTTCCAAAGCAGCTTTTTCCACCTCCCAAGCTGACCGCTCCGCTTCAAAATCCTTCTTTAGCTTCTCCATATTAGCTAAAGCAAGGGTAAGCTCATCCTTGGCTTTAACCGAGGCAGTCTCTTGGAAGGTTAGGCTATCCCGGAGTTCAGTTATTTCAGAGGCCCTTCGCTTCAAGTCAGTCTGCCAAGGATAAAGTATATCAGATATTCATAAAGCAATTCAATCAAAGTCCTAAGCACATAACAAGTTATGCACTTGAGACTTGGGGGCTAATGTACATTTGCAGTGAAGATAGGCAATTTTTTCAGACAAGTCCCAAGTACATAACAAGTTATATACTTGGCACTTGGGGGCTAATGTGACATCATTCTAAACATAGGGAAAGTCCCGGTTCACCCACAATGGAGTAAACCGGCCCTTGGGGGCTACACGTGCAAATCAAAGTTATTCTAGTTGATATATTGAAGTCCCGATTCACCCTTAAAGGCTAAACCGGCACTTGGGGGCTACGATGGACTAAAGGTACAGGTATAAGGCACAAGCAGAAATAAAAGACAAAGGAAAAGAAGTTACCTCATAGCATTCCTTCATTAAGTTCACCAGACCAGCTTCATAGTCACGGCTGGTGTGTAGCCGGTTTAGCTACCCGGAATGAAGTTCCTGAGCACTAAGCTACGCATAGCTAGACAGATCGGTATTCCATTTGCCCTTATCTTTTTGGAGAAACTCCTCCTTGGCAGTGTGCTTGGCCAAAGCGACAGGCTCTCCTGGGGTGGTAAAGCCGGTCCCAGTAATCTCAACGTCGTCAGTTGAAGCAGCAGTTAGCCTGGAAGGATCAGCAGCAACGGGATTGGCATGAATAGGACTAACAGGGGCCGGACTAGCCCGAGCAGGGCTAGTCCGGATAGGGCTGGCCGGTTCAGCGGTATACTCCATGGGGCCATCCCTCGGAGCAGCAAGGTCTTCTCGATCCATAGGAGAAGGATCATCATGTGGAATTTCAACATTTTCTTCCAATGGGTTGGCAAGTTAAGGATCGTCTGCCAGTCCAGAAGTGGCATTATCGACTGCCGGTTTACTCAATTTTGCCTTCTTGCTAGGCTTGGGCATACTGAGAAAAGATTAAAGGGACAATGAAAATCACAAGTCAAAAATGGAAAGATAAATCGGATAGAGTGAAAGACAGCTTACCCGTGAACAGTCTTGAGCGCAGAGACATGTGTGGCGGTTGACTCGCCAGAGGATGAGAGAGGAGTTTCCTGATAATTCGGGTTAGACGGGTTAAGAGGTTGACGAATAAGACCCGCTTTGGGATGAAGAGAAGTTGGAGTAAGTAAAACCTCGGAACGACGCCTTCGAACCGGAGTGTGAGTCAGTCCGGTGGATTCAACCACATGGCCACTGTGGCGAGTGGTGCAGCGAGCTTCATGTTGCTGTTTCTTCAAAAGAAAGTTTGGATCTAGTTGAGCATAAGGATGAGAAAACTGAAACTTCCGGACTACCCGACGAACTTTGGGTGGCAATGGTTCTGATTCAGAGGAAAGAGAGATTACCTCAACATCGCCCGCTTTGCTACCTTCAGCCGGATCCTGGGAAAATTCATTGTTAATAGAAATGCAGACAAAGGAAAGATTAAAAATTCATAAGAACTAGGTGATACCTCAGAGGCCAGATCATCTTCCTCCGCATTGGATCCGGAGGCGGCAGTGGGTTTCTTTTTGTGCTTCTTCACAGCCAGGGTCTTTTTGCGAGATGGTTTCGCTGGTTTGTCCTGGGTTTTCCTCTTCCAGAAAGGGTCATTAGCCTGTTTAAAGGGAATAAAACGCACATTAGGCCAAGCAATATGGATGGAGTAAAACAAAGTAAAGGGACAGAAGAATCTCTTACCGACGGCGGTTTATTAGTCACACAGAACGGTGCCAATCCGGTCTGACTGCACTCTTCTAGAGGTATATTCAGCAATTTCTTGATGGATTCATTAACCTCAGTTTCTGATAGCACCAGATCTGTGTGGCGCAAGGGGTCCTTGGGGTTCCCAGTATACTCACACATTAAACCGGAACGCCGGCTTAACGGGAGAATGCTCCAAGAGAGCCAGCAGCGGACGAAATCAACTCCTGTCAGTCCGTTGGCTACAAAGGCCCTGAACTTTGAAAGCTGAGGGGCATATTGAGCTCGTTCCTGGGCACTCAAGCGCTGTAGAAAGGGATGATCTTCTGGAAGACGATGGGGGCGATAACCCGGCATTGGATTTTCACCTTCCGGCGAAGTATCTACATAGTAGAACCAAGTTTGATTCCAGTCCTTGGGATGGCTGTGGAGAGTGGCGTGAGGGAAGCTAACATCCTTCCTCTTCTGAATACTCATTCCACCAAGTTCGGTATTTGGGCCATCATGAAATTCAGTTCAACGGTTTAAATGGAAGAAGTCCCGGAATAGCTCCATTGTTGGCTCTTCTTGTAGATAGGCTTCAGAGAAGACTTGGAAGTTGCAAATATTTGATACAGAGTTGGGACCTATGTCTTGGGGATGGAGCTGAAAATCTGTCAACACGTCGCGGAGAAACTTTGACCCTGGAGGGTTAAAACCCCGGGCCAGGTGATCGAAAAAGACAATAATTTCTCCCTCCTTAGGCTTAGGAGGACACTCCTTTCCAGGGGCTCTCCAGTGAAGGATATCCTTTGGGCCTAAAGCGCCAATGGAGGCCATCTTTTCTAAGTCGTCCTCAGTGATCCGGGATGGGACCCAGTTGCAAGCAACAAACTGCTTGGCCACGGAAGTCATCTTTTTCAAAAGGGAAGGCTGAAAATACAATAAAAGATCCGGTTTATGATCTATGAAGATTTAAACCGGTATATTATATGAAGGTACTGATCTAACTGGCGGTTTAAGCAGGGGGCTAATGGTATCTACCGAATTAAACATCCGGAACAGCTATAAGTATGACGTCTACCGAATTATGATGTTTGAAACGGAAAGTTAAACCGCCAAACACAGGCAGGTAAGGCGCAAATCTAAAGCATGGGGAAAAAGTTTTCACACAAGCAGCAGTAAGATATGGATCTACAGCATATGGAAAATTCAAAGCTAATTCAAAGTATATTCAGCAGAAACAGTGAAGGTCTTTAACAGATTCAGTCCACACTAATCATATTGGAAAGGACAGATTACAATGACGGAGTGGAGTCATGCTAACGGTAGTGGACCTAAAAGTTTGAAAATATACAGCTAAACACTATCTATGGCGAAGAACCGCAAAGAACAGGGATTCATCTATGAATGCGCAGGAAACCCTAGAACTGGATCTACGGGAAGGAAAAAAGTGAACGTACCTGAGGCGATGGAAGCGGACAGGCACTGGCGAGTTTCTGGACGCGTTCAGGTTGATGCAGCGGACCGGGCTCGACGGAGGCGCAGAGCTCGGCGGACGGCGGTGGAGCTCGAGCGTCAGAGGACAGAGGAAGAAGAAGCAAGGGGGAAAAGAGATGCCCCTCGGCCCTATTTATAAGCCGAAGGGATAAAACGGCAGGCGCGGGAATCGAGGAGCCCAAAAAGCAGATATGGACGATGTTGTCGCCTCGATCTTCGGAGTTTTAATGAGTAAAGGTAAAAAAGTAGGTACAAGTATTAAATGCGCAAGATGGCGTCATGACGGTTTAAGGTGTTTTGAGGAAATGACGTCATGCCGGTTTACAAAGCATTCTGAAGCAGCAGAAAGGAAGATCTGTACAAGACTTTGAAGATTGACATGAAAAGGTTCAAATCAATCTGGGGCCTAATGTCAGGGATATTACTACCAGGTATAAACCGCCCAGGAGGGGCCGGTTTACGTTATCAAGATTATCTTATCAAAGGCCCAGCAGAGCATGAAGTAGGAGATTTCAGCCCAAGAGGTTTAGAGCCCAAGTGTTAGGGCCCATGATTTGTAAACCGGCATACTATGTACTTGGGATGTAAGATAGAAAGAACAGAGACCGAGGCGGACACGTTTATGAGCCGGCCTCGGGACTCCGTAAACCGGACCGGGCGTCACCTCTTATATAAAGGGACGACCCGGCGACGGTTCAAGACAGACAACCATAGCTCGAGACACAGGCAAGCGGATTCGCTCCCTGGTCATCGAAACCCTAGCAATACACACAAAACTAGACGTAGGCTTTTACCTTCATCGAAGGGGGCGAACTAGTATAAAATCCCTGTGTCCTTGTCCGCTTTAACCCCTTTAAGTTAACCCGTAGCGATGGCCTCATGACTAAGTCCTTTTGCTAGGACATCTACCGTGCTAAATCCACGACAATATTACTCTTCGTAAAATGAAATCGGGCATGCCAAGTCATGATTGACGGATGCAGGGATTCAATTGTGATATTAGTCAGTAGGTACATTACAGAGCTTGTTCATGCTAAGAACATCTGCTATTAGATTCTTATAACCACACTTCATGTTTCTATTTTCTAAATTAAAATAAGTGATCTTACTGCAGTAAAAAAACAAACACATATATAGCTGACATAATTACCTCGCGAAGCAATTAGCAAGGTAGTAGCAAAATATTATGCTATCCTAATTATATTACCATATTACAATTGACCGATTCTAGTCTAGGTTTTAAATTTGAAAAGGGAGAACAACTCACCATGCTCTTTGATTTCTTCTTGGGCCCATTTTCCTATCACCAGTCCCTCCCCGCTGCCCGAATCCTCATTGATCTATGCAAATCTTTAAACGAAAGCATCCAAATAACCAATGTGTATCTTCAAAATAGAAAAGTCAAATTAATAAAAGCTATCTAATTGATGGAAGGAGCTTCATTTTATAATGGAATTCACTCTATCGGGGAAACTGTGATGTTTTGGCATCCACGGTCAAAACATCGATATAAAATTCAAATATTTAGACATGACAATGAGTCATGATGTCGTAAAAAGCAGAGTTTTCTCAATCATTTATGTGGGACAAAATATATAGTTGATATGCTTAATAATAATATAACAAATATGACACCCAATGATTCAAACACTAAAGCTTTGGCTTCACCATAACAAATTAACCTTTGTCATGTACACTCTAGCCCTCAATACCTGGCATCTCATTTTACAATGGAACTCTATTTTCCCTCGGCAAGCAGCAGTAATGTAGCAGTAGCACTTCTTTCTCGTGTACTCATGTTGGACAGAAAAAATCTTAGGTACTGAAAAAACATGTTACATATGAAGCCAAATAAGCATTTTTTGCATAAACCAAAAGGATAAACTCACCTTGGGGTAGACTTGTGACACACGGAGACCGATGCGCCAGGTGTCAGTCAGTTATTTGCCGTCGTTGCCATGTCATCTGCTTGCGTGTTGCATTTTGCCATCTCATTATTGTGTTGCAATTTCATGTTTTCAAAACTTACATCCGTCCGAGTCCGCCCGTCCTCTCCGTTGCCCGTTCTGAGCCCGAACACACTCGCACACGCCCACGGCATCTCCGAATATTTATTTTATAAGTGGCCAAAAAATGTTCTCGGAATGGGATGAAACTTGGCGTGTGGTCTTATTATAGTATAGACAGACCGCCTGTCAAGTTTCGTCTCGTTCGGAGCTCGTTTGATAGCCCAACGGATATATATAGCGGTAGTAGTCGTCGGTTAAGACGTCGGACGTTTTCGGTCTCCAAAAACCTCCGCGGGCCTCTCTCTCTCTCTCTCTCTCTCTCTCTCTCTCCTCTCCACATAGCCTAGCCCATCTACACAGCCCACTAGGCCCAGCCAACTCCCCCCTCCGCTCCGTTGCCGTTGGATCGAGATCCGATGGCTCCGAAACGGCCTCAAAACACCCCCAAACCCTAATCCTAACCCCCTGCCTATTTAAGCCCCCTTCCCTACCATTTTTGGCCTTCTTCTTCCTCCTCCTCAATTTCCGCGCAGCCCCTCTCCACCGCCGCCACTTGTCGCCTCCAGAGAGCCTCCCAGCGCCGCCGCCAACTCAGCGCCGCCTCCTCCTCGCCACTTGTCGCCGCCCCATAGGGCCAGCCGCCACCTCGGCAGCCCCTCGCCCAATGCCTGCACGCCACATGGCCTCGCCACGTCCCTCCAGCCCCTCCAGTCGGCTCCCCCACCGTGCGGCCCACCTGAGCCCGCTCCAGGACCGCCTCGCGCCAGGTCTGGGCCCGAGCCCCGCGCTCGCTGCCCGCTCGTCCCCGACTGCTCCGCCGGCACTGGTCCTCGCCGGAGCTTCCTCCGCCGCCACTCCGCCAGCCTTCCCCGCCGCCTCGCCTTGCCGACGACCAGCGCCGCCGCAGTCTGCTCTGCCCCGTCAGGCCTCCTCCTTCTCCTCTTCGTCTCGTCGGCCGCCGCTCCTCTGGCCCGCCTCCGGCCAGGTCTGGCAGGGAGCCGGCCGGATCCGCCGGATCCGCCCCGATCCGCCTCCCTCCGTTCGTCCCCGCCGGCCCCTCGTGCTCGCCGGAGCCGCGCGCGCCGCCGTCGGGACCTCTGCCTCGCCCAGCCGCCGCCCGCATTGACCTGACCCCGCCCTCTCTTTGACGGTGGGCCCGAGACGCCAGCCGCCCGGACATGTCCGTCCAAAACGGACAATGTCCGCCCTCCCCTCGCCGAGTCACCGCCACGTGGGCCCCAGACGTCAGACGTGTCCAACCTGGTTCGGACATGTCCATCCCCGAGGGTATAATTCCACTAAGTCCTTTTCTGCCTTAAAAATGTTGCAAACTTTGTGATGATGTAACTTTTTGTGTGGTGATCCAAATTGAGTGTATAATATGTCAAAATGATCGTGGTGATATGCTCTTCATTTTGTTCCACTGTGGCAAGCTTGTTTGAGTTCATCTTGATGCCCTAATCTTTGTTGCAAGAGTGCTATAAGTTTAAAACTGTTGTTAACTATAATTTTGTTGCATACTTGTGATGCTTGTAACTTTGTGCATGTTTATCCAAATGGAGCTTATGATATATCAAAATATTCTTTGTGAAGTTCTCTACATGTTGGTTTCTGCAGAATTCATGTTAGGTGCCATATTGCCATGTTAATCTCTGTTGCAAAAGTGTATTTGGTTGTTAAGTGCTGAAACTTGTTGTGAGATGTTGATTTGACATGCTCATTGCTATTGATGTGTCTGTCTTCATGCCACATGTCTATATGTTTTAGAAGCACAATCATATGGTCTTTGTTGTGGTGCAATCCACTTTCCATGATATGCCTTGAGGTGACTTAAATAAACTTGTAAACATGCCATGCCAATGTTGCTATTTTATACTTAGTGAAAAATCTGCTAAGTCTGGAATCTGTTAAACCTGATGCTATGTTTGCTTGATGCCCCACTCAAATCCATGCATGTTTTAGTATGTCAAATGATCATGTCTTGTTGTCTATGTTTTTTTCTATCCATCCATGCCCTTTTTTGCATATACGACCTGTTGTAGCTTATTTATTTCTTGCTCTCAAGTTGCTATAAATTTACCTCTCTTTATCAGCATGATCAATTTGGTGAAGCTTGTTGCTATTGATCCATGCCTCCGATGGAGTTGCTCCAATGGAGTTGTTTGATGTATGTTATGTCTACTACATGTCCATGATCTTTATATACTTAGTAGAGTTGATATGCTTGTTGTTTTGTGCCTCCGAAGGCAGCATCGTGATGATGTTTTTGCCTTCCTAGATTTTGACTAAGTCTGGATAAATTTATTGGGACTTGCCATGCTTGGTTAATTGTGTTCCAGCAAGTTGTTGGGTGTGTTCTAAGTTCATGCTTGTTAAGTATCATGTCTACTTCACATCCATGCCTCTTGTTATGATGTTTGGGTGCTGTAGCATATATTTACCTTGCTCCAAAGTTGCTATGTTGCTGATTTGGACAGCTTGTTGTTATATCTTGTTTCATGTGTATGTGTTGAGCGGTTGCTCCGTTTTGAGTGTGCCCTATATGAAACTTGTGTGATTTTGCATGTAGAAGCATAATATCATGTTGTTTTCATGTTTGGAGTGTGTTAGCTTGATGTTTGGGTGCATCTTGCACCATTGCCTTGCTTGACTTGTTTTGCTCATATCTTCTATGCCGTAGCTCCGAATTAAACAAACTTTATATGGAACTTGACTAGAATTTTCGTGTAGATCATCATGGTGCATGTTAATTTGCTGTTTAAAAACTTGAACTTAAGGTGTGTTCAGATCTGGACCAAATTCAAAATGTGCATATGAGGACTTACCGGAATTGTTATATGTTGATTCCAGCCTCATTTAAACTTGTTGGTTTGTGTTCTTCTTGTGTGCTTCATCCCTTGCCATGAATTGCATCATATAGACTTGTCTCGCATCATACTCGGTTGAACATCTTGTCATGTTCTTGAGTGGTGTGTTTACCATGTTGCTTGCTTCTTCTCGTTAGTGCTTGTTCCGTTGCGATCGTGAGGATTCGTTCGTCTACACGTGGTTCATCTTCAAGGCTTCTTCTTTGTCTACTTCATGGACTCTTATTCTTCTTCCTTGCGGGATCTCAAGCAAGATGACCATCACCCTGGATACCTTTACTATCATTGCTATGCTAGATGTCTCGATGCTGTCGTTATATGTCGCGCTACCCATCATTATTGTCAGCCCCTCTCCTTGTTGCCATGAAACCTCTAACCTTTGACACCTTCCCAGCAAAACCGTTGTTTGGCTATGTTACCCGCTTGCTCAGCCCCTCTTATAGCGTTGTTAGTTGTAGGTGAAGATCGTTCCATGTTGGAACTTGTTGTTGGAATATCACAATCTCTATTATTATTATTATTAACACACCTATATACTTGGCAATGGGTGGAAGGCTTGGCCTTTTGCTCGGTGTTTTGTTCCACTCATGCCACCTTAGGAGCCGATAAACCGGCGCTATGTTCCTTGATTTTGCGTTCGTTACATGGTTGGGTATATGGGGACCCCTTGACAGTTCGTCTTTGAATAAAACTTCTCCAGCAAGGCCCAACATTGGTTTTAATTTGCTCATAATAAAAACTTAATTAATTGCATAGGGAGTTAGCGCTACCCGAGGATTCATTATACATAGCAGGGGGGCCAGTGCTGCTGGTGTTGGTCCCAAACGGGGAGACTGTGGGGCCACCACGGGGAGACTCGAGGATTGGCTCCCGTAGGCTCGCCCATCCGGTCGTAGCCTTAGACGAGATACGCGCGGCTACTATCAGGGTGTCGACACACCGGGAGGTCTTGCTGGACTTGTTTTACCATTGTCAAAATGTCTTGTGCACCGGGAATTCCGAGTCTGATCGGGCCTTCCCTAAGATAAGGGGTAATATTATTATTATTATCTCTGCTGATCGTGAGAGCTTGTGATGGGCTAAGTTGGGACACCCCTGTAGGGTTATGATCTTTCGAAAGCCGTGCCCGCGGTTATGTGGCAGATTAGAATTTGTTAATGTCCGGTTGTAGAAAACTTGACACAGGATCCGAAGTAAAACACACAACTGTGTGAGCAACTGTGACTGTCTCTTTTCAATTTGAGAAGAGAACATGGTGGGGTTATGTTTGACTCGTAGGTAGTTCAGGATCTTTAGCGATCACTACTAGTTTGCGACTGTTTGTGTAGACGCTCATCTTATTCTTGTACTCGTAAGTTAGCCACCATACATTTGCTTAGTCGCTGCTGCAACCTCACCACTTAACCTCTTCCTACCCATTAAGCTTTGCTAGTCTTGATACCCATGGTTATGGGATTGTTGATTCCTCGTAGCTCACAAATACTACAACAACAGTTGCAGGTGCAGGTTTTCCGATGACTTGGCGTGAGAGCGATGTCCTTGTGTTGGAGTTCTTTCTTCTTCTTCTTCGTCAGTCTTGGGTTAGGTTCCTGGTCAGCAGCCTGGGATAGCAGATGGATGTCGTTGTGCTTCCCTGTTTGCATCCATAGTCGGATGTCTTGTATTGATGTTGATGTATTCATGTGACTTGTATGTATTGTTGTATCCCCATGTATTATGTAATGGTACGATGTAATGATATTTATCTTGCTAAGCACCCGAAATGCGGTTGTGCCCCAATCACGTAAGTGTCATGTGATCGGGATAGAATCGCATCTTGGGCCTGACAAGTTGGTATCAGAGCCTCGACCGACCATAGGAGCCCCCTTGATTGATCATAGCTTGGCCGTTGTCGAGTCTAGCAGAAAACTTTTTCGGAGTCTAGTTATATCGGAGAGTAGGAATTCTTTTTACTCCTCAGCCCCTTCGTCGCTCTGGTGAGGAATCTTGACGTAGGTGTTTTGAATTACCCCTCTTCCCCTTCAATTTTTTTTAGGATCGCGCGGTTAGTTTTTGTTTGTTGCGTTGTCGGTTCTTTCATCTGGTGCATCTCTCGTCAAGTGGATTCGACCCTCTTCTTCTTTGCAAGTTCAACCTCAGTTCCTTTCAACCGACGGTGCTTCCCCGTGCGATGTGGTCTTTTCTTTTCCCACCCACCCACCCTTTTTATTCTCGGAGCCGGAGTCCTTAATCGAGTATCCATCCTACTCGTGTCAATCCTTTGCATCCTTCCTCAGTTATTTCAACTGGTGAATTCTCATCTCGTTCGTCATTCTTCATCTCTTTTCCTTTTCGGTGGACCCAATTCAGTTTGTTCTCGGTGTTGTTCATATTCTTTTCCCTCGGCTCGGATATTCCCCTTGCTCGTTTACCTCTCGCCATTTTGTTATCCGAAGTTCCGAAGGCATCTCAGATTCTTTTGTGTTCCAATTAATTCGAGGTTGCCACCTCATTCGAGTCTTTCAAGCGTTCTGGTGCATATTCTCCTTTCAATCCATACAACGGTGGTTTTTCTCTTCGGTGGGCTCATAACCCACAGGTCTTTTCCCAGGATCTTACCTGACTCTTCTAAATTCCCGGAGTGTTCTGAAATTCTTTCAATTGTGACGTAAGTATGGATTCCATCAGTCGTATGCCTTCTTCAAGATTGCTTTTAAATTCTTTTCATCACTGGTTCAACCTTTCTCCTTTCTTTCTTCCGGAGTATTTCATGAATTCTTTCATTGTGTTCCTTCGAAGGCCATCGTTTCAGAATATTTCTTCATTCTCAGTTTTCAACTTCGTCCTTCAAATATTCTTCATTGATGTCTCTTCGTTTGTCTCACATCCTTCCGGTGCTTCGTGCAAGTATTCTTTAATCAGTTCGCGATCTCTTCGTTCTCTTGTATCTAATTCCCTCAAGTGCTTTATTCTTCGGGCGATTCTTTTTCTTTTCTTCGTTCAATTTCAATTATTTACGGTCGTTTGTTCTTTTTCATCACTCGATTTTAATTCTTCTCAGTGGTTCGTTCTTTTCTTCACTTGGGTTCAATTCTTCGGTGGTTCGCTCAAGAGTTCATTTTCCATTGCTATCATATCAATCAATTCATTTTATTCCAATCCTACCGGTGTTTCATGAAGACTTTCTCAATTTTTGTGCTATATCCCTCTTTATTCAATTTCAACGCGAATAAGTGCTATGTGAATCCATTGCTTCTCATCAATTTATTGGTGGAGGATAAGCATAACATAATTCTTATTCTTCTTTGTCAAGTTGATTTATTCCTTCCTTCGGAGTTTATTCTTGATTAATAAATTCTAGTTCCAAGTGTCGTCATCTTTTCTTTTCCGGAGTTCAAGTTTCTTGGCTATCTCGTCGGAACCCCCATCTAAATCATCGCAAGGCTTATTCTTATTCTTGACTCCTTCACTTCTATATCATCATCTTTTCGTTACCAGAGTTCTTCATGGTGGTTCATCATGAGTTAATTCATTCTTCAAGTGTTCAATAATTCTTCTAGAGCAGCTCAAGCATTCTTATTCTTTTGCCTCTCGAGTGCAAATAATTCTCCATATTCTTTTGAAGTGGAGTTTTGCATTCTTCGCTCTTCTCAGCTCATCAATACTTTGGTTGCGGCATAATTTCACCTCAAGTTTTGGGATGATGTCAATAAGTCCAGAACAAGCTTATTCTTTTCTTGTTGATTTTCTCAACAAATCCGTCCTTTTCATTCAACTCTTTCAATCCTTCCGGAGGCATTATGTTGTTCCTCTCGTCAAGTATCATTCCATCGTCTCATTCTTTATTCATTCCATTTTCAGCTGGAGTGCTGCCCGAATTCCTTTGTTCAAATCCCTTTCTATCTATTATTAACCGGAGTGGTTTTGAATTCATTCTTGTTCCTTAACTCTCGCTTCATATCCTTCAACCTTTTGGTTCTCGTCGTATTCCTTGTTCTTCTTGGTCTAACAAAGTGGTTGCAACTTCGTTCTCCTCCGTCGTGTTCGTTCTTTCAAATTGTTCAACCTCTCAACGTTCTTTGGGTTCACTCTTTTGTCCCCGAAGAACTTTGTTCTTCCTTTTTCCTTTCCGTCTCGTTCCTAAGATCTCGGGACGAGATCTCTTGTTAGTAGGGGAGTGTTGTGACACCCCGAGACCGATGCGCCAGGTGTCAGTCAGCTATTCGTCGTCGTTGCCATGCCATCTGCTTGCGTGTTGCATTTTGCCATGTCATCATGTGTGTTGCATCTTCATGTTTTCAAAACTTGCATCCGTCCGAGTCTGCCCGTCCTCTCTGTTTCCCATTCTGAGCCTGAACACACTCGCACGCGTCCGCGGCATCTCCGAATATTTATTTTATAAGTGGCCGATTTTTTTTATCGGAATGGGATGAAACTTGGCGTGTGGTCTTATTATAGTGTAGACAGACCGCCTGTCAAGTTTCGTCGCGTTCGGAGCTCGTTTGATAGCCCAACGGATATATATAGCCGCACTAGTCGCCGGTTAAGATGTCGGACGTTTTCAGTCTCCGAAAACCTCCGCGGGCCTCTCTCTCTCTCTCTCTCTCTCTCTCTTCTCTCCACATAGCCTAGCACATCTACACAGCCCACTAGGCCCAGCCTACTCCCCCCTCCGCTCTGTTGTCGTTGGATCGAGATCCGATGGCTCCGAAATGGCCTCAAAACACCCTCAAACCCTAATCCTAACCCCCTGCCTATTTAAGCCCCCCTTCCCTGCCATTTTTGGCCTTCTTCTTCCTCCTCCTCAATTTCCGCGCAGCCCCTCTCCACTGCCACCACTTATCGCCGCCAGAAAGCCTCCCAGCGCAGCCGCCAACTTAGCGCCGCCCCCTCCTCGCCACTTGTCACCGCCCCATAGGGCCAGCCGCCACCTGGGCAGCCCCTCGCCCAATGCCCGCACACCACGTGGCCTCGCCATGTCCCTCCAGCCCCTCCAGCCGGCTCCCCCACCACGCGGCCCGCCTGAGCCCGCTCCAAGCCCGCCTCAGGCCAGGTCTGGGCCCGAGCCCCGCGCTCGCTGCCCGCTCGTCCCCACGCCGCTCGTCCCTGACTGCTCCGCCGGCACCGGTCCTCGCCGAAGCTTCCTCCGCCGCCGCTCCGCCAGCCTTCCCCGCTGCCTCGCCTTGCCGACGACCAGCGCCGCCGCAGTCTGCTCTGCCCCGTCGGGCCTCCTCCTTCTCCTCTCAGTCTCGCCGGCCGCCACTCCTCTGGCCCGCCTCCGGCCAGGTCCGTTAGGGAGCCGGCCGGATCCGCCCCGATCCGCCTCCCTCCGTTCGTCCCCGCCGGGCCCTCGTGCTCGCCGGAGCCGCCGTCGGGACCTCTGCCCCGCCCAGCCGCCGCCCGCGTTGACCCGACCCCGCCCTCTCTCTGACGGTGGGACCGAGACGCCAGCCGCCCGGACATGTCCGTCCAAAACGAACAATGTCCGCCCTCCCCTCGCCGAGTCACCGCCACGTGGGCCCCATACGTCAGACGTGTACGACCTGGTCAGGACATGTCCATCCCCGAGGGTATAATTCCATTAAATCATTTTCTGCCTTAAAAATGTTGCATACTTTGTGATGCTGTAAATTTTTGTGTGGTGATCCAAATTGAGTGTATAATATGTCAAAATGATCGTGGTGATATGCTCTTCATTTTCTTCCACTGTGGCATACTTGTTTGAGTTCATCTTGATGCCCTAATCTTTGTTGCAAGAGTGCTATAAGTTTAAAACTATTGTTAACTATAATTTTGTTGCATACTTGTGATGCTTGTAACTTTGTGCATGTTTATCCAAATGGAGCATATGATATGTCAAAATGTTCTTTGAGAAGTGCTCTACATGTTGGTTGCTGCAGCATTCATGTTAGGTGCCATATTGCCATGTTAATCTCTGTTGCAAAAGTGCATTTGGCTGTTAAGTGCTGAAACTTGTTGTGAGATGTTGATTTGACTTGCTCATTGCTATTGATGTGTTTGTCTTCATGCCACATGTCTATATGTTTTAGAAGCACAATCATATGGTCTTTGATGTGGTGCAATCCACTTTCCATGATATGCCTTGAGGTGACTTAAACAAGCTTGTAAACATGCCATGCCAATGTTGTTGTTTTATACTTAGTGAAAAAACTGCTAAGTCTGGAATCTGTTAAACCTGATGCTATGTTTGCTTGATGCCCCACTCAAATCCATGCATGTTTTAGTATGTCAAATGATCATGTCTTGTTGTCCATGTTTTTTTCTATCCATCCATGCCCTTTGTTGCATATATGACCTGTTGTAGCTTATTTATTTCTTACTCTCAAGTTGCTATAAATTTACCTGTCAGGATTTTATCAGCATGATCAATTTGGTGAAGCTTGTTGCTATTGATCCATGCCTCCTATGGAGTTGCTCCAATGGAGTTGTTTGATGTATGCTATGTCTACTACATGTCCATGATCTTTATATACTTAGTAGAGTTGATATGCTTGTTGTTTTGTGCCTCCGAAGGCAGCATCGTGATGATGTTTTTGCCTTCCCAGATTTTGACTAAGTCTGGATAAATTTATTGCGACTTGCCATGCTTGGTTAATTGTGTTCCAGCAAGTTGTTGGGTGTGTTCTAAGTTCATGCTTGTTAAGTATCATGTCTACTTCACATCCATGCCTCTTGTTATGATGTTTGGGTGCTGTAGCATATATTTACCTTGCTCCAAAGTTGCTATGTTGCTGGTTTGGACAGCTTGTTGTTATATCTTGTTTCATGTGTATGTGTTGAACCGTTGCTCCGTTTTGAGTGTGCCCTATATGAAACTTGTGTGATTTTGCATGTAGAAGCATAATATCATGTTGTTTTCATGTTTAGAGTGTGTTAGCTTGATGTTTGGGTGCATCTTGCACCGTTGCCTTGCTTGACTTGTTTTGCTCATATCTTCTAGGTCGTAGCTCCGAATTAAACAAACTTTATATGGAACTTGACTAGAATTTTCGTGTAGATCATCATGGTGCATATTAACTTGCTGTTTAACAACTTGAACTTAAGGTGTGTTCAGATCTGGACCAAATTCAAAATGTGCATATGAGGACTTACCGGAATTGTTATATGTTGATTCCGGCCTCATTTAAACTTGTTGGTATGTGTTCTTCTTGTGTGCTTCATCCCTTGCCATGAATTGCATCATATAGACTTGTCTTGCATCATACTCGGTTGAGCATCTTGTCATGTTCTTGAGTGGTGTGTTTACCAAGTTGCTTGCTTCTTCTCGTTAGTGCTTGTTCCGTTGCGATCGTGAGGATTCGTTCGTCTACACGTGGTTCATCTTCAAGGCTTCTTCTTCGTCTACTTCATGGACTCTTATTCTTCTTCCTTGCGGGATCTCAGGCAAGATGACCATCACCTTGGATACCTTTACTATCATTGCTATGCTAGATGTCTCGATGCTGTCGTTATATGTCGCGCTACCCATCATTATTGTCAGCCCCTCTCCTTGTTGCCATGAAACCTCTAACCTTTGACACCTTCCCAAAAAAACCGTTGTTTGGCTATGTTACCCGCTTGCTCAGCCCCTCTTATAGCGTTGTTAGTTGCAGGTGAAGATGAAGATCGTTCCATGTTGGAACTTGTTGTTGGAATATCACAATATCTATTATTATTATTAACACACCTATATACTTGGCAATGGGTGGAAGGCTTGGCCTTTTGCTCGGTGCTTTGTTCCACTCATGCCACCTTAGGAGCCGATAAACCGGCGTTATGTTCCTTGATTTTGCGTTCCTTACACGGTTGGGTATCTGGGGACCCCTTGACAGTTCGTCTTTGAATAAAACTTCTCCAGCAAGGCCCAACATTGGTTTTAGTTTGCTCATAATAAAAACTTAATTAATTGCATAGGGAGTTAGCGCTACCCGAGGATTCTTTCTACATAGCAGGGGGGCAGTGCTGATGGTGTTGGTCCCAAATGGGGAGACTGTGGGGCCACCATGGGGAGACTCGAGGATTGGCTCACGTAGGCTCACCCATCCGGTCGTGGCCTGAGACGAGATACGCGCGGCTACTATCAAGGTGTCGGCACACCGGGAGGTCTTGCTGGACTTGTTTTACCATTGTTGAAATGTCTTGTGCACCGGGAATTCCGAGTCTGATCGGGCCTTCCCTAAGATAAGGGGTAATATTATTATTATCTCTGCTGATTGTGAGAGCTTGTGATGGGCTAAGTTGGGACACCCCTGCAGGGTTATGATCTTTCGAAAGCCGTGCCCGCGGTTATGTGGCAGATTGGAATTTGTTAATGTCCGGTTGTAGAAAACTTGACAAAGGATCCGAAGTAAAACACACAACTGTGTGAGTAACCATGACTGTCTCTTTTCACTTTGAGAAGAGAACACGGTGGGGTTATGTTTGACTAGTAGGTAATTCAGGATCTTTAGCGATCACTACTAGTTTGCGACCGTTTGCGTAGACGATCATCTTATCCTTGTACTCGTAAGTTAGCCACCATACATTTGCTTAGTCGCTGCTGCAACCTCACCACTTAACCTCTTCCTACCCATTAAGCTTTGCTAGTCTTAATACCCATTGTTATGGGATTGCTGAGTCCTCGTGGCTCACATATACTACAACAATAGTTGCAGGTGCAGGTTTTCCGATGACTTAGCGTGAGAGTGATGTCCTTGTGTTGGAGTTCTTTCTTCTTCTTCTTCGTCGGTCTTGGGTTAGGTTCCTGGTCGGCAGCCTGGGATAGCAGATGGATGTCGTTGTGCTTTAATGTTTGCATCCGTAGTCAGATGTCTTGTATTGATGTTGATGTATTCATGTGACTTGTATGTATTGTTGTATCCCCATGTATTATGTAATGGTATGATGTAATGATATCCATCTTGCTAAGCGCCCAAAATGCGGTTGTGCCCCAATCACGTAAGTGTCACGTGATCGGGATAGAATCGCGTCTTGGGCCTGACAAGACTGCAATCATCTGATAATCACATCAATCTCGTATAATCTATTCAAACAGATTTGTCAGTCAAAATATGACAATTATCATCCACCATGTAGCTTTATTATGGGTAATGTTCGATGCCGGGCTGCAAAGCATAAACACGCGTTACTACATTTAAATCTATCTCCTGAAAAAACAAGTAAGTGGTAAGAATTATGAAAATATATAACACCCTTTGCCATGGATTGCAAATACTTAAAAAGAAAAGTATGCCCAGTATGGACTATTCTATATGCACACCTTATATTTCCTACATGAAGAAGAATAAGAGATGAAGCACTAACCTAGCAAGCAGTCAAGCGAACCTGATGGTATTGGTACTGGTCTCTTGCCATCGAGGCCAATGCGCTTGACTTGGCGCTACGTGCTACTGCCTTCACGCCGCAAGGCTTTCTTACTCTTGTTGTCCTCTCCCACGAATGCAATGAACATCAGGTACATACACCATAGAGAAAATGTAAGGAACTAAACATATGACATATCCTTCATCAATTCTTAAATAAAAAACTAAAGTTCAGCTTTTCTCACTGGATCATAGCCTTCTCTTCAATCCTTGCTTCTCACAAAGATTTTTCCTCTCCCTCCAATGCAATGAACAACAAGTGCATACACCATAGAGAGAATGTTAGCAACTGAACATATGACATGTCCTCCATCAATTCTTAAAAAGAAACTGAGAATGAATCTCTACTCATTTGGCTTGTAGCCTTTTATTCAATCCTGGATTCTCACAAAGTGTTTTTAGATTCACAAATAACCAAGGAGGAAACCAACAACATATAGTAGCACATAGCAGTAGCACAAGTAGAGTTAGGCCAAGCAGCAGCCAAGCCTGGCAGCAGAACCCACAACAAACACATCTACCAGCACAAAATCAAAAGAGAGGGAGGGTGATGCGGAGCATCCTATGGACATCACCATATCAAGAGTCCATTTGGCAAGTGACACATGCGACATCTACTTCATATACATAAAGGTGAATCATCTCCTTTACACGTGTCCACTTGACCCCTTCGAGGATGGTAAACTACTTGACACTCCACTCGTGTGCATGCATAGGTATTGTCGGAGCTTCACGGATGACGAGGAGGAGGGCAAGAGGCAAGGATCACCTACACCATCGGTGAGGGAAGCGTGGAAGAGAAGACGGAAGAAAGGGAGCTGCTGCAAGCTACAGGCTCCGGACGTCCGCTACACACCGGACGTCCGACGCGTCCCAGGCGACCGGACGACCGGCGGCCACCGGACGTCCGTGACATCGTCAACAGAACGTAATCGGTGGAAAATAGCGGAAGTCCATGAGATACCGGACGTCCGCTCCCTCCCGAGCCACCAGACGTCTAGTGCCCAGCGGATGTCCGCTCCCTGCTTGTGCACAGTCGCGGGCCTATGGCCTTGTATCCCTTCCAACTTACCCTTTCGCCCCTCACTTACCCCTTGGTGGCCCTAGACTATATATACTCCTCCACCTCCACCATTTTAGGGTTAGCATTGATTTAGCTCATATGAGAGATAGAACTTTGCTCATCCATTACGGATCTACTCCACGAGAGAGACCGCGGTCCCTCTACGGAGAAGATCCACCTTGGATTCAAGACCCCTAAACGGGAAGATCCTTCGCGGATTCAAGACCTCCTCACGGAGATGAACTTTACCTTGTATCTTTCCCTTTGTTGTTCATGTACCTTGTGATCTTGTGTGTTTGATTGTCTAGTGGATGTGTGATTGGACTTGTTCTTGACTGTTTTCCCTTGTGTTTTCTCCCCGTGTTCATCGTGTCCTTTGTGGGATCCTCTCCATTTCGTGAAAGATCGGCCATCTAGGGTTCCACCCTACATCATATGGTATCAAGAGCAAGGTTTCTCACGAAATTGGAGCCCCCTCCATCGTTTTCTACCCTTGTTTTGTGTGATTTCGTCCAAAAATTCGAAAATCCCCACCAAAAATAGCGCCCAATTTTTTTGTGATCTGTTGGTTTGATGATGTTTTGTTGATTTTGATCCGTGGATTTGCTTGGTTTCAAGTGGATCTAGCATTTCTCCAAGTTTCCCCATCTTCCATCCACGAAATCTCATCAATTTTGACCCCAAAATCATCAATTTCTGCCCAAAATCGCGTCCCGGAGCTCAAATCCCGCGTTGACCCCGACCCACCGGACGACCGGCGTTTTACCGGACGCCCGGACCCTCGCGAAGTACCGGACGTCCGCAACTCACCGGACGACCGGAACCCCATTACAGAACGTAAATACCAGATTTCCGAGCCCAACCGGAAGTCCGGCCACCGGACATCCGTCCATTTCCGAACGTCCGGTACTTGTAGATTTTGAACTCGGCTGATTTTTGTTTTGTCAATAAATAATTCATCCGAACTCTGATTTGGAAGTTATTTAGCTCGTTTTGAAGCTCTTAACATTCCCCATACCATAAAAATACTACCATCATCATTTGACTCCATCAAGTTTTGTCAAATTTGGCAAGTTTGTATAGGCCATCCACCATATCACCCGCATAGCCACCATAGCCTTCCGCAACCTAACCCATTTTGTTCCACCATAGCATTTATGGTTGCTTGAGTAGTGATTTGAGTCTCCTAAGGTGTTTAGGCTACTTAGGGGCAATTGCTTCTTCATCAACCACCTCCACCACTTCCACATACCCATTGCCACTATACATTTCTGCCAACCCAACCTAACCCAATTTTGTTGAGCTTGTTTGAGTTGTGGCTTGTGTCTCCTAAGGTGTTTCGGCTACTTAGGGACCGTGACTTCAACTCCAACACCGTGTATAGACCATCTTACCCTTCCTCCACCATAACCCATTTTGACCGGGTTTCCACCAACATTTCCGCAACCACCACCGCTTGTCCGCTACCACCATTTGACATTTGTCCTTGAGATTTTGAGTTGTGGTTTTTCCGTTTCCTAAGGTGTTTCGGCTAATTAGGAACGGGTCTACATCGAGAACACTGTCACTCACAATCGCCACGAGGTCGTCATCGTACATAAGGACGGTAACCTCGACAACATCATTGTATATTCCCCTTGCAATTGCATCGTTAACCCCTAGCCCATTTTGCGTCACTTGCCTATCGAGACTAGCCTTTGAGTATTGCCGGCAACGTTACTTGTGCACATTAGTGATCATCGATCCGCTCTTCCATTGCATATATACCATATCATATTGGTATCATCATATCATCCCTTGTGTCAGAAGATTGTTCCCGCATATACACAGTTGCTATCTTGGTTTGTGCATCTGGCCATAAAGAAAAACTTTTAAGCAAAAAGAGAAAAGCAAATAAGCTTGTAAGCAAGAGCCATAGCATCACATCATATGATATCATATCTGATCATCTTGGATCAACAACGAGAACCATACATACATAGCATACTTGGGATAGAAAGTCCATACGTTTTGCATCTCATAGGTTGTGCACAAGTGTCGTATCCGCCTATTGAGCAATCGTGCTAGCGTCTCTCTTGAGTTGTGCAACACGAGCGTTTTCCGTGGATTCCACATTTTGTGATCATTCCTTGGTTGCACGACCCCATTTATCTATCTGTGTGCCATTCTTTGCTATTGGTCTACTTGTTACATTTGCGAATTTGTGAATCTCTTTCAACATTATTGACACTTTCTAACATTTTTCATCAAATTTTTGTGCCACTTATCCTAACCAAGCCACTCGATAAGCTTTACTTGATAGGTGTGAGTGAACAAGTCCGGTACCAATTCCACTATTCTTTCATTTCGCATTGAGTGAAATGGGATACATCCTCAACGTTGGGAAAAGGTAACTTGGTATTGTTTATCTCATCTCCTACTCACCTTTGCTCGAGTCTTGTGATGGATAGTCAAAGAATTTCATCTACTTCGGTCTACACCAACAACGACAAGTTCGATGCCATGACGAACAACTTGTGCGCCAACATGGATGCTCAAATGGAGGAGCTCAAAGCCCTAATCAAGAACCGCAAGAGGTCTCCCTCATCTTCAAGAAGATGCTCAAGTGCACATCCCTCCGAGCTACCATCTTCGGCAAGATCACATCGGCATCGACACCATCAACGACAAGAACGTGAAGGTCACGAGCTCAACAACAACAACTGCTCAACGACTTCACCATGTACCTTGGCATCTTCGCCAAGCGACTTCAAGGCATCTTTGCCTTTGGACATACGGCATCTTCGCCAACAAGCACCCCAAGCTTATGCTCAATAGAAGCTCCCCAAGCTCAAGTCTGCGACTTCCATGAGCTACTATGACCTCGACAACGACTACGAGATTCCTTTTATGGGACTCAAGAACCCGAGGAGTATCTCGAGTGGGAGCTCTTGATGGACGACTACCTCACGCTACTTCAAGTTCCTCCCCAAGATCAAGTGAAGTGCGCCACAAGAAACTTCCACGACTTCGCATCGACATGGTGGTTTCACACACCTTCGGCGGAGTATGAGATGAGTTGGCCCAAGACGAAGAAAGCTTTGCGGCGAGAGTTCGTGCCTCCCACCTACATGGAACAACTTCTACGCCAATTGGAGAACACCACCCAAGGATCCAAGTCCACCGACAAGTACTTCAAGGAGATGAAGAATGCACTGCGACGAGTCGGCGTGGACGACCCCATTTTGATGAAGTTCCACTTCATGATGGGATTGAACAACGACATCTCCAAGAGTATCTTCCTCGAAACCTACAAGTCCCTCGATGACAACTACATTGGTGCTCTCAAGGCGGAACAAGAACTCAAGAAGGCCAAGGCTTCTCCACCGCAAGCACACTTCTCAAAGACCAAGCTCCAAAACGGAGAGCATGAGGCTAGTACCACCATCATGTCCAAGCCCAACGAGCTCCAAGACGACGCTCCCAAGTTCGACTCCACCGCCATCCCTCTTTGTGGCATTGATGATGCCGAGTCTACTTCGACTCTTTTTCAAGACGGTGCAGCGACGACTACGACTACGGAGCCATTCGAGGACCAAGCTTTGGAGGCGAATGACATGGTGACGAGCAAGTATGATGCTTCCATCTTTGGAGGTGAGAGTGATGATGTGCCATCTTCGGCCTTCATCCACGGCAACGATGACGAGATGGTTGAGCATGGGATTTTCCCTTCGACCACGACGACGTATGATGACTTGAGTGACTTATGCCACCATATTGAGAGTGAGAGGGAGTTCACCACTAGCCCCATATATGATGAGTTGCCCCAATTCCCATGTGAGGAAAGCCACAACCCCTACCACTTGAGTGAGATGAGTGACTCCACCATATGCGACATTGAGTGCACCTACCTTGAGGGGGTGAGTGAGCCACCACATAGAGAGAGTGGGATAGTTGATAGGTCATGCAAGGCCACTTCCTACACTAAAAACTTGACCTCTACCTCTATTGTGTCTTCTCATTTGGTGCTAGGTCCCATTTATGATGACGCGCCGATCCTCGACGACTTCGTCCTTCCATTGGACAAGACGATGGCCATGGTGGAATATTATGCACCCCCACATGGTTCCATCAAGATGAAGATGATGACCGCCATTTGGTCTTTCGCACCTCACCTACACCACATGAGTGGAATGAAGGTAACAAAGGTAAAGGTGATGATCTCGTCCCACTAGTGGACTATGTTAACATTGATTGCTTGCATGATGTTGATCCACCTATTGCCATGCTTCATTCTAGTATGATTTCCCCATGAGCATGATTTACCCATTTATGATGAGTTTGATGATTGTCATGTGGAGTCTATTAGTTGTGATGCCATGTTGCATAGAATTTCTTGTGATAATTCTCTCGGTCACATCATGTTTGACAATCCGTTTGACTTGTCATATGCTATGTATGAGATCAACAATATCTCATATTTGCAATCTCTTCGTAGTAACTATGCATATGCCATTGAGATAAACCCAATTTGCACATATGGCATAGATGCCAAGCCCATAGTTATTGGCATTTGTTTTTCTTGTGATGATATTCATATGCTACCTTTGCATCATATGCCATGCCATGATTACCTAGCTTCGGACATGCATTGTTTTGGATGTTGTTCCACTTCTCCACATTATGCTCCCGATATTGCTCATGAGGAGACCCCCATAGTTTCTTCATACATTTTAGGAGACTTTGATCCATCCCATCCTTTGCATTATTCCCATGCTTGTGTGCACAATATGCTCCCCATGAATGAACATGCTATAGATGTGCCATATAATTGTATGCTCAATTTGCATCCACATCATGCTATACACAATAACTATTCATTTATGATGGATGACATGTTCTTATACTACCTCCTTTCCGGTTTATAGGGCTCAATTCAAAAATCTCACCAACCAAGGTAGATGGTGAGTGGTGGAACAATTTTTGTAGTTTGCAAAGGCACACAATTAATGCACCCGTTTTCCTCACAATTTCATGTTTTACCAATGCATTAATTGCAATGCATGCATACATAGAGTACATGCATTGGTCAATTTTCTCTTAATCTTTACATGCAATGATTTAATGCACCTTGAAATCTGAACATGTGATGGAGAACAATTAAATTGAGCCTTGTAAAACGGAAAATCTAAATTTTTGAGATGAGCCCTATAAACCGGAAAGGAGGGAGTACCATGCATCAAATTTCTTTGAGCGATGCTTATCTTGTGTTAACTCACACATACACATACACATCATGATGGATGATGTGTACATTTACCACACGCACAATTTCTTTGGTTTGTGTGTCTTTTGTGTAGGTCCCCATACTTACTCGTCAACCTCACAAGAGCACGAGTTGACGAAACGAGCTCTAGAGAGCAATGACGACTTGGGATTCCGTGGATTATCCTTCCAACCGCTCCCTTCGCGCAAAGACTTCACACATCTCTTCTACATGGCCCTCACATGGTTATGGGTTATTGTCCATTATATCTCTTATGCCCCTCTTTCCATGTTCATTTTGCATGATATGCTCATTTATATGCCTTTGCTGTGCATTTGTGACCCATGCTTCGCATTACACATGATGATTGATTCTCATACTTCTATGTGTATTTGCAAGCTTGGTGGAGATATTGCTTGTTATTGCCATGTTTGCTTTGTGACAAATGCCTATGATGATACATTGTTCATGCTACGTGCTCGTGCTTGTGATATGTCGTGTGCATTGCTTATGCCTACTATTGGCTCACATGACATGATTGCTATGAACTCATCTAGTGTGTTGCATCTTCGCTCCACTAGTTTGCACGACATGATTGATATGCTTGCTTATGTTGCATCACCGATGATTCATACTTGCTCCTTTCATGCGGTTGATGTCAACCATTGCCATGCTTTGCACATTATTGATATTGCTTGTTGTCATATGTCTCCACATGTTGCCTCTCTCATGCTATATGATTGTCCATGCATTGAGCGCAACCATGATTTTAGTCTTGCCAGTGAGATTGCCCCCATAGCATTCTCGCATTTATTTGGAGATTTTGACATATTTCTTGTGAAACATGCTTGTTTTACCTCCTTGCACCATATGCCTAGTGCCATGAATATAGCCATTGTTGCATCATATTATTCATGCACTTTTGTTTCTAATGGTTATGTACAAGAGAAGAGAACCATCATGATGGATGATGTGTTTATCTACCATGCGCATACGTTCTTCCTTTTGTTGTGTGCATGTGTAGGATACTTGGACTATGTGTCGACTTCCACTTCACGTGAGTTGATCATTCGAGCTCTTGAGAGCGAACCACTTTCTACCACGACGCTTCTACATCGCACTTGCTTGTGCTTCGGCATTGTGAAGAATGCACAAGGACATGCTCTCAAGGTGATATCCTTCTCTTTCGAGAACCCAAAAACCATGAGCATGAATATTGTGGATCATACTACATACCATGAGACTTATTTGTCATCTTGGACCCCTTGATCGCGCACATGTTAGTGATATTGCTTTTTTTCACGATAGCCACATTGTCATGCCTCATGTTATATATGCCTTGTGTTTTGCATCCAATTCTTGGATTGCTTGTCCCTATTATATGCTTGGTTGCAACAATGTCATCTCTTCACATATGCCATGTCCCATTGCTTGTCACATGATTGACATGTTTGCCTCACACATGATGCACAGTTGCAATTTCTATTGTGTTGAGTGCCACTCGATTTTCACTACACCCTATGCACATTATGCTTGGATTGTCTTGCACTTGACCCTTGTGTTTAGACACTTCATTTTCTTTGGTGTTGTGAATGATTCTTATCCTACCATAGACCTTTCATTGAGCGCTTTATGCATGCTTGCTATGACTTTGAGGTATATGCTTATTCTCTTGTCACACATATGTGCATCTCTACCTCACATTTACATGCTTGTTTCCATGATGACCTTGATTGTGCTAAATTGATGTGCTTAAATGCCATGCCACAACCCTTTGTCACACCCTATGCTATGCTTGATGACAACACTTGTTGGGTGAATCACCTCTTGAATGCTTGGTTTTGCACTAACGATAACCACATTTGTTTTTCCAAGTGTTTGTTTTCCTTGATCCTTTTGAAGGAATAACTAGACGGTGCGACATTGGAGAGTGCACATGTAAAGCTTCAGGATGATGAGTACTTCGTGATCGTCCACATCTACACGGCGATGCCATCTCTTTCCCATGGTGATTTGGCTTTTGATCCGAGGTCGAATCTTTTCCAAGGGGGAGGGGATGATGCGGAGCATCCTATGGACATCACCATGTCAAGAGTCCATTTGGCAAGTGACACATGCGACATCTACTTCATATACATAAAGGTGAATCATCTCCTTTACACGTGTCCACTTGACCCCTTCGAGGATGGTAAACTACTTGACACTCCACTCGTGTGCATGCATAGGTATTGTCGGAGCTTCACGGATGACGAGAAGGAGGGAAAGCGGCAAGGATCACCTACACCATCGGCGAGGGAATCGTGGAAGAGAAGACGGAAGAAAGGGAGCTGCTGCAAGCTACATGCTCCGGACGTCCGCTACACACCGGACGTCCGACGCGTCCCAGGCGACCGGATGACCGGCGGCCACCGGACGTCCGTGACATCGTCAACAGAACATAATCGGTGGAAAATAGCGGAAGTCCGTGAGATACCGGATGTCCGGTCCCTCCCGAGCCACCGGACGTCTGGTGCCCAGCGGACGTCCGCTCCCTGCCTGTGCGCAGTCGCGGGCCTATGGCCTTATATCCCTTCCCACTTACCCTTTCGCCCCTCACTTACCCCTTGGTGGCCCTAGACTATATATACTCCTCCACCTCCACCATTTTAGGGTTAGCATTGATTTAGCTCATATGAGAGATAGAGCTTTGCTCATCCATTACGGATCTACTCCACGAGAGAGACCGCGACCCCTCTACGGAGAAGATCCACCTTGGATTCAAGACCCCTAAACGGGAAGATCCTTCGCGGATTCAAGACCTCCTCACGGAGATGAACTTTACCTTGTATCTTTCCCTTTGTTGTTCACGTACCTTGTGATCTTGTGTGTTTGATTGTCTAGTGGATGTGTGATTGGACTTGTTCTTGAGTGTTTTCCCTTGTGTTTTCTCCCCGTGTCCTTTGTGGGATCCTCTCCATTTCGTGAAAGATGGACCATCTAGGGTTCCACCCTACATCAGAGGGGGAAGGAGGAAGGAGCTCACCTGCGTGAAGAGACAAGAACGAATTGAGGAGGAGGAGGGGTGTGGATGACGGGTGGCTGGGCGGGCTTCTCGAGTGGACGGATGATTGCGCGAGAGCCGACCTTCTCTGCAGCCCATGCTCCTACTGTCGAGGACGGCAGCGACGATGCCATGAGCCATCAAACCTGCGCTTGTTAGAAGGAGATGAGGAGAGGCGGCCGCCAAGCCACCACGCTGCCTCTTTGAGGACAACCTCCTCCTTGCTAAACCTACATGCATAAGAACAAAAAAAATAGGAAGCCATGAATTAGGAGATGAGCTTAGGTTACCATGCAAAGATAAGTAAATGGTCAAGAGAGATCTCACCTGCGACGAGCTATGGGAGCCATCCTCGACCTCTCCTCCTCTGCAGGCAGCCGCCAGGGTGGGGGCTTGACCATGTTAGATCCTCTGCAGTTCTGCTGCCCTCAACGCAGCAGCCGCTCCTACTCTCCTGACAGAGATCTGAACCCAATCCAGAATCACTGCACGCGGTGCCGGATGCCGGCAACCTGCGCCTGATCCGGCTGGATCGAACGTAGTTGAGCCCCCGCTGCTGCACCTCGAGCGCCGGGGAAGAGGGCCGGGAGAGAAGGCGGCGGTGCGAGAGGAGCATGGGAGGTGAGACGGGGCGGAGTGGTGCGGGGCTCGAGGAGGAAGAGGATTGGTCCTGGTGCACTAGGTTTCCAGAGAGGATTGGTCCTGGCTCTCCTAGCTGCTCCTCTAGTCCACCCCGTCTACTCCCTCCACAGAAACACACCCTCTGCTCGCTGGCCCCCGCAGCCTCATGACCCCACCCGTCATCCTCTCCAGTAGTGGCCATGAACGTGGAAAACAGTGGACGGTTGACCAGTCGCCAACAGCCAAAAAAACGTTGTAGCTACTCGATCGAGCGGTGGAAAACGCAGCGCGCGCAATGCCTCCAGATGGGCGGGTACTCTAGCAACGTTTATATGTTCAATTTTTCTCGAGAAAACATGAGAAAAACCTAAACCGACCAGACCCATCTACGTCATTTAAGCAGATATTTTCCCATATCGTCTTTTGGTTAATCATCTCATGCACATATCAACAAAAAAAATCACGACTGCACTACTTTTCTTCTTTAATGTGTACTCCCTCCGTCCCAAAATAAGTAACTCAACTTTGTACTAACTTTAGTACAAACTTAGTACAAAGTTGAGTCACAAAGTTAGTACAAAGTTGAGTCACTTATTTTGGGACGGAGGGATTATCTCTTAAATATTTACACCGTAACTTTTTCTTTTCTTAATGTGCATCTCTCAACCCCGCAGCAACGCGTGGGGAATCAACTAGTTCATTCAACAATCAATCCCTTTCTATGAAAGTACTTTGTCTAAAAATATAGTGCATATTCTTCAGACTATTTGTTTTAGAGTTATTTTTTGTAAACTTCGACTATGTTTATAGAAAAATATATCAAATCTCCATACTGTTAGATTCAAAACACACATTTTCATATGATATATATTTGACTAGATAATTGCCCACACATTGTAATGGAAGCATAACTATTTTAGCAGGCTGGCCATGATTTAACTGTCCATATTAATGCGATTGTGTGAAAATATGATTTTATTTAATAAACATTTATTTGGTAAGTAATTATTTTGCTTACAAATAAACTATTCTCTTTGATAAGCCAATAAGTGTTTACTATGTTTTAACTATTTCGTTAATAACATGGTAGGTAAATCACAAGCTAACCTTGATGTCTCCGCCGTAACATACGACAATTATCTAGTTGTTCTGAAAACTTTGTCAAAGTATGGAATGCTTGATTTTTATGAACACAGGAAGAGTACTACTTATGGGTTCTTGGATCACTTCTGTGTAAACTTTTGTTTTCAAAAGACATACGTACCATTTAATTTCACAAGAAACGACCCCCGCGTCGCCCCTCCTTTGGCTACATGGGGGAACCCCTCCAGAGCCGCCGCGATCCCCTCCCATCTCTTGCCCAGTCTCGCCGCCAACTAAGGAGGCCGCCGACGAACGCCGCGCGCGCTCCGAGGAAGGTGACGGCGGGGCCCTTCTGCTGCATCTCGCGGCCGCGGCGCCAGAGAAGGGGCGGCGCCGTCGTGTTGGATCTGGGGGCCGTCCTTGGGAGCGGGCGGTGGCTGTTGCCTCGTCGGCGCAGTGGTGATGGCTCGATGGCGTCAGCCTTCGCGTCGTGCTGCTCGTTCGGGGCGGTGGTTGGGTGCTGCGTTGGCGCGGATTCAGCCCCGATCTGGCCGCTAAGCTTGCCTCGGTCGGATGGATCCGACCTCCAGGACTGCAGCGGGCGGCTGTAGGTTGGCGCTCGCAGCTTCGGCCGTCAACGGAACGTGCTGCTCCCCTGCTTCGCTGGGTATGTGGTGGTAACGTGGAGAGCGTGCGTTGGCGGCGCGGTGCCAATGGGCTTGACGGCTGGATCTGGGCCGACGGGTCTGTCCCATGCGGCGGGGCCTCCGCATCGACAACGTGCGGCTCTGGTGGCGGAGGTTCGCGGTGGTGTCGTGGTGCTCCATCTTCGGCTATTGGCGTGTGTGCTTCTGTCCCTGGATTGGGGTGGTTGCCTTTGTCTTCTGCAGGCTCTGGGTGAAAACCTCAGATCAGACATTGTCCGCTCGGGTGGCGGTGATGTCCTGACATCACTTGCTCCTTGGAGTCGTCGTCTTTGGAGTCCTGTTGATAGTTGTAGGGTTGTCTGGATGTAGATGGAGTTGGGTCTATGGTGTCGTCGGTGGAGGTGTGTGGGGTTGGTGGTGGTGCCGATGGATGAGGGGGGCGTGGTCTCCAAGCTATGTCGCGTGGATCTGCTTCGGCATGACTCAAATTGTCTTGCTGTAGGGATGTGCTCAAACTCCGGGTGAGAACCCTACATCGACTATGTCGATGTCGGCGGCAGCGACGTCTATGGACGTCACCTTCCTCGCAGGAGGTGCCGCTGTGGAGCTACATCACCTACGATACTTTGCTTTGTGGTCACCGAGTGAAAACCTAAGATCGGGCTCGCCGGATCGGATGATGGTGTTGCGTCTTCGACGACACTACCTCCTTGGAGGTGTCATCTTGGGGGCCCAAAGCGACGGCTCCTGTTGTTGCGTGTGGTCGAGGGTGGTGCGTTTGGTGGTGGTGGTGCGGTCAGCTTGGGACCGACGGTGGTGTGTTTCTTCTTCATGTGTTTCTCTTTGGCTACCCTTGGTGTGGTCTCTGTCATGTTGCTCTACATGCTCAAGACCCTCCCATGGTTGCCGTTTGTGCTCCGGCGAGCTTTGGGCTCTTGGTGCTGCATTGGTTCACCTTTGCTCAATGACGACGCAATGATGCCTCCCCAACCTGCTAATCGTTTCGACCGCCTGTGGCGGATCTCCATGTCAAGATTCGTGTTAAGGTTTGGCACTCGTTGATTATGGTTGATCCTCTGTTGCGCCGTGGGGTTAGGTACGCACGCCGGTGCGGTGGGTTAGGTTGTTTGCAGAGTATTAGTATTGTGATCTCTCGACATCACCCCACATCTACTTGTGTCTCTCGTGGTGTTGGTCTTTCTGCCTGCTAGCCTTTCCCTGGGTGGCATTTTTTTCTCATCTTCTATAACCTTGTTACCTGTACGGTTTCCGACCTTGTTTTCCTCATAAACGGGGTCAACTTGTTTAAGTTTTTGATCTGATTTCCGTTATAAACTGCATCAGCCAAAGTTAAGGGGTGACTCTTGGCTTTGACAACTTTTTGAGCAATATATTCAGGTGAGGATCCTCTCCCCCGGTGAGCGTTCAAAAAAATAATTTAATTTCACAAAACCCAACACAACAAAAGAAAAATCCGAAGAGTCGTATTCGAGAAAAATCCGAAGAGTCGAGATGAGGTCCCCCTTAACTTTTCGTCTCCCGCCGTGCGGAGGTACACAGTAGACATAGAGATGGACCCTCTACAAAACGTAAAGTAAAGAGAGGGGTGTTTTCGTGAGAGAGAGAGAGGTGTGTTTTCGTGTCGTCGTGCGGGTAGAGTACGAAGGAAGGAGGAGAGGAGTCGACGAGTTGAAAGTTGAAACGCAGGAGGCGGGGCGTGGGGTCCGTCGTTTCGTTTGCTGTTAAGTGAAGAAACCTTTCGTTTTTCCCTCGATAAAAAAAGAGGAAAACCTTCCTTTTCCCGTCATTGTTTCCCCAATTTTCCCCATCTCCCCCCCCTTCGCTTTCCCCACAGAACCTCGCGCCCCTGTGCTTGCCCACCTCGTCCCGTCCCGCGCCTCCTCCCCCGCCCGCCCTTGTCGGGTTTTTTGGGCGCAGAGGCGCACCAAAACCCTAGCAGAGAGAAGGGGCTCCCCGCGTGCGTCGTTCCAAGGTAAATCTTCGCCACCTCTCCTTGCGGTTCGCGTTTTTTGTGCGTGTGTTGGCCTGCTCCAGCAAGGAATTGTGTTCCGTGATCGAAGGGGAGGGGGTCCGAGCGCCCTGCCTCGGTTCCTCCACCGATCGTCTCCGACGAAATGGCGGCCGTTGTGCGGTTGGAATTGTTGGGGGAATGTGATCGTTTCTGGGGGTT
>LR738709.1:303937305-303966045 GCA_902687465.1 Secale cereale
TCTCCTATTTTGGGCGTTTTTTTTTTGCGGAAATATTTTGGGCGTTTTCGGTTCCATGTTTTGGCGCGTCTCTTTTCTGCGCGTCTCGGAGAATCACGCAAAATTTCCTTGTTTGTTGATGCTGCACGTGAGGTGCTGTTTAGGTTTCAGTGACGTGTCATGGTGTCTGATCTATTTCTGGGTTGATAGGGCTCGGTGCGATTCTGCGAGTTGAAGTGATTTGACTAACCAACTACAGGGCGCTTTTGGCATTCTGAAAAATGTTTTGTCTTGCGCATGGGGTCCCACCGGGAATGGTATGGCTGCAAACATTTATTCATTGCTTTGGTCGGCTCATGGTAGTCCCAACTGTTAGGTTCTTCAGATGTTGCTCTGTTTAGTTCTTCATTAGATGATACACGTTGAACATTACTGTTAAGTTGTTAACTGCTGCTCGCGTTAACGTAGTAAATACATAACATTTACTATCTCTTTTATTATTGCTTGAACATGTGTAAATTCTACATTCAAATAATTCTAATCTTTGTCTTCTTTGTGTTTTGCAGAAAACAATTGTATATGTGTGTGGTAGCGCTGCTAGTCAACACTAACTATGGAAGTGAATGGAAAATTATCTGCTGGCCATTTAAAAAAACCGGAAGCTCTAAACTCGAATGGACATCCGGTAGATGATATCATAATTATAGAATCTGAAGGGGACGAGAACAAAGTTGTAGTAGAAACTAACATCATAGAAGGTCCATTTGAGGAGCACAAGGAACACGAATATGAGAAAACAGATACTACTGTGCATGAAGAAGCATCCATTAGCACTGATGATGATTCAGAAAGTGACCTGTATGGATTTCTCTGCGAGTCAGAGAATGAACAAACTTCAGAGTCTGATGTTGAGGAGACAGACATTGAGGTTTGTGCATCTAATTATGTACTTAAATTTATGGCAAACTTTTAACTTTTAACATGTTCAATTTCGGGATCATAACTTCTAAAAAAAAGTATGGTCACCATGTCCCTAAAAAATGTATGTTTGCTGCATGGATTGTAGTTAATGTGGCAACTTGACATGGAACTCTCGACAGCTTTTGTTGATGACCACCATTTACTCCCTCCGTCTAGGTGAATTAGACATCTTAGAAGGTGCACTGCAACCTAGGTGCAAAGAGATTGGGCAAGGAAAAAACTTGAATCACGGATGAAGCCAATCACATCATTTTTTTCTCAATTAAAAGTGCGTTATTAATTAGAAGACCTCTTCAAACCCCAATAGCGTGCCCCGGAAATTGCATGCATTGGTCCTCCAATTAATAGATGGGGTCTAATTAATATGCATGCAACTAGTACTACTCTTTCGCGCCTTAGTGTTTTGGGATTATTTCATTTTCTTAAGGTGACTTACACACCTAGACGGAGGGAGTAGTATTTTCCACTGTTTGCTTGATATGCGTTTCTGTCCTTGCCCCCCTTAGTTGTGAAGCACATTTAGGATGGCTAGACTAATCATCAATGTTATCTTATCAGGCTGCAGCTGCACCTCAACATTTCTATGATCATATTTTTAGTGCCTCACATTTATTATGCTAGTTTGGTTTCTCTTGTCGATCAATTCAGTTTTGATTGAAATCGATTGGTTGAACAGATTGAAACATAGCAGGTGCAACTTATGTTACTCACATCTGCTCTGCATTATATCAAGTTCTTTTCAGCAATCTGTAATTTTGATGTGTGGTCATCCATCTTTTGGGTGCATATTTTGGTTATAAGTTCTCTCAATTGATTTCCAACAGGTGGCTCTGCCCGAGGAAAAAGTCGAAGAATTAGTTGCTGAATTCCATGATGTTGAGAGCAAGGTAACCTTTATAACCCTTGTTGTCTTATGGACACCTTTGTTTCCTGAGCATTTCATTCATTGTTCTCTTTGGTAACACTCAGGCTGCTGAGGCGCAAGAATCACTTGAAAAGGAATCACTGGAAAAAATTGAGGCTGAAGTAAGATTGGAGTTATCTGAGAGGCTCCAAGGAGATGCGGTTTGTGAATATGTTTATGTTTTGCTTCAGTTTATAAATTTTTAACTATTAGTCTCTCTGTTCTCTACAATGATATATATTTTTTACTTAAAATAGTTGGACTTAGCTGTGTCAATTGAGATGGAGCAATTCAAGAAGGAATGGTCAACCGAACTTGATGATCTGGAGATCCGTAGTGCTGTTCTGTTGGTATGCTTTTGCTCGAAAGAGGATCTTTCTGTCCATTTAATAAACCCGGTGATAAATTATATCTCAGTGCTATAGTGATGCCTGCTGGTGTTGCCATGTGTTATCCTATGCATGTCCAAAATGCCCGTGCCTTATTTATTTATTTAAATAAAAATAAGTTTCATTGTTTAGTCATATTATGATCACCAGATTAACCATGTATGTCTACTCTCTTGATTAGATTTGCTGAAGTTCTTGACCTTGCTAAGACATAATAACAAAGGCGATTAGTGTTAAACTTGTTCCATCATAGGCCTCATGGCTCTGTGCCAAGTATATCACAACTCTGGTCATATTAAATTGAGACTTACTTTTATGAAGGAAATTTGAGATATTATTTTACTTACCTTCCCTTTGGTAGATGTTTATTTCAGTATCTCTAGGTGCTAAATTGCTATTTTAACTGCAGGAACAACTTGATGCTGCTGGCATTGAGCTTCCCAGCCTTTATAAATCAATTGAAAGCCAAGCGCCAAATGTGTGTGAGACTGAAGCATGGAAAAACAGGACTCATTGGGCTGGTTCTCAAGTTCCTGAACAAGCTAATCAATCAATCAGAAAAGCTGATGAGTACCTGCAGTCTTGTAGACCTGTAAGGAGGTAATGTTATGGCCAACAGTTTTTTGACGTATAACTGTCAGGGACAGAAGTTAGTTACTCCTTTGTTCTGTTTTTCGAGCCTGAGCTTTAATCTACTTGCTTCAAACAGAAAACATGGAAGGCTGCTGGAGGAAGGTGCTAGTGGCTTTCTTGCAGGAAAAGTTCCTGTTGTGGATGATGATTCTGTACAGTGCCATGAGAAAAGTTGGAGTTCATTCAATGAACTTATTAAATCTAATAAGTGTGCCAAAACTTCTTTTGGAAGCAGTAACTGGGCATCAGTTTATCTGGCCAATACACCCCAGGAAGCTGCCGCCTTAGGTCTCCAATTTCCAGGAGTTGATGAGGTACCTTCTTTAACTAATCATTGTTATATTGCGTGGTGTCACCGGTGCATTTTACTTAGCCTCATGCCATCATCCAATACGTTCTTGAAATCTTATTCTATCTTAAACTTATGTATTTCCCTTAAGAGAGGAAGCTATTCTTGTTGATGCTTCTCCAGTCTGGGGAAATTTAAACTTTAGTAGTACTTAACTTGAATTTGTATATATTGAAGCGTGCAATCTGATTAGTGCAACATCAGGTCAAATGAATTGGATAAGATTAAGACAACTAAAGATATACCTTGTATGTTTGTAACGAATATGATATGGTGTGGTTACAAACCGTTGCATGCACAGTGTCTTGATGACCAATCCTGTTATCCAGGTTACTATTTCCTCCATTTAACAATGTATCACTGTACAAATGCGGCCACATTTTTATTACCGCCAGTGCTCGCATGTTCAAAAGGTGTCCTGATTGATCTTGCAAAACTAGTGCTGGAGCTGTATTGTTGAAAGCACATCAATTATCTTATATGCCGTCATTGCTTTCAGTACTACTCCCTCCAGTTCAGATTAGATGACTAATTCAGGAAGTTGGGGTCCAAGGCAGCATTCTTGTCAATCGGTAACATTTTGATGGGTATTATGTATTTATGTTAGGGAAATTGATATACAATTAGCTGGGGAAGCTACACCAAAAGCTAATGTATTAAGTGTTTTTTTAACCTTCTTTGTGCCTTCGATTGCTCCTCTGTTTCAAAATATAAGGCCCAGTTTGTGAAGGGTGTGTTTTAACCTATCAGTTTGGCAAACAAAACTAGGCGTAAGTTGAGTCACCAAGGGCAGGTATCTCATCTGGGTTGTACGTGTTTTAAGTAACTAATACGTACACCACAATTAGCTTTGAGGTGTTTCAAAACTGAAAACATCGAAGAATGAAGTGAGTCATCATGCATGCTCCCCCCATACTTTTTCTTTACAGATTGGTGATGCTTTTGTTAGGTTATCTACTGTAATTTTCATCAACCTAAGCATCATTGCATCTTGAAACATTTTCCTCTTGTGCACATTGAGTTCACCTGTCAGTTGTATTTTTTGTGCTTACAATAGACAAGAATGCAAAATATATTTTAATGTAACGATGCCATAATTTTTTATCATTATAGAAGCTATGCTGTCTTGTGACCATGAGGTCGCGGATTCAAGTCCTGGAAACAGCCTTTTGCAGAAATGTAGGGAAAAGCTGCGTACTATAGACCCAAAGTGGTCGGACCCTTCCCCGGACCCTGCGCAAGCGGGAGCTACATGCACTGGGTTGCCCTTTTTTATAGAAGCTATGCATCATAAAATTGTTTATAAACATTGTTGTTAAAGTTTTTTTTTGATAAGTTTTAGAAAGAAAATGGGTTGTTCTGTTGATATTAGTTTGACATTGTTATATTAATTCTCGTTATCCCTTTTCAGTTTTAATAATGAGACAGTATTTTTTTTTTTGATTCTGAGTTCCACGTTTATTATTCTTTTGTGTAACTGGTTCACCATGGTACTTACCATTATACTGATATATTTCCCGTAAAGATGGCCATCACCCAAATTTCCACTTATTTTATTTGTTTTTTCCATGGAATAGTTCCACTAAACTCCCAATTATTATTTTATAGGTGGAGGAAATAGCTGAAGTTGATGGTGCTGTTGATGACATAAAATGTGTTGATGAAATAGAGCTTTCTGAAGAACAGAGGAGAAAATACAGAAAGGTCAGTCAAAACTAACCATGCACCCTTCTTATTCCTGATGTTCCTATCCTTAGTATCTCCTTTGTGCTTTTTGTGTAGTCTTAGTGTGTGTGTGCGTGCGCGCTTGTTTCCATTTTTTACTTGATTTATTGCTTTCTATAACACCTAGTTCCTCCTAGTTTGGTAGAGTTGTATGTTTTGTTCACGGTGGATGCATAATATGTTAAAATCTCAAATGGTATTTGTATAGTTACATGTCTACTTTGATAAAATGCTGACTGCAAACATTTACTCTGTATACCAATGACTAAGCTGCGATGCTTATAATCCTTGCATCTATCTACCGACCATGATTGTTCTCTATTGCTCAGTACCTATTTCTTTTGATGAGGAAACTCCGCTCAGTACTATGTGGTCATGCCGATTCTCTGATTCGGTTGCAACACGAGTGACATAACGGCTTGTTTAAAAGCTGAGGATTACTGAGCTGCTGTACATCATGTTATTTGTTGTAATGTAAATATCACTGAAATACCTTGTGTAGGTAAGAGAAGAAGATGATGCAAAGGCAATAAAACGTTTGAGGCGTTATATGGAAAAAAGGACAGACGGCTGGTGTAAGGTAACTGCTTATGTTAGTATTTGGTGCGAGATCAGTCTTTTTCTTACTCAGCTGGATTGCTTCTGTTTCTCTTGGGTGCTTTAATTAACATTCAATGCAGGGCAACATCGGTTTGGCCTCGTCATCAAATGGATGCTGTAAGCTACCTCTGTTATTAGATGATGGTGTTTTGGATGCCAACAGTGGTCGTCCTTTATCTGAGAAACAGAAAATAGATAAAGATGAAGTTTCTGCTGAGTTGCTGAAGCGCACACGTGAAGATGATGTTGAGCTTGACCACAAGAGGTCGAAAACTGTAGTGATAGAGAGTGACGATGACATGCAGATGGACAGCAAGCTAGTTCTGCATATCAAGGACAGCGAGCATAGTTCAGCAGAGCTGGAAAAGGGGGTTGACATTATTGATCTTGATCTTTTCCCATCACAAAGCCCTAAGTTTAGTGATATGGATTTACCTAAGGTTTTTAAGTGCACAATTTGCGCCAAAGTGTTGAATGCCTCTGATGTGCATCGTCACCCAGTACTGGATGTTGCTGTTTGTGGGTCTTGCAGATTTCTGGTGATAGAGAAGAACCGTCTTGAGGTGAATACTTACCCTCTTTGCTAATAGTTTTGAACTGTTTAAAAATAACATCAGTTCTTTTTGGGAGATGAACAATGCGTTTGTAATATCTTAGCTATGCTGTTTATTTTTATTACAGGGCCCTGTATCTGGTGGTTATTGCACCTGGTGTGTTCAATGTGAACAACTTCTAAGTTGCAGTTCCTGTAAGATGCTTTTTTGTACAAAATGCTTGTTGAATAATCTTGGTGAGAAATGCATATCAGAAGCTAAAATCACTGGCTGGCAGTGTTGCTGCTGCCAACCAGGTCAACTCGAACGCTTAATTTCTGAATGTGATAAGGCTCTGAGTGGTGTTGAATCTTCTGATCTCGAGGATGACAACACTTCTGGAATCGAAACCAATGACCCTGTTAGGTATGCTCTTTTGCACTTTTACCAGTATACTCCCTCCGTTCCTAAATATAAGTATTTTTAGATATTCCAATAAGGGACTACATACGGAGCAAAATGAGTGACTCTACACTCTAAAATATGTCTATACACATCCGTATGTAGTTTGTATTGAAATCTCTAAAAAGAATTAAATTTAGAAACGGAGGGAGTATTATCTATAGATATAGCACTGAAGATTTTTTCAAGCTAATCGAATATGTAAAACCTGGTCAGCAAGCACAAAAGGAAAAAGAAGATAAGAAGAATCATGGATGATACAGAACTTGGGGAGGAAACAAAGCGTAAAATTGCAATGGAGAAGGTGTGTAGCCTTTTACGTCTTGAACCTTTGTTTTCACATACCAAATATTTGTTTTTATTGGAAGCTGTCCAGGTTGTAATTTGTACATTCTTTTATAGGCTAGGCAAGAACATCTGAAGTCCATGCATGAGCAGTCTGCCAGCAAGTTAAGGAGCAGCAACATTGGAACTTCCTCCGGGGCTCTATCGGAAGTCTTTCTACAGGATGCTGGGGATGGCCATATTGTCAACCCTGCCAGGGAGGAAGACGAGGAACCTGTTAGAATTCCAAGCAGCATATCTGCTAAACTGAAGCCTCATCAGGTTTGTTTTTGATATATACCCTTTAAACACTGCGATGCGCATTCATCCTTGCAATTAAATTTGATTTGCAAAACCCTGTATCAAAAATGATGTGCTGGCTTGTAATGTGCTTGCATGGTTAAATGTACAAATAGAAATCTTTATCACATGATGATTGAATGTGTTCCCTACCATTGCTTTCATAATTTTGCTTTAAAATGCTTAACATTCTTTAATTGTAATTGTTTGCTAGGTGGCAACATGTCACTTGTATACCAGCCATGACCTCTACCCCATACTGCCACCGGACCCCTTATATGTTGCATTCTCATATTTCAGGTAGCAGGAATAATATTTATGTGGGAAAATGTTATTCAGTCTGTTAGAACAGTCAAATCTGGTGACAAAGGTCTTGGGTGCATTTTGGCGCATAACATGGGGCTTGGGAAAACTTTTCAGGTATGTGTTCATATTTTACCTTGATCCAGTTACATTATCATATTCTGATGTTGATTTAAATTATTTGCTGGGAGCTATTCTAACGTATGCGATGTGTGCTTTTCACTTTTACCGGTTTTGGTGTATGTGCTTAATTGCTATTCCCTCTGCCCCAAAATAAGTGTCTTATCTTTGTACTAACTTTAGTACAAAGTTGTACTAAACATGAGACAGTTATTTTGGGACGGAGGGAGAACTAATTATGTAGCAAAGTGTTAATGTTTTTCAAGGCGGTCTTTGTTTGGCCTTATTCCACCCCCGTGACATGAACTATAGTTGGAGTTGCATACCTATATTTATGAATTGTACTTTGCAGGTTATTACCTTCCTGTACGTTGTTATGAGATGTGCCCAGTTGGGACTCCGCACGGCACTTATAGTTACCCCTGTTAATGTCCTGCATAATTGGAAGAAAGAGTTCACCAAGTGGCAACCGGCTGAACTAAAGCCTCTTCGTGTGTACATGCTGGAAGATGTTCCGAGGTGCGGATAATTACTTGTAATTATGTTATCCTTTGTGTTACTGTTAATGTAGTTAAATTTGTTTACTCAATGGGTATACCCTAGAGGCTGTCTGGTGCCAATAATTCCAGCTTTTAAAAACTTAATGTGCTCTACTCCAATTGGTATAGTAACAATCTAGCTTGAACCGGCCTTTAAAGAAATCTTTACCCTGTGAGGTCTAAAGAGAAGCTCTCCGAAAAGGATATGTTATGTTAAACAACTAGTACCATTGATACATTGATTCCTACCATGGAAGATGAAGCTCGATTGGTGGTTTGTATTTTGTGTCATAAATTAAGAATTTTATTTGGTGCTTCTGTTGTGTTTTCCCTAAATTTTGAAACATCAGGTGTAACCCTTATTTCTTATCTCAAGCTTACCTGCAACGCTCACTTGGTTTAATATGAAGGAGTTCTGTTCCTGTACTGGAATCGCGCAGTTCTTGTGAAACACAGCGGCTTCTTCTATAAGTTTTCAGTTCAGAAAAACCTGTGTGTTTATATGTAAATATTTTGTGGAAATGTGCGTTCACTCTGTTTGTGATGTTTTCATTATTAATATTCATCATGAAACTACATATTTCCACTCTAACCTTTATTTTTGCAGGCTAAAAAGGCTGTATTTACTTAACAAGTGGCGAGCAAAAGGTGGAGTACTTCTCATTGGTTATTCATCATTTAGGAACTTATCTCTTGGAAGACATGTGAAGGAAAAAGATGCTGCAGATGAGATTTCTAATGCGTTGCAGGTGATATTCCATTTGTTGTGTTATTTTGTTTCAAGCTTTTATGTATAGCTCACTATCATTTATATGAGAGCATAATAACTTGTAGATGTTCATGTCTTGCATGAATTATGATGTACAATGTTTTCGGTTAGCCATGGGTTCTGATGTAGTTCACTTACATGTCACTGTCAGTGTGGGCCAGATATTCTTGTATGTGATGAAGCACATATGATCAAGAATAGGAAGGCTGACACTACACACGCTCTAAAACAAGTAAAGACGCAAAGAAGAATTGCGTTAACTGGATCCCCGTTACAGAATAATTTGATGGAATATTACTGTGTAAGGAACTTGCACTTTACCATATACAGTTTTATCTTCCAGTTACTGACAATATTTGATGCCTAATGGCTTTTGGTTCATCGTATGAGCAGATGGTTGATTTTGTCAGGGAAGGTTTTCTTGGAAGCAGCCATGAATTCCGCAATAGGTAATGTAATGCTCAGTTACGTTGGCACCTTAATGTCTTTAAATCTTGGGATTGAGATGTTTTGCTCTATCAGGTTCCAGAACCCCATTGAAAATGGGCAGCACACAAATTCTACATCAGATGATGTCAAGATCATGAACCAACGGTCACACATTCTGTATGAACAGCTGAAAGGCTTTGTCCAGCGAATGGACATGAATGTGGTGAAGAATGATCTACCGCCAAAGAAGGTTTTTGTCATTACCGTAAAGCTCTCTCAACTGCAAAGAAAACTATACCGAAGATTCTTGGATGTGCATGGTTTCTCAAGCGGCACTTCCGAAAAACCTTATCAGCACGGTGGCTTCTTTGCCAAGTATCAAAAACTAGCCCAGGTATAAGTTTGAATCATTGTGCATTTCATTAAACAAAAAAAATGTAACATTGTCTGGTCTTATTTGTTGTTGCTAAAATGCTACTCCCTCCGATCCAAAATAAGTGTCACAGCTTTGAACTAAAGTTGAACTAACCTTAGTATTACTGTGTTGTACCATGATCACATTTCTTTATACTTTTGTTCCTTACTCTGGACTATATGTTAATGTGTAGATATGGAACCACCCGGGCCTTCTCCAGATGGCTAAAGAGCAGAGAGGTAGTCTGCGCCGAGAAGATGCGGTTGAGAACTTTCTGACGGATGAGAGTTCTAGTGATGATAATCATAATATTGAGATTCAATTGCCAAATGGAGGTATTTTGTTATTTAGTGTCCTTTCCTTGATGTCTTAGCCTGAAGCTCCTCCGATGCATTTTCCCTTTTGTTCTTCTGTGCAGAGTTTGCACCTGGTTTGAACTGTTTTTGCCATTTCAGGGAAACAGAAGAGTAGAACTGATCAGCAGTCCAAGAAAATTGACTTTCTGAACGAGGTACTTGATTATTCACACAATATAGAATATCAGAAATTTCCACCCACACATTAATGTCGTTGATTATGGAATTTTTACCTTTATGTGCTTCTGTTTTCCTGTAGGAAAGTAACTGGTGGGAGAACCTTCTGGATGATAATACTTTTAAGGAAGCAGATTACAGTGGCAAAATGGTCTTGCTCCTTGATATACTGGCGACTTGTTATGAATTGGGTGACAAGGCACTAGTGTTCAGCCAGAATTTGACCACTTTGGATTTGGTGGAGTTTTATCTATCTAAGATGCAAATCAAAGGAAAAGAAGGCAAATATTGGAAGCAGGGCAAGGACTGGTACAGGTATACCTCCACACTTGACTGTATTTCTTTTGCACACATGAATCGTACAACTCTTGGTGTGGATTTGGTAGTTTCACAATTTTTTGTTGCTTTAATTTGTTATTTTGGCGTGCGGATGAGAGAATCAAAATATATATTGCGAATATATATTGCGTGAGTCAGGGATGCTACAATTTTTGTGACTCAGGTGAATGTGTGTGTTTGTGTTGCTTTCTAAATATATATCGATGGCAGGATATTTCAGTTTTGTAAAATTTGGTCGAGAATATCCTCATCCAGGTGCCCCTAGCTTGCTGCTGGTGCCCATACAAGCTGACATAACTATGACAGCTGAAGCGTGCAACTAATCGTGACATACCATGCTGAAGCGAGTTTTTGGATCATTTTGGTCCCCTATGGCTGCATTTTTGGCACTGTTTCTTCTAAGATGACTGCTGTATTATCAGCGTGTAGTTTGATAAATAGTGTTTGTAATAATTATTTATTTATGCAAAGATGGTGTTGTTACATTGAGCACCCTGTTCTGCAAAGATTATGCATCATCAATTTTTAATTCTCCAAATACCACACACTTGTACTGTGCCATACAGGCTTGATGGGAGCACTCCATCTTCCGAGCGGCAGAACCTTGTCGAAAGGTTTAACGACCCTGCAAACACAAGAGTAAAATGCACATTGATATCTACTCGAGCTGGATCTCTTGGTATCAATCTTCATGCAGCAAACCGTGTGGTCCTTCTGGATGGTTCATGGAATCCAACACATGATCTGCAGGCCATTTATCGGGTTTGGAGGTAAGAACTAGTACCATGATTCACACATTAGTTGCATTTTTATGTGCTTATATGTTTATTTGATGTGTACTCTGTACAGGTATGGCCAGATGAAACCTGTGTTCGCTTACCGCCTAATGGCACATGGAACAATGGAAGAGAAAATATATAAGCGACAGGTATTGTGACATTTTCTGCCTTCTGGTGGGGTCCCAGTTTAGAACTAAATTGTTTTTTTTTTACATATTAAAATGAATTTGTTTGGAATCTAATCAATAGGAATCTCTTGGTTGTTGATAGGTGACAAAGGAAGGGCTCGCAGCAAGAGTGGTGGATAGACAGCAAGTGTCTAGAACAATCTCCAAAGAAGAGATGCTGCATCTCTTTGAATTTGGTGATGAGGAATTGTTGGACGAGAGTGGCAGTGATACCATAATTGATCGCACTAAGGTTGGAACGGAGAAGCTATCCATGCCCAATAGCACTGAACTACCGGTGGACACGCTCATGCGGAACCTACTTAGTGATCACCCTCGGTAATTCCTAACCTATTTACGTTAAAACTTATAAGAGATATCAAGTCACAAATCTCTTTTGTAAGAAAATGACTTGTTATAAAATCTGTAATGCTCAATATTTTGTAATTCATAAACTTGATCAAACATGTGGACGTCGTTTATTTCTTTTCTCGACTGCCTATTTTTTTTGTCAAACATTAATTTATGTTGTTTTTTTGCTATGAATGTATATGTGTGTTAAGTTGTTGCTGGAAGCGTAATATCTGCTTCAAATTTACAGGTGGATTGCAGGTTACCATGAACACGAAGTTCTTCTCCAAGAAAATGAAGAGGAAAGACTCACCAAGGAAGAGCAAGATATGGCATGGTCAAATTTTAAACAATCGCAGCACTTGGATGCCGTCGCAAGGAAAGGTGGACATGATCCCGAGAGAAAACCAATAGAGACCAACCCTCCACCGCCTAAAGTTACTTCAAGAAGTCGGCAGGCGCAGCAACCAAAATCTCATTCGAACAACCAGAAGAAATGCACCAACTTGAACCACATGCTGACTCTCAGAAGCCACGGTACCAAAGCTGGATGCACGACAAGCTGTGACGAATGTGGCCAGAACATTAGTTGGGAGACACTAAACAGATCAGATGGTAGATTGAGGTGACAGCACTTGGCTTACTCCACGTGAAATCACAGCTTCGCATTTCTGCTCGTTTTGTAAGGGTTAGCGCGTGGTTGCATTTTGTATGCGAGGCTTTTAGTGTACATACTTAGTGAGAGGGCAAAACTAACCTTTTGGTACAAATGGAGAACTGCATTAATTGAGTTTTTTCACCTGGTCGGTGAAAGATTGTTGTAAGAGTTTCACTTACGTAATTAATTGGAATTGAGTCTTTTTTGGTCTGCAGACGAGCTGTGAATTTCAAGAGGGAAATTTCTTTTTGAGGTGGAAAATGGAGTTTATTAGTCTCGTAAAGGCGTACAATCTGCTGCCAGAAGGGTAACTACAAGGTCGGTATCACCCTGCACCTAGATATCGGTGTAACGATTATCCCTTGCAAAATTTGCTAAAGCATCTGAACACAAACTTAAACATTTTATCTCGAAAAAAGGCAAGCTCATTTCAGATGCAATGTCTCAGGTTCGACCGGTCCATCTCTCTTTAGTCTCTATATACAGCCTGCTAAGGCTTAATTAACACATGTTAATTATGAGGGAATCTCCTGCCTTTGGCAACCGTTGCGTCGGTTCGTGCCATCTCTCCCGAATGGATGCCTCTTCAATGCATCCCTTCCGCTTGTATAAATATCTACAATCATCTAATGAAGGTTACCTATTCACTTTTACTTCTCTGTCTCTTGTGTCTCTTGTTTTACATCAATGCTGTTTCAATCGAAGCGAGAGCAAAATGATCGAACTGTCAATTCCATTGAATGATTCTCGGTATATATACAAGGGGAACAGGCACGATCAAGAGATGCGACTGTTCGTAAAGCAACAAGGGGAGAGACGCGATGGTTGCCAATGCAACCGACGTACATATTACTAAGGGAGGATTATCTCCTTAATTAACCTATTAATTTAATCCTAACACTCCCCCTAATCCTTCCTTGTCCTTGCAACCGATCATCTCTGGAATCATCCTTGAATTAATTCTTCTCCAAAAACCCTATGGGAAAAATGTGAGAAGTGTTGTAGTATGATATGTTGCTAAAACTCCTTCAAACCCAATGGGAAAATAAGGAGAAAATGGTGCAACATATAATGGTTATTGTCTCTTTTAACTCAATATGAGAAAACCCATAGAGTTCAGAGGACAATAAATATGCCGTATATACTTTCCCAAAAATCCCGGTGGGGAAAACAGAAAGTATGACATATGATCTCATGTTGATATTACCTCATTAAAAACCTTTATGAGAACCTGTATAGTAAACTCATGAAGGGAAAAAGAGTATAATATGATGCATTGAACAGGAACAATTTAGGAAGATACTCCCCCTGATTCTTGCAAAAACTCGAAGCCGTCACATACCAAAACATAGAAGTTGGTAGAGACTTCCTGAACAAATCAGTCGCATGATTTGACTTGCAAGATATGCAATATAGTGTTATTGCTTATTATGTAACATGTTTGCATCCGGGCAACACAAGAAACATTATCGTTGAGATAATGATTGGTGGATGTAGCCATGAGGTCTGTTTGGAAGACTATTCATGAGGGGGCTACCACACCTAGTAGGAACACTAAGCTTGTCTATGATCTGATATAGCGGGGATCTGATCGATGTATCCAATGATATTGGTGTTCAGATTTCTCCGAAACTGAAAAACCAGGACAAGATGTTTCATGCCTTGAAAATATCGAAAGATATTCTTGAGTACCAACCAATTGCATTTGGTGGATCCAATGGCATTATGGAACGTTGAGTCCCAATATCTCATTTCCATCATATCTTGGTCTAATAGATCTTTCTCTACGTCTAGAGAATGAACTACCACGAGAGTTATGGATAGACAAGATTTGTCCACAATGAATTTCTCCAATATTTTTGGATATAGACAACATAGTATACCATACTGTATGAATGAAGGTGCTCAAGTTGTAATAACGAGCGGTATTTTGGTTTACCAAATCCTTCATTTTAAAGTCCGTCACTTAGATGATTACATGTGTCGTCATTGCAGACACACAAACATGGATAATCATCATTGTAGGAGTAATCCTTGTGAACAAGGAACTCACTACGTCGGTAGTACCAAATGTACCGACAACAATAAGCCATATGGCGACTTATTGATTTTACACAATGTATGTTGCATTTCATATTTCGATTCAGAATTGAGACTCCATCGGGAATCAATCATATATGTCTGAATCTAGTGATCGACATGGATATGTAATCACTACATCTATCAACTGCAGAGATAGATGATTTTGTACTGCCAATGATATAAGTTATCGAAAAGAGATTCCATCTCTGGAGAATAGTTGGGTATCTGCATGAACCCTTGTGCTACAATACTTGCTCTTCGTTTCACCACCTCGTTGTTCTCAATTCCGTTTCCAGAAGAAAATTGGTGTAGGTCTTGCTTATGAATACCTTCCCATTATTGAGCAAGATCATTTCTACCTAGATCCCTTTGCTTGAGTTCAGTCCGAGTGTTTATCACACTTTGCCATGGCCATGGTCTTTGGATCTGAATCATTTGTAAGGTTTTGCAATCTAGTTGAGAAATGTATGTCGACAATTGTAGACTTCCGGTTATATGATTCTCCAGAATCTATATATCCATATATAGTTGATGGAAATATCGTTACCCATGGTGACTGCTCGTGATTTCCCAATGCGATTGAGTCGGGTATTCTGATGTCCCGGTCATTGTGTGCACTATGACCTGGGTTGGTGGAGGTTTCCCTTCCACTGGGTGTATACTACCCATTAGGTGTCTGTCAACGTAAAGTTGACATGCATTTACTGATTCAGAGGCCTTGATATCCTTGCTTGCAAGAAGCTGAATCTTGATGCACTGTTGTCGTACTTCTCCCCCTGTTGCTTTGAATGGGGAGTTGAGTGGTTTTTGTTGGTACCTCCACTCTTTCCGACATATTTTTGCAGGATTGTAGGATTGCGTGACACCTTTATAGTCAGTAAATGAATTTGGTAGGTTATTTGCAATGTGTTGCAAATCTTCTGAACGCATGGTTCAGATCTTTGAGTACGTGGATTTGAGGTAGAAATGTGTTGACCATTCCACTAATTTCCTGGCATTCTTTATGGTACTTGAAATCTCCCCCTAATGCCTGGAAATGTTCCTCGTTGAATCAGCATACTGGCCTTGAATAACTCCCCATGTGAGGGGCTTGAGGTATTGACGGTAATACAGTTATTCCTCACATAGATCCCAACTATATGTTGAGGGGCCAATGATGTATGCCGGGTGGTGATATCGGTATGCAACCGAAGTATTGCAGATGGGAAATACTTGGTAGAGATTTCCACGTATCAAAGATAGAGGGGAATAATATATGCAGTTTGGTCATGAGTGTGTAAGACTACATGACTCCAACGTAAAGTTGGTAAGTTGCAATTCAAAGTAAAGATCATGCAATGAGCTCAATTCTTTGGATGGGATTCTACCAAACTATTTTGAGTCTAGACATTAAGAAAAATTGCTAAACTTCAATCCGAGAGGCATAGAGGAAGCACTCAAGGAGAATTCTGCAATGTTGTCCATCTGATTTGCTTGAAATCGATGTCAGGATAAAGCCAATGGTTTCGTGTGAATAAATCACACACTTAAGATCATCATGTAGATATGTCTTTTAGAACCATGGAATACCTGAATAGTCTAGTCAATGGATGGGAAAAGCCACTTACCTCAACTTGATGCATTCAAGGAGTCTGAGTGGTTCAACGTAGACTTTAAGGTGTGCGAGCCTTAAAATTAGCTTCCCTGTGTCACTTGTAGTGCACATAAAATCCAAATGTTGTTAGAATTTAGCATCATAATAATCGTAAACCAATGGAACCGCTTATAGTTTCGGTTTCAACCCAATGTCAATGATGACCAAAGCTGGAATGCCAAGTATATCATGCAAAAGACACTCTGGAAAACTATCTCGTACTCAACATATTTACGGTACTGAAATCGAAGTACTGTAATTAGCAGTGTCTAAAACAGAAATAAATTACTGCTAGAAGTGCTGATGGGAGATTAATTACTAATCTGCTAAAACAAAGATGCAAATAAGCAAAATGAGGCAAGCAGTGGTTGCCTAAATTCCCAGCCGCATGCACCCACGTAAGGTAGTCTGCTCAATCAAAAATGATAAGGAGAGAGACAAGGAAAAGACATCCCCTCATCGTACAACATGGGCTAGTGCCCACTAGCCAACTAGGCCCAGCGTGATGGCAGTCCACAACCAGACCGCCAGTCCATACGCCGGGTCGGCCCAGGCGCCTGGGCCTGTGCCTACACGGCCTCTGGCCGGCCCAACAGCAGCCGCACCCAGTAACAGGGCGGACCGGTTGGGGATCGATCGATCCCAACCAAACCCGATCCGCTTGTTGCGCAGGCGCGGCGCAGGCGATGCAGCGGCTCGCCGGAGCCCATGCTCCAGGGCGGCAGCCGGGGCGGCGGAGCGCTGGCGGGGCCGAGACTCGCCGGATTCCATGCTCCAGGGCGGCAGCCGGGGCGGCGGAGCGCTGGCGGGGCCAAGGCTCACCGGATTCCATGCTCCAGGGCGGCAGCCGGGGCGGCGGAGCGCTGGCGGGGCCAAGGCTCACCGGAGCCCATGCTCTAGGGCGGCAACGGGGCGGTGATGAGGACGAGGCGCACCGGAGACCACATCCTAGAACGGCGGCCCGAGCGGCGATCGATGGTGGAGGCCGTGCGAGGGGCGTGACCGACGGCGTGAAGGCCGTGGCACCGCCGGCGCGGCCATGCGGCGACGGCGGGGGGCGCGTGGGGCGCGGAGGCCGCGGGCTCGACGGAGAAGCCCGAGCGGCCACTGCCTCGTGCGCTGGCTCGGCGCGCGCGAGGGCGTGGTAGAGCGCCGGAGCGGGCGGGTAGCGGCCATGGGGAGAAGGGCGCGCGGCCGGGCGCAGGGGCGTGTCGCAGCACGGAGATCGTGGTCTGGGGCGCGCGCGGAGGGCACAAGTCCGGTGGCGCGGGCGGCCGCGTCGCGGCAGGGCGGCGGCCGCGGCTGCGTGATGGCGAGGCCTCCGGCTGGCTGGGAAGCGGGACGCCGACAGCCATGAGATGCGGGCGTAACCGCTGTCTCGGGCATGGCCTCTTTCTCTCAACGGAGAGCAACGGGCTGATAACGTGTTTCAATCGAAGCGAGAGCAAAATGATCGAACTGCCAATTCCATTGAATGATTCTCGGTATATATACAAGGGGAACAGGCACCATCAAGAGATGCGACTGTTCGTAGAGGTGCAAGGGGAGAGACGCGATGGTTGCCAATGCAACCGACGTACAGATTACTAAGGGAGGATTATCTTCTTAATTAACCTATTAATTTAATCCTAACAAATGCGTTATCAGCACGCTCCCGGCAGGGCGATTCCATTGGCGCCTGGCTGCGACCTTGCAAGCAAGGATATCAAGGCCTCTGAATCAGTAAATGCAAATCAACTTTACGTTGACACATACCTAATGGGTAGTATACACCTAGTGGATGGAAAACCTTCATCAACCCATGTCGTACTGCTCACAATGACCGGGACACCGGAATACCCGACTCAATCGCATTGGAAAATCACGGGTCACCATGGGTAACGTATTTTCATCAACTATATTGATATATAGATCCTGGAGAAACATATAACTAAAAGTCTATAAGTGTCGACATACATCTATCAACTAGATTGAAAAACCTTTCAAGTGATTCAGATCCAAAGACCATGGCCATGACAAAGTGTGAACAACACTCGGACTGAACTCAAGCAAATGGTATAATCTAGGTAAAAATAATCTTGCTCAATAATGGGAAGATATTCATAAGCAATATTTGTGTTAAGATTAATTACAATAGGAATTAAGGGATTAATCCCTGCTTGACAATCGGTGTGCAGTTGCACTTTGCAATGGACGCATCTCTCTTCTCTAACCGAAGCATCTCTAGCAAGCATCGCTTCTGTTGGGACGATATAAATAGTCCTTGTAACTATCAATCAGGGGTGACGATCATTTGCTTTCACTTTGATCCAAACACGTTATCAGCCCGTTGCTCTCCGTTGAGAGAAAGAGGCCATGCCCGAAGCAGCGGTTACGCCCAAACGACGACGACGAGACCTGGCCATGGCACGACGCTCTCTGGCGTGATCGACCCCGTCGGCCTCAACGCCCTGCCGTCGTGGCTCGTCGCCGCTGAAGGCCCTCGGCCTTCCCATCGGCAACTGGAAGAAATCTGCACAAAGAAGGACGGACAGGCGTTGGCCTCCAATGATTGCAGAGAATAGAGCAAGAACCTGCCGGCGAACTCGCCGGAACTGAACAAAATCAACAAGCAAAAGGTGAGACAGAAGAACAAATGCCTGGGAATCTTCTCTCCTTGTTTCTTCGCCTCCTTCGCGACGACAGCCATCGCTCGCCGCAGTCATCATGGTGTGGGCGGACTTCGTCGCTCCCAACCGTCGAGTGCGCGACCTTCCCGCTTCCGTGGAGGTTGGAACCAGCGTAGGAGTCGTCGTCACCGCCACCAGATCGGCGCCCTGAGCGTGCCGGTGCAGGCCCTAGCGCCGGCCGCGCGGTCTTTCGCGCCGCTGGCCCATGAGCCGGCAGCGCCGCTGATGTCTGCGGTGGCTGACTGGCTGTACGCCGGTCCGGCCGCTCCGACGCTACACATCGACCCGGTCGCCCCTGTCGAAATAGGTACGCCTCCAGGGAACTACATCGTCGAGGACGAGGACGAGGCTGCGCCGCTGCCATCTCCGACCCCCACGGTCGTCGAGGTTTTAGCCAGCCGCCCGCTCGCCTTCGTGTCCGCGCCGACGGGATGCGCAGTTTCTCGAGTGCCGCGGCGGACGACGCCCTTGCGCCTCCGCGTCTGCCATCCCCCACGCCAACCACGCCTCCTCCTCCTCGTCGCCTTAAGTCCTTCGGCTTCACGGCGTCGAGCCCTCCGTCGAGCAGCCGCGCCGCCGCGCGCGTGGGGACTTGGAGCCCGGCCGCCCCCGGGCTCGCAAACGGCGTCTCCAACGGCGTCGAGCCGGGCACCCTGCTCATTAGAATTTCCTCGGACGAGGACGAGCGTAGGGGGAGCGCCTCCCACCTCCGGCGAACGCCGCTGCGGCGGCATGCTTCCTGGTGGCACAAGGCGGCCGTGTGCGCTATGTCTGTGTTACTCGAGCATGGTTGGGAACGAAGCGATGGGGAATTTTCCCCTCCGTCGCTCTCCTTATCTGTTGGTACTTGGTAGTGGACTAGTCTGTGCATGCGGCAGTGGATCAAAAGGCACCACGTGCCTTGCTGTTTGTTCGCTTGCCTTGACTACTTGACTACTAGTACTAGTCAGCTAATCAGCAAATTAGTCTTAATTTATTCCTGTTTAGACTCTGTTATTTTCAGTATTCGTGATGTAATATATTTCCATGTTTCTTACATGTTGAGATTCATTACATCTATTATTTGCAATTGAGATTTTTTTTTATCTCTTGCAAACATAAATTCAGTACCTCTGCAGTACTGTTTCTCCGTTGAGTACGAGTTATTCCGGAATATTTTTATGATGTATCTATTTTCATGTTAACCACATGTCGAGATTAATACGTCTATTTGCAATTGAGATTTTCAATTTCTTGCAAATACATATGCAAAATTTAAGGTGTCATCCTTAGCAATTTGAGATTCACACTAATGATTTCGAGTCATATTTCTTGAAATCTATTAATTTTGCAACATTAAGATGTATTTATATTACACAATCTGTAATATAAATAAATTACCGGGTTTTCACCGGAGATGATATGTTCTATGTGTTTACCACATTGCCATTCTTCATGAACATGTCACAGCGGTCGAGATCCCGCGCAATAAACTTGTAAATTTTGACAATACCATCTCCCTCATTATATTTGGAAAACACAAGGTCATGAATTGGTTCTAATGCCCATGAGCAAACTATCTCTATTATTGTGAGATCTGTATGATCTTCAATGTGTTATATTCTCACAATTGAGGTTGAGCATTTTCAAGTTATACACTTGAGTCAAAATTTTGCATTCTTATTATAAAACCATGATGATTTTTAATTTACTTCTTGTAAATTAATTATCTCCGGCTTGCCCCTATAAGTAATCGATGGCTAATAATTTGAGGCTATTCCCCTCAATGGCCACAACTTACTTAAGCGGGTTATGGACATCAAGATCAGTCTTGCATCCCGTGGGATAGCGTGTGCCATCCAAGCCACACCACCGGGACGCAAAGGACCTCAAGGGTAATGGTTTGAAACTCACTTCAAACCCTCAACCTGAAGCTATCAAGCTGTCACGAGACCCTATGAGCATGGAGAGCATGATGGTTGAATATGCATTAACCGACATGTTTGGAGACTATACTTTTAGTCCCTTAGTCTCCTTAGTGATCTATTTATTTATGTCCATTTATGATGTTCTAATAAGAACATGATTATTGTTGTCATCATATATATTGTATATCACAATATATTGTATCAGCACTTTGGTACAAATTCATTTGTATGTATTCTATATATCTGACAGTGATTTTCTTGAGAATGTTCATGTCTATATATAGATTTCTACGGGGGTCAATCTGATGAAAGATGATTTGTGCCATGTGGACATATGCACCACAAACTCTATACTCAGGAAAGTGAAATGTTTCCACTCTAATTGAGAGAAAGGAGATATTTTAAAATCACTAGACGCGATGAGGTATTTGTTGGCTCAACTCGAGTCATATTTACTATCCCTGTGGGTACTCGAGTAACGTCGGGATGCTTCATTGCTTCTCAGGTTTAATTCGTACCCTACTAGACTATGGAGGTATCCGTCAAAATAGTTTCCATATTGAAACTTATGATGACAACAAAGAGAAATAACTTCTCCTTACCATATGCAACGGATATGGCATGCACATTCTCTGTGTATCATCTGGATTGTACTACACATACAACACAACCCGTAGCACATGTTGCGTATGAGATAGTTTTCCAGAGTGTCTTGTACATGACAAACTTGGCACTCTCGCCTTGGTCATCGAGACATTGGGTCGAAACTGAAACTATCAACAATTCCAATAGTTTATGATTATTATGATGCTAAATTTTAACAACATTTGGATTATATGTGCACTACAAGTGACACATGGAAGCTAATTTTAAGTCTCGCACACCTTAAAGTATACGCTGAACCACTCAGACTCCTTGAATGCATCAAGTTGAGGTAAGTGGCTCTTCTCATCCATTGACTAGACTATTCAGGTATTCCATGGTTCTAAAAGACATATCTACATGATGGTCTTAAGTGTGTGCTTTATTCACACGAAACCATTGGCTCATTATCCTGACATTGATTTCAAGCAAATCGAATGGATAACATTGCAGAATTCTCCTTGAGTGCCTTTTCTATGGCCCCTGGATTGAGTTTAGCAATTTGTCTGAAGGTCTAGACTCAAAATGGTTTGGTAGAATCCTATCCAAAGAGTTAATCTCATTGCATTATCTTTACTTTGGAATTGCAACTTGCCAACTTTACGTTGGAGTCATGCAGTTTTACACGCTCATGACAGAACTGCATAATATTATTCCCCTCTATCTTTGATATGTGGATATCTACCAAGTATTTCCTATCTGCGGTAATTCGGTTGCATACCGATATCACCACCCAACATATATCATTGGCCCCTCAACATATAGTTGGGATCTATGTGAGGAATAACTGTATTTCCGTCAATACCTCAAGCCCCTCGCATGGGGAGTTATTCAAGGCCAGTATGCTGATTCAATGAGGAACATTTCCAGGCATTAGGGGAAGAATTCAAGTACCATAAAGAATTCCAGGAAATTAGTGGAATGTTCAACACATTTCTGCCTCAATTCCACATAGTCAAAGATCTGAACCATGCGTTCAGAAGATTTGCAACACATTGCAAATAACCTGCCAGATTCATTTACTAACTACAAAGGTGTCACACAATCCTACAATCCTGCAAAAGTATGCCTGAAAGAGTAGAGGTACCAGCAAAATCCACTCCACTCCCCGTTCAAAGCAACATGGGGAGATGTATGGCAGAATTACATCAGGATTCAGCTTCTCGCAAGCAAGGATATCAAGGCCTGTGAATCAGTAAATGCAAGTCAACTTCACGTTGACAGACACCTAATGGGTAGTATACACCCAGTGGACGGGAAACCTCCACCAACCCAGGTCATAGTGCACACAATGACCGGGACATCGGGATACCCGACTCAACCGCATTGGGAAATCGCGGATAGTCACCATGGGTAACGATATTTCCATCAACTGTATATATACATATATAGATTCTGGAGAATCATATAACCGGAAGTCTACAATTGTCGACATACATTTCTCAACTAGATTGCAAAAACCTTTCATATGATTCAGATCCAAAGACCATGGCCATGGCAAAGTGTGAACAACACTCGGACTGAACTCAAGCAAAGGGTATAATCTAGGTAGAAATGATCTTGCTCAATAATGGGAAGGTATTCATAAGCAATACCTTGACCAGTTTTCTTCTGGTAACAGAATTGGGAACAACGAAGTGGTGAAACAAAGAGCAAGTATTGTAGCACAAGGATTCACGCAGATACCTAACTATTCTCTAGAGGTGGAATCTCTTTCCGATAACTTATATCATTGGCAGTACAAAGTCATCTATCTCTACAGTTGATAGATGTAGTGATCACATATCCATATGGATCACTAGATTCAGACATATATGATTGATTCCCGACGGAATCTCACTTCTGAATCAAAATGCAAAATGAACATACATTGTGTAAAAATTAGTAAGTCACCATACGACTTATTGTTGTCGGTACATATGGTACAACCGACGTAGTGAGTTCCTTATTCACAAGGATTACTCCTACAATGATGATTATCCATGTTTGTGTGTTTGCAATGACGACACATGTAATCATCTAAATGACGGAGTTTAAAATGAAGGACTTGGGTAAACCAAAACATCGCTCGTTAGTACAACTTGAGCACCTTCATTCATGCATTATGGTATACTATGTTTTCTATATCCATGATATATATTGGAGAAATTCATTGTGGACAAATTTTATCCATCCATAACTCTCATGGTAGTTCATTCTCTAGACGTAGAGAAATATCTATTTAGACCAAGAGATGATGGAAATGAGATATTGGGACTCAACGTTCCATAATGCCATTGGATCCACCAAACACAATTGGTTGGTACTCAAGAATATCTTTCGATATCTCCAAGGCATGAAACATCTTGTCCTGGTTTTTCAGTTTCGGAGAAATCTGAACACCAATATCATTGGATACATCGATTAGATCCCCACTATATCAGATCGTAGACAATCTTAGTGTTCCTACTAGGTGTGGTAGCCCTCTCATGGAGAGTCTTCGAAGCAGACCTCATGGCTACATCCACCAACCATTATCTCAATGATAATGTTTCTTGTGTTGCCCGGATGCAAACATGTTACATAATAAGCAATATCACTATATTGCATATCTTGCAAGTCAAATCATGCAACTGATTTGTTCATCGGGTCTCTACCAACTTCTATGTTCCAGAAATGTGTTAATGGAATTGGTAGATGACGGCTTTGAATTTTGCAAGAATCAGGGGGAGTATCTTCCTGAATTGTTCCTGTTCAATGCATCATATTATACTTTTTTTCCCTTCATGAGTTTACTTTACAGGTTCTCATAAAGGTTTTTAATGAGGTAATATCAACACAAGATCATATGTCATACTTTCTGTTTTCCCCACCGGGGTTTTTGGGAAAGTATATACGACATATTTATTGTCCTCTAAATTCTATGAGTTTCTCATATTGAGTTGAAAGAGGCACTAACTATTATATGTTGCACCATTTTCTCCTTATTTTTCTCACTGGGTTTAAAGGAGTTTTAGCAACATATCAAACAAGTATCTCCTCACATTTTTACCACAGGGTTTTTGGAGGAGCTTTTCAAGATGATGATGCCACCTGGACAAGCATGAATTAGGGGGAGTGTTAAGATTAATTACAATAGGAATTAAGGGATTAATCCCTGCTTGACAATCGGTGTGCAGTTGCACTTTGCAATGGACGCATCTCTCTTCTCTAACCGACGCATCTCTAGCAAGCGTCGCTTCTGTTGGGACGATATAAATAGTCCTTGTAACTATCAATCAGGGGTGACGATCATTTGCTTTCACTTTGATCCAAACAATTTGCACTGGTTTTGTTTGTAAACGGAATTGAGAATAATGAGGTGGTGAAATATAGAGCAAGTATTGTAGCACAAGAGTTCACGCAGATACCCAACTATTTTTCAGATTTGGAATCTCTTTCCGATAACTTATAGGAAAAAGTCTATTTTAAATCCTAAACTCATAGAGGTCAGCCGAAACAAACCCTCAAGTCGAAATCCCGGTCGATTGCACCCTGAACTATGCAATCCCGGTCTAAATCAAACCCTGACAAAAATCAATCGGGATTTGTCTTATGGGCCAGCCCATTTTTTTTTGCTCAAAACAAAGTTGTCTTTATTTTTCTATCGCACGCACAGGTGGGACTCGCAATTTTTTTTTGTTTGCTCAAAAAAAGTTATTACTAATTCGTGTTAATTCAAGCGTGCCGCGTTGGAATGCATTGCTTCAAGGTACAAAAAAACGGCTTCGCACGTCCAGCATGAACACAACGATTCTTCGCGAATCTTGCTCTTGCCTGCTAGCTCGATCGGTCTAATCACGTTAAGTAATGGCCGCAAGCTTGCAGGCAGGACTCAGGAGCTGTTCAATGCAAGAATATTTTATGTCGGTAATGCTAACTAGCGAACATTCGCCGAGAAGAAACTCACAGCGAACACGCTCGCTGTCGCACGCACAGGCGGAACTCCGACTGGGCTGGCCCATGAAAACTGGCGACTGACATTTACTGTAGGGCAAGCCTGTAACGCTAAAAAAACGCGCTAGCCAAGGTATCGAACCCAGGAACATGCACATTTTTGGAACATGCACAAATTTACGAAACTAAATTTGGAGAATTCAAGTAAACTTTTGGAACATGCACATTTTTTTAAACACCTGGAAATTTAGGAAAATGAACATTTTTAAACGCATTTTTTTTGAAACGGCAACATTTTTTGAACTCCTGATTTTTATTGAAAAGACGGACATTTTTAGAATTTTATTAAATAAAGGAATATTTTTTGAAAGTTCAGAACAAAATTATAACACATGAACATTTTTAAATTTTGTGAACAATTTTTGAAATGGAACCAATTTTTGAAATGGAATAAAATAATACATGATAAACTCTTGTATAATACACAAAGAAAAGTAAAAATAAACAGAAGAAACACATATTGTTCGTCGTATTAAGGTATTATTAATGAAAAAAATACATAATGAGACATTTCCTTATAATGTATTAATGGAAGAAAAAGGAAAAAGAAAAAGAAAAGAAAGAAAAAAGCAGAGAGAACATGAAAGAACGAGAAAGAAAAAACCTAAAAAATAAATTAAAAGAAAAGGTCAACAAGAGAAATGAACGATAAAACAAAGCAGTGAACAGGCAACGGGCGCTGCCGCGAAATAGGCCGGCCCACCCGCGGGCGTAGCCACTGCCGCGGGCGGCAAATAGGTTCCGCCACCAATCCGGACCATCCTTTGCAATCCCTGTTTGACAAACGACTCCAGGGTTTGATTTAGACCGGGATTGTATAATTCAGGGTGCAAACGGCAGGGATTTGGACTTGAGGGTTTGATTCGCCGAACCTCTACGATTTCAAGGTTTAAAATGGACTTATTCCTAACTTATATCATTGACAGTACAAAATCATCTATCTCCGCAGTTGATAGATGCAGTGATTACATATACATGTGGATCACTAGATTCAAACATAGATGATTCCCAATGGAGTCTCACTTCTGAATCGAAATGCAAAATGCAACATACATTGTATAAAATCAGTAAGTCACTATACGCCTTATTATGGTCGGTATATTTTGGTACAATCTATGTAGTGAGTTCTTATTTACAAGGATTACTCCTGCACTAATGATTACCCATACATGTTAAGCATGTGATCATCTAAATGATGGAATTTGAGATGAAGGATTTGGGAAAAACCTCGAGCACCTTCACTCATACATTATGGTACACCATGTTGTCTATATCCAGATTATGTTGGAGAAACTGATTGTGGACAAGTGTTATCCATCCATAATTCCCATGGCTGTCATTTCTCTAGGCATAGAGAAAGATTCATTTAGACCATGAGGAGATGGAAATAAGATGTTGGGACATAAGGTTCCATATCACCGTGCATGCATTGCATCCACCAAACACAACGGGTGAGACTCAAGAATACCTTTTGATATCACCAATGCATCAAACATCCTGTCCTAATCTTTCATTTTCAGAGAAATCTTTTGATACCAATATCATTGGATACACCGATCAGATCCCACTATGTCAGATCGTAAACAAGGTTTGTGTTCCTTCTAGGTGTGGTAGCCATATCATGAGAGTCTTCAAAACATACCTCGTGGCTACATCCACCAACCATTATCTCAAAGATAATGTTGCTTGTGTTTCCCGGATGCAAACATGTTACGTAATAAGAAATATCGTTATATTACATATCTTGCAAGTCTAATCATGTGACTGATTTGTGCACCAAGCCTCTACCAACTTCTACATTCCAGAAATATGTTCATGGAATTGGTATGTGACGGCTTCTGAATTGTTCTTGTTGAAAACATCATATTATACTCTTTTCCCCTTAATGAGTTTACTTTTATAGGTTCTCATCAAGGTTTTTAATGAGGTAATATCAACGCAAGATCACATGTCATACTTTCTGTTTTCCCCACTGGGGTTTCTAGGAAAGTATATAAGACATATTTATTGTCCTCTAAATTCTACGAGTTTCTCATATTGAGTTAAAAGAGACAATAACCATTATATGTTGCATCATTTTCTCCTTATTTTTCCCACCGGGTTTGAAGGAGTTTTAGCAACGTATCAAACATTATAATGCTCAGACTTTTTCCACATGGTTTTTGGAGGAGACTTTTCAAGATGATGATATTACATGGATAAGTGTAGATCAGGGGGAGTGTTAAATCTTAATTAACACATGTTAATTATGGGGGAATCTCCCCTTATACGAGCCGCATGAAGTTGCCTTTGGAAACTGTTGCGTCGGTACCTACCATCTCTCCCGAACGAATGTGTCTTCAATGCATCCCTTTCGCTTGTATAAATATCTACAATCATCTAATGGAAGGACAACTATTCACTTTTACTTCTCTGTCTCCCGTCTCTCCCATTTTACATCAACACGACCATCTCCAGTTGTAATGCCCAGGATGGAGTTATACCTCCTACGTGTCGAGGCACGACTTAAAGGCATAAATCCATCCTAGAATGATCTCAAGTTTGGTATCTTTGCACGACTCATGTAAAAGAGGGATTAAATTGCAAAAGGAGATAGTTGGCTTACACTCGCCACTTCACACAATACATTACATAAGCAAAACATCATTCAGAACATCACAACCCGACTACGGGTGAAGATCCAAAAGAAAGATACCAAAACAACATAAAGCCACAGGTCAGGATCGAATCCTAGTAGAAACCACTACTGAACGTCGAAGCGTCACAAGCAAACAGCCAAACTCTTCAACGAGCTTCCAGGTGAAGCACTGAACCAGCTTCTGCATCAAACTCGGCTGAACCTGCATCTGGTGTGGTGAAGTAACTGTGAGCCACAGAGGACTCAGCAATCCCGTTCCCGGGTAACAAGACTATTTAAGCCTTGGGTGAGGACAAGGCTGAAGAAAGAATATGAGGTGAAGGAAAACAAACAAGAGTCTGCAGCAGCAACTAGCACTAACTTACGTAAAAGAGAGCGAGGAGAGAAGTGCCTCGGTCGAAAGATGATCACGAAGTGATCCTAACTAAAGCCGGTCAAACATAACCCCACCGTGTTCAACTCCCGAATCCCTATTCGGAAATTGACAGTCACGGTACACACGCTGGTAGTGTATTGAAACATTGTGTCAAGTTATCTACAACCGGAATTAACAAGCTCCCATCTGCCACATAACCGCGGGCACGGCTTTCGAAAGTTCAAACCCTGCAGGGGG
>LR738709.1:303966055-304039151 GCA_902687465.1 Secale cereale
GGGGTGTTCCAACTTGACCCATTACAAGCCCACGATCCGCGGAGTCGCAACTCCATAGTTGGGAAGACCCGAGTATTCTCGGAATCCCGTGCTCAAGTTAAACCGAACTAAGGTAAGGCTAATCCAGCAAATCCTCCCGGCGTGTCGACACCCTGATAGTAGCCGCGCGTATCTAGGTCTCAGGACACGACCGGATGGGCGATGCTACAGGACCCAAACCTCGAGTTTCCCCGTGGTGGTTCCCGCAGGACCCCCGTTTGGGACCAACACCATCGGCACTGGCCCCCCCTGCTATGTAGAAATAAAGGATCCTCGAGGGAGCGACCCCCTATGAAAATTTAATTATTTAATTAAGTTGTTATTATGAGGCAAATAGTACCAAAAGTTGGGACTTGCTGGAAAAGACTTAGCACTTAGCGGTTTATCAAGGGGGTCCCATACACCCCAACCATGTTAGGAACGCATAATCAAGGAACATAATACCGGCTTATACGGATCCTAACGGCATGAGTGGAACAAAACACCAAGCAAAAGGCTTAGCCTTCCACCCTACCAGTATATAGATGATTTCATTTTAAGCATTTATATAGTGCGATATAACCCAACCAAACTTCAACATGAAGCAAGCATCTTCAATCTTCACCTGCAACTAGCAATGCTATAAGAGGGCTGAGCGAAGCGTACTTAGCCAAGCAACGGTTTGCATAGGTTGGTTGGTTAAACATGGCAAGAGGTTACAAGTAGGAGGCTGACAAGAAGACATGGGCATCGAGGCAAAACTATAGAGCGATACTCTAGCAATAGGCAAAGATAGTAATGGTATCCGGGTTCGGTCATCTTGCCTGGGATTCCACAAGGGAGAAGAACGGATCCATGAAGAAGACGGAGCAACAGTCGAGCGGATCCTCACAACTCCGGAACGAAACCGAAGCTAACAAGAGAAGCAACCGGAAAGAAAACAAACAACTCGGTAAACACGCAAATCATAAACAAGGCATATGATGCACATCCAAAATGATGCATGTCCGGTTTAATTATGCATGGCATGGCAAAGAGCACAAACAAAACTACAAGTTAAGTGGAGCTCAATATGCAACGAGTTGCATATTGACGAAACACCACAATTATTTATTTAGTTGACTCTCGTTTATTTACAAGACAAGATTAAAGTGTTTGTTAACATGGCAAGAGGTGAAGCATAAAGAAACTACACCATTAAGACATTTTAAATGAGGCCGGAATTAACAACAACATATCCGGAAAATCCCCATGAGCATGTTTAGTAATTAAAAGCAAACAACAATTTAACATTTTAGTGTTGTTAACATGATGCGGATGACATGATCAAGTTTATGCAATTATTAAAGGGTTGACAATTAACAAGATATGAAGCATTGTCACCGTGGTGGAATGAAAGGGTGCCACGGCAACGATCCGAAATGAGGCAATGGCATCATATCGGTACCGGTAACTCGGTGAGGGACCGGTGCAAAACAAAAGGTGGAGTGAACGAGTTGAACAAGATGATGGGGTGATCCCGTTGCCGGGTTCCCACGAGTCGGTGGCGAGGCAACCGAGGAACATGACAAACGGACGAAACGGGCACGAGGCACACACGGGAGACATTGCATACAACACAACAAGCATCACACGGGTCATCGTCTCGGGTTATACCTTCGAAACACTCGTTTCGGGACGGTTCGAGAGCGTCGAGGAAGTAGCCGTAGTAGTGGAAGTAGGGGAAGTAGTTGTACACGGCCGTAGAGGGAAGTAGACGTTCTCGCAACTCGTAGATGAAGTAGTGGTTCACGTCATCGTGTCGTGGTACTTGGCGAATTCCTCGTTTCCGGGCGACGGTAGTGGTACATGCCGCGGTCGTCGTCGACGTAGGGGTACACGTTCGTAGTGGGAAGTAGTTGTTCCGTTCGTCTTGGCGGTTCCACGACGGCGGTAGTTGTTCACGGTCATCGGTAGTCGTTCGAGTCGTCGTGGACGTAGTGGAACTTGGTCTCGGCGCATCGAAGGGGTACTTGTCGCATCGTCTTGTGTCGGCGTTCTCGTATCGTAGAGGTACACGCGGTCTTCGGCGACGGTAGATGTACTAGTCGTTTCGCCGTGTAGAGGTACTTAGTCGGGTCGCCGTAAACTCGTTCGGTCATCTGCCAAAATTACAGCACAGGCAACAATACAAACAAAAACGGCAGCAACAAGGGACAGCGGCGGACGGAGACGGGGCGCCGGACGACCTGCTGGACGGAGAAGCAAAAGGGGCCCTCGGGTGCATCGGGACCGGGCGGCTCGGCGCAGGCACAGGGAGGCGCGCTCCTGGTGCTGGGAGGGAGGAGCCGCGGAGGGAGGCCGTCGGGCGCGGGCCCGAGCAGGAGGAACTGGGCGCGGCGGAAGGCCATGGCGCAGAGGAGGCGACGAATCCGGCCGGCCTTGGCGTCGAGGACGGAGGGAAGGGGCGCGCTCCAGCGCTGTCGACGGCTGGAGGCCGCATGGGCGAAGGTAGGCGAGGCAGGGCCGCGACCTGCTCGAGGGGCGCCAGGCGCGGGCGCGCACACACGGCGGCTCGCGGGGCAGAGGTGAGCTGGGGCTCGAGGGGAGCATCTGGAACGGAGGGAGGCCGACGGGGCGAAGGGTGCTGCGGGACGCGGTCATCTCCGGCGCTGCAGGGCGAGCGGGCGATGGGAGGCGCTCGGGCCAGAGCGCGGCGGGCGCTGGGGCTCCTTGCCTCGCGAAGGAAAGAGGCCCGGGCTGCGGGGCCTCCTGGCGATGGGGAAGAGGCCTCAGGGCCTGGGGCTCCTGGCGCTGGAGTAGATCGGGCGCGAGAGGCAGCTCGGGGCGAAGGGATCCTGGCGAAGGGAAAATCGGGATCCTGTTTCGGTCGAGAGAGAGAGGGGAGATCGAGGGAAAAGGAGAGAGTGGCGGCGCTGCGGGAGGAAAAGAGAGGAGCGAGGCTGGAGGGGTGAGACGGGCTAGGGTTCGGTGGAGGAGGGAGTTTGGGCCGAAGTGGCCTTGGGCCTAGAGGAGGGAGGAGGAGAGGCCTGGATGGGCCGGCGGCCTGGGCTGCTGCCTTTTTTATCTCCCTTAGCAGAAGCAAAAGAGAAGGAGCAAAATAAAAAAATAAGAAAAGAAGGTCAAAGAACAAGGATAAAAATGATGGACATTTTTGTAAGGCTTTACGGAATAACTCCAACCTCACAAAAATATTTCCAACAAACGGGAAGTGCAAACTAAATAAATAGCTTGCCTCAAGGAGTTTAAAAGGAGTCTAGATTTAGAGAAGCCTCGAAAATAACGGAAAGAATATAGCAAGGTTTAGAAGGAGAAGCTCGAAGTGAAAAAGACATGGGGAGAATATGCAAGTGTGTTTGAGTAATTCCGAGGAATGGAATAATTATTAATATAGCTCCATAATTATTAGGAGGCTTTTATATGTTTTAAAGAGAAGACAATCTTCCCTCGATTTAAATGGACCAAAGGTCCACACAATTTATTAGGTTGAGATGCAAAAATAAATATGACATGATGGCATGATGACATGATGCAATGCAAAAAATAAATAACACAAGCTCAAAAGAAACACACGGGCAGCCCGGAACATCTGGAATCTTCGGGAAGCTTCTGGAATCTTCTGGGACGTCGGTCTCGGGCGTCACAACTCTCCCACACTAACAGAGGATCTCGACCCGAGATCCTAGAGATATCACCGGGTAAAACGGAAGAGGAAGAGGTAAAACAAAGTTGCTTCTTTGACAGGCGAGTGAATCCAAGGAACCTTGAGAGGTTAAACAAGTTGAAAGAAAGAAAGCAACGAAGATGAACGAAGTTAAGTGCACTCCGTTAGAAAAGAGTAACTAGGAGCATTATGAGAACCTTGAAGGTTGAAAGACATTAAACAAGAGCTCACGGACCAAAAGAATATGAAACTGCAAGGGTATAACCAAGGAAGAAGAATGACAGAATTTGGACAACACTCCGTCTGAAAATGTAAGGAATTGAACAAGAACTTGCCAAGTTGGGAAGATACTTGATGAAAACAACAACATATTGCCTCCGAACAAATAAAAGAGTGGCACAAGGGGTAAGAAAGATTCAGATATCACTCCGGTTAAAAGACAGGCAAAACTTGATAAGATGAGAGAACTAGAATGAAGAATACAACACTCCGGTTAAATGATAAGCAAGGGAAAGAACATGATCTTGATAAAAACGAGATGATGGTTTGGAGAGAGCAACATCAGAAAGCCTCCGGAATGAAAGAATAGCATATAGATCCAAGAAAGAAAAGAATGGAGAAGAAAATGACAACTTCTCCCATAAATGAATTTGAAAGAGCATCCTTACAAAGAAGGGTTGAACAGAGTTGATGGAAAAACAACAACGAAACGAATGAGGTTCATGTGGGCTTATGGAAAACATCTCAAAATTAAGAGGTGATAACCAGCCACTAACAAAACAATTGATTTGATTGAGAACAACAAGGAGACGATAAACTTAATTCACCGGAATGATAAATGAAGAACTTGGGTCATTTATAAGCACCATAATTAGCAACAATCCTTAGGGAAAGCTTTTTGGTGAAATACAACCCAAGATAACTCCAACGAATAAATTGAAGGGTTGGAAAGATCTCCTGAACAAAGAAAATGATGGGTTTAAATATCTCCTTCTTGATAACTCTTGAATCATGAAACATGAAGGAATTGCCAAAAATGACATAACACCATCAGAAAAGATAAGGTAGAAAGGATTGCAATTGGAAGCATGATGAAGAATGCTTGAGCTCAAACAAGAATCTTGATGAAGACTTCAAGGATGAATTAAATGATGATGAACCACCATGAGAACTCCGGTAATGAAAGCATGAGAAGTGAAAGATGAAAAGAATAAGATTCAAGGCCTGCGATGAATTAGATAGAGCTTTGAAATGATAATTGAAATAACTTGGAGCTCCGGAAAAAAAACAAGATGAACAACTTAGAACCAAGGATATGATATGATGAACAAACTCCAGACAAAAGAATTAAATAACCTTGAAGGAATAAGAATAAGAATTATGTTATGCATATCCTTCACCAATTTAAATTGATGACAACCAAAGGATTTGGCATACTACTTATTCTCGTTGCAAAGAATTAAAGAGGGATCTAGCACAAGCTTGGGTAAATCTTCAACGAACCACCGGTAGGATTATGAAAAGAACAAATGAATTAAAACGATAACAACGGAAGGGTAACTTGAACGAACCACCGTGAGAATATGGAGACGAACGAAGAGACATCAATGAAGAATAATTGGAGGACGAAGTTGAAAACTGAGAACGAAGAAATCTTATGGATTGATGGCCTTCGGAGGATCACAATGAGAAGAACTCAAGAATTGCTCTGAAGGGGCATGAAAACAACTCCCACAATCGAAAACAATTATGAGGATGGCATGAAGCTAGAACCACGAATCTTCAAGAAGACGGGCCAAGATTTAAGAGAAACACTTGTCCAGTCTTCAAATGCTGAGAGTGAAGACGAGAAATGTCATGAAGAATTATTGAGCACTCCGGAATGAAAAATTAAAAGGTTGAACCAAAGATGAAAATAATTTGAAAGCGATCTTGGAGAAGGGATGTGACTGATGGAAATCATTCTTACGTCACATTTGAAAAGAATTCTCCGGAAAAAGAAGAGTCAGGTAAGATCCTGGAAAAAGACCTGTGGGTTAGGGCCCACTAAAGAAATCACCGTTGAAAAGATTGCTTAAGAGATATTGCACCGGTTGAATTAAAAAAAAAGGCTTGAATAAGATAACAATCCTCAAAATAGCTTGAATGGATTAAGAATGGAATTATGAATCTTCAGCACTCCGGATAAATAGCATGAGGAGAATGATTAATTGGTGCACCGGAATAAGAAAGCATTGTGAAAAGACGAAAGGATAAGATCAACACCAAAATCTGAATTACATCCACCGGAAGAATTAGAGAACAAAAGAATGATGAACTTGAAGCTCTTGAGCATCTTCCTGAGAATCACCGGATAAGAACATTGAAGGAAAAGAATGAAGAAATATCACATGAATAAAATGGATATTTCATCTGAGAATTTCTGGCTCCAAGAAGAAGAAGGGTGGGAGGGTGGGGAAAACAAAGATAACTTGGGATGAATAACTTGAAGAGAAGGCACACCGGTTGAAAAGAATTTAACATGACCATCTCGATGATCAAGAAGGAACTGCACCCCCATAGAAATATGAGAACACCGATTAGGAAAGGTATGGAATCAACTTTTGACATCGAAGCAACTCGAATACCAGAATCAAAACAAGAACAAAGGATAGATGTGTAGCAGCATCATCTTCACAATATCATTCGAACAGAGGATTGAACGAATGAATTCTGCAGGTACATCAACTTGACTTGAAGCCACTTGGAGAACAAAATAAATAAAAGGAACAAGGATCAGATAGAACAAATACAAGATAGAAGCTTCGTTCGACATTTTTGTGCTGAAAGCTCATGAAACGTGTTACAAAAGGGTTTTGCAATCCCCGGATCAGCATAGCCAAGGATCCTTTAAGATGCAACTCCCGATCAGAACAAGTCCATAAAACCACTTCACTCAATGTAGAACCCCTAACTTCATATCGAGCATCCGTTGGAAGAATGCCTAGAACTACTGGATGAACCCACCTATAGATTTCCGAAAGTTTCCAGTTATGCAATCAGGTGTTGGGGATACACGGGAAGCACCGCGCAATCAACTCTAAACCTACATCCAGGTGTATCCATCCTTCAACACATAACCAGTCTTTCTCGGAAACTGTTTACCTCGGACCTTCGAAAAGCATCCACTATAACAAGCTATGGCAATACTCTCGAACTACCTCCCCAGTACTGGGTGATGTCGGGGTTATCTTGCCACTGGCCGTATAGGAGAGATTTTCGATGTCGGCCGTCTTAAGTATTTAGTACTGCCGCGATATGCTTGTTACAATGATACCCCGAAGCTCAACTCCTCGGGAACAGGAGGCATCGAGAACAATATCCTTGTCACAAGAACATCGGAACAATCCCAGAATACTCGCGGGATCCTAAAAAAATTTGGTGCAATTTTTGAAAGTAGAAGAGAAAAGAGTAATCGTCAGGAGTCCTCACCAGAGAGAAAAGAGATGAGGAGCAAAGAAATCCTACTCTCCGATATAATATAGGACTCAAAAATGTTTTCAGTGTGTGCCTAGACTCAACCGTCAACGATTCGATCAATCAGTGTGGGCTTCTAGGTCGGAGAAGGCTCTGATACCAACTTGTAATGCCCAGGATGGAGTTATACCTCCTACGTGTCGAGGCACGACTTAAAGGCATAAATCCATCCTAGAATGATCTCAAGTTTGGTATCTTTGCACGACTCATGTAAAAGAGGGATTAAATTGCAAAAGGAGATAGTTGGCTTACACTCGCCACTTCACACAATACATTACATAAGCAAAACATCATTCAGAACATCACAACCCGACTACGGGTGAAGATCCAAAAGAAAGATACCAAAACAACATAAAGCCACAGGTCAGGATCGAATCCTAGTAGAAACCACTACTGAACGTCGAAGCGTCACAAGCAAACAGCCAAACTCTTCAACGAGCTTCCAGGTGAAGCACTGAACCAGCTTCTGCATCAAACTCGGCTGAACCTGCATCTGGTGTGGTGAAGTAACTGTGAGCCACAGAGGACTCAGCAATCCCGTTCCCGGGTAACAAGACTATTTAAGCCTTGGGTGAGGACAAGGCTGAAGAAAGAATATGAGGTGAAGGAAAACAAACAAGAGTCTGCAGCAGCAACTAGCACTAACTTACGTAAAAGAGAGCGAGGAGAGAAGTGCCTCGGTCGAAAGATGATCACGAAGTGATCCTAACTAAAGCCGGTCAAACATAACCCCACCGTGTTCAACTCCCGAATCCCTATTCGGAAATTGACAGTCACGGTACACACGCTGGTAGTGTATTGAAACATTGTGTCAAGTTATCTACAACCGGAATTAACAAGCTCCCATCTGCCACATAACCGCGGGCACGGCTTTCGAAAGTTCAAACCCTGCAGGGGGTGTTCCAACTTGACCCATTACAAGCCCACGATCCGCGGAGTCGCAACTCCATAGTTGGGAAGACCCGAGTATTCTCGGAATCCCGTGCTCAAGTTAAACCGAACTAAGGTAAGGCTAATCCAGCAAATCCTCCCGGCGTGTCGACACCCTGATAGTAGCCGCGCGTATCTAGGTCTCAGGACACGACCGGATGGGCGATGCTACAGGACCCAAACCTCGAGTTTCCCCGTGGTGGTTCCCGCAGGACCCCCGTTTGGGACCAACACCATCGGCACTGGCCCCCCCTGCTATGTAGAAATAAAGGATCCTCGAGGGAGCGACCCCCTATGAAAATTTAATTATTTAATTAAGTTGTTATTATGAGGCAAATAGTACCAAAAGTTGGGACTTGCTGGAAAAGACTTAGCACTTAGCGGTTTATCAAGGGGGTCCCATACACCCCAACCGTGTTAGGAACGCATAATCAAGGAACATAATACCGGCTTATACGGATCCTAACGGCATGAGTGGAACAAAACACCAAGCAAAAGGCTTAGCCTTCCACCCTGCCAGTATATAGATGATTTCATTTTAAGCATTTATATAGTGCGATATAACCCAACCAAACTTCAACATGAAGCAAGCATCTTCAATCTTCACCTGCAACTAGCAATGCTATAAGAGGGCTGAGCGAAGCGTACTTAGCCAAGCAACGGTTTGCATAGGTTGGTTGGTTAAACATGTCAAGAGGTTACAAGTAGGAGGCTGACAAGAAGACATGGGCATCGAGGCAAAACTATAGAGCGATACTCTAGCAATAGGCAAAGATAGTAATGGTATCCGGGTTCGGTCATCTTGCCTGGGATTCCACAAGGGAGAAGAACGGATCCATGAAGAAGACGGAGCAACAGTCGAGCGGATCCTCACAACTCCGGAACGAAACCGAAGCTAACAAGAGAAGCAACCGGAAAGAAAACAAACAACTCGGTAAACACGCAAATCATAAACAAGGCATATGATGCACATCCAAAATGATGCATGTCCGGTTTAATTATGCATGGCATGGCAAAGAGCACAAACAAAACTACAAGTTAAGTGGAGCTCAATATGCAACGAGTTGCATATTGACGAAACACCACAATTATTTATTTAGTTGACTCTCGTTTATTTACAAGACAAGATTAAAGTGTTTGTTAACATGGCAAGAGGTGAAGCATAAAGAAACTACACTATTAAGACATTTTAAATGAGGCCGGAATTAACAACAACATATCCGGAAAATCCCCATGAGCATGTTTAGTAATTAAAAGCAAACAACAATTTAACATTTTAGTGTTGTTAACATGATGCGGATGACATGATCAAGTTTATGCAATTATTAAAGGGTTGACAATTAACAAGATATGAAGCATTGTCACCGTGGTGGAATGAAAGGGTGCCACGGCAACGATCCGAAATGAGGCAATGGCATCATATCGGTACCGGTAACTCGGTGAGGGACCGGTGCAAAACAAAAGGTGGAGTGAACGAGTTGAACAAGATGATGGGGTGATCCCGTTGCCGGGTTCCCACGAGTCGGTGGCGAGGCAACCGAGGAACATGACAAACGGACGAAACGGGCACGAGGCACACATGGGAGACATTGCATACAACACAACAAGCATCACACGGGTCATCGTCTCGGGTTATACCTTCGAAACACTCGTTTCGGGACGGTTCGAGAGCGTCGAGGAAGTAGCCGTAGTAGTGGAAGTAGGGGAAGTAGTTGTACACGGCCGTAGAGGGAAGTAGACGTTCTCGCAACTCGTAGAGGAAGTAGTGGTTCACGTCATCGTGTCGTGGTACTTGGCGAATTCCTCGTTTCCGGGCGATGGTAGTGGTACATGCCGCGGTCGTCGTCGACGTAGGGGTACACGTTCGTAGTGGGAAGTAGTTGTTCCGTTCGTCTTGGCGGTTCCACGACGGCGGTAGTTGTTCACGGTCATCGGTAGTCGTTCGAGTCGTCGTGGACGTAGTGGAACTTGGTCTCGGCGCATCGAAGGGGTACTTGTCGCATCGTCTTGTGTCGGCGTTCTCGTATCGTAGAGGTACACGCGGTCTTCGGCGACGGTAGATGTACTAGTCATTTCGCCGTGTAGAGGTACTTAGTCGGGTCGCCGTAAACTCGTTCGGTCATCTGCCAAAATTACAGCACAGGCAACAATACAAACAAAAACGGCAGCAACAAGGGACAGCGGCGGACGGAGACGGGGCGCCGGACGACCTGCTGGACGGAGAAGCAAAAGGGGCCCTCCGGTGCATCGGGACCGGGCGGCTCGGCGCAGGCACAGGGAGGCGCGCTCCTGGTGCTGGGAGGGAGGAGCCGCGGAGGGAGGCCGTCGGGCGCGGGCCCGAGCAGGAGGAACTGGGCGCGGCGGAAGGCCATGGCGCAGAGGAGGCGACGAATCCGGCCGGCCTTGGCGTCGAGGACGGAGGGAAGGGGCGCGCTCCAGCGCTGTCGACGGCTGGAGGCCGCATGGGCGAAGGTAGGCGAGGCAGGGCCGCGACCTGCTCGAGGGGCGCCAGGCGCGGGCGCGCACACACGGCGGCTCGCGGGGCAGAGGTGAGCTGGGGCTCGAGGGGAGCATCTGGAACGGAGGGAGGCCGACGGGGCGAAGGGTGCTGCGGGACGCGGTCATCTCCGGCGCTGCAGGGCGAGCGGGCGATGGGAGGCGCTCGGGCCAGAGCGCGGCGGGCGCTGGGGCTCCTTGCCTCGCGAAGGAAAGAGGCCCGGGCTGCGGGGCCTCCTGGCGATGGGGAAGAGGCCTCAGGGCCTGGGGCTCCTGGCGCTGGAGTAGATCGGGCGCGAGAGGCAGCTCGGGGCGAAGGGATCCTGGCGAAGGGAAAATCGGGATCCTGTTTCGGTCGAGAGAGAGAGGGGAGATCGAGGGAAAAGGAGAGAGTGGCGGCGCTGCGGGAGAAAAAGAGAGGAGCGAGGCTGGAGGGGTGAGACGGGCTAGGGTTCGGTGGAGGAGGGAGTTTGGGCCGAAGTGGCCTTGGGCCTAGAGGAGGGAGGAGGAGAGGCCTGGATGGGCCGGCGGCCTGGGCTGCTGCCTTTTTTTATCTCCCTTAGCAGAAGCAAAAGAGAAGGAGCAAAATAAAAAAATAAGAAAAGAAGGTCAAAGAACAAGGATAAAAATGATGGACATTTTTGTAAGGCTTTACGGAATAACTCCAACCTCACAAAAATATTTCCAACAAACGGGAAGTGCAAACTAAATAAATAGCTTGCCTCAAGGAGTTTAAAAGGAGTCTAGATTTAGAGAAGCCTCGAAAATAACGGAAAGAATATAGCAAGGTTTAGAAGGAGAAGCTCGAAGTGAAAAAGACATGGGGAGAATATGCAAGTGTGTTTGAGTAATTCCGAGGAATGGAATAATTATTAATATAGCTCCATAATTATTAGGAGGCTTTTATATGTTTTAAAGAGAAGACAATCTTCCCTCGATTTAAATGGACCGAAGGTCCACACAATTTATTAGGTTGAGATGCAAAAATAAATATGACATGATGGCATGATGACATGATGCAATGCAAAAAATAAATAACACAAGCTCAAAAGAAACACACGGGCAGCCCGGAACATCTGGAATCTTCGGGAAGCTTCTGGAATCTTCTGGGACGTCGGTCTCGGGCGTCACACCAGTTTTGCAGGGTAAGTTTGGATGGCAACTAGAAGGGCTGACTGAATTAATGAGACATATTTAGTCCCAAGTTGAATTTAATGGGAATGACATAGTTACTACGGAAAAGGAAATATTGTAAATATGCGAATTTGAAAATCTCATCCATAGCATATGACAAATATTAAAGGGTTGCAAAAATCACCCGACATATGGAATTATAAAAAGACATCCTATGTAGCATGGTATATAAACTACTTGACATCACATACCCATCATCATACCATCATAGATGGGTGGAAAAACAAATCACGTAGAATGCAAAATATCATGTGACATAGCAAAAGGAGTATCAATATCATGCAAGCAATCCATGTCCACTAGAGGTACAATCATATCATCATCACCTTTGTTATCTTGGTTGTCCTGCTCATGTGAAGTAGGTGTGTTGAAGTACCAACTTGTGGCCATCTTCATCATCTTGATGGAATCATGTGGTGTGCACCATGTTTCTTCTTCATGACCATCTCATCACCATGGCACATCTGTTGGGGAATGTAGTATTTCAAAAATTTCCTACGATCACGCAAAATCTATCTACTAGATGCATAGCAACGAGAGGGGAGAGTGTGTCTACGTACCCTCGTAGACCGGGAGCGGAAGCGTCTAGTGACGCGGTTGATGTAGTCGAACTTTCTTCGCGATCCAACTGATCAAGCACCGAACGTACGGAGCCTCCGCGTTCAGCACACGTTCAGCTTGATGACATCCCACGAGCTCTTGTTCCAGTAGAGCCTCACGGGAGAGTTTCTTCAGCACGACGGCGTGGTGACGGAGATGATGAAGCTACCGGCGCAGGGCTTCGCCTAAGAACTACAACGGTATGACCGATGTGTGTTTCTGTGGAGAGGGGCACCGCACATGGTTGGGAGAGATCAACTGATCAACTTGTGTATCTATGGGGTGCCTCTACCCCGGTATATAAAGGAGTTGAGGAGGGGGAGGGCTGGCCCTCTCTATGGCGCGCCCTAGGGGAGTCCTACTCCCACCAGGAGTAGGATTCCCCCTTTCCTAGTAGAACTAGGAGCCCTTCCAAGTAGTAGGAGTAGGAGAGAAGGAAAGGGAAAAGGGAAGAGAAGGAAGGAGGGGGCGCAACCCCTCCCCTTAGTCCAATTCGGACTAGGCCTTGGGGGGGGGGGGGGCGCAGCCTTCCTCTTCTCTCTTTCCCCTAAAGCCCAATAAGGCCCATATACTCCCCGGCGAATTCCCGTAACTCTCCGGTACTCCGAAAAATATCCGAATCACTCGGAACCTTTCCGATGTCCGAATATAGTCGTACAATATATCGATCTTTACGGCTCGACCATTTCGAGACTCCTCGTCATGTCCCCGATCTCATCCGGGACTCCGAACTACCTTCGGTACATCAAAACACATAAACTCATAATACCGATCGTCATCAAACGTTAAGCGTGCGGACCCTACGGGTTCGAGAACTATGTAGACATGACCAAGACTCATCTCCGGTCAATAACCAATAGCGGAACCTGGATGCTCATATTGGCTCCTACATATTCTACGAAGATCTTTATCGGTCAAACCGCATAACAACATACGTTGTTCCCTTTGTCATCGGTATGTTACTTTCCCGAGATTCGATCGTCGGTATCACCATACCTAGTTAATCTCGTTACTGGCAAGTCTCTTTACTCGTTCCGTAATACATCATCTCGTGACTAACTCATTAGTCATTTGCTTGCAAGGCTTATTATGATGTGTATTACCGAGAGGGCCAAGAGATACCTCTCCGACACTCGGAGTGACAAATCCTATTCTTGATCTATGTCAACACCACGAACACCTTCGGAGACACCTGTAGAGCAACTTTATAATCACCCAGTTACGTTGTGACGTTTGATAGCACACAAGGTGTTCCTCCGGTATACGGGAGTTGCATAATCTCATAGTCATAGGAACATGTATAAGTCATGAAGAAAGCAATATCAATAAAACTAAACGATCATAGTGCTAAGCTAACGGATGGGTCTAGTCCATCACATCATTCTCCTAATGATGTGACCCCGTTGATCAAATGACAACTCATGTATTTGGTAGGAAACATAACCATCTTTGATCAATGAGCTAGTCTAGTAGAGGCACACTAGGGACACTTTGTTTTGTCTATGTATTCACACATGTACTAAGTTTCCGGTTAATACAATTCTAGCATGAATAATAAAAATTTATCATGATATAAGGAAATAAATAATAACTTTATTATTGCCTCTAAGGCATATTTCCTTCAGTCTCCAACTTGCACTAGAGTCAATAATCTAGTTCACATCTCCATGTGATTTAATACCGATAGTCCACATCGTTATGTGAATAACACCCATAGTTCACATCGCCATGTGACCAATACCCAAAGGGTTTACTAGAGTTAATAATCTAGTTCACATCGCTATGTGATTAACACCCAAGAGTAGTAAGGTGTGATCATGTTTTGCTTGTGAGAGAAGTTTAGTCAACGGGTCTGACACATTCAGATCCGTATGTATTTCACAAATTTCTATGTGTTAATTTAATTAAGATATATATTGTGTTATCCCAATAACAAGTCCGAACATGGAGCAATCTTCCGAACTTCACCTGCAACTAACAACGCTATAAGAGGGGCTGAGCAAAAGCGTACTTAGCCAATCAACCGTTTGCTAGGAAGGCAGTTAGAGTGTTTCTTGGCAACATAGGAGGCTGACAAGACAAGAATAGGCATCGAGGCATAACTATAGAGCGAGACAACTAGCAAGGCAAAGATAGAGGTGATATCGGGGAACGGTCATCTTGCCTGGTAAGTCGTCGGTGGGATGGTAAGATGGCTCCTCAAACTCAGTCTCGAAAAGATCCTCGAACTCGGTATCGGCTCCCGGCTCTACCCAAACACAAGAGCACAACAACGGTACAAGATCAATCACGGTGCAATGCACAATCTTCATGATGCAAGACATGACATGGGATGCAAGTATGATGTGCGTATGCATGAGGATGCTCTCGAGCCTAAGGAGAAGATGATGGAAATGGCTTAATCTTGGGCAACCAAGCAAGCCACTGGATAGATGGGAAGATTTCGGTCGAAATCGATATAAAGATCACGGGAAACGGATGCACGGTTTGCAAATGACAAGCAAAACACTATACGATGCAATCTGCCAAAAATAGCAAGTTGCCCACTGAGTGACCAAGTTTAAGTATGCTACAACACTCCAACAAGCAAGCAAAAGGCATGGCAATAACATACATAACATGCTCTTCAAGAATAACCACATGGCTACTTCTACAACATAGTAGAACATGTCACAAACAGCATGACAAAAGTGCAAAAGTTTATCCAGACTTAGTGAAATCTGGGTATGGTAGCAACAACAAGAAGTAGGCATGTTTGCAAGCTTGTGCAACTCATCTCAAAGCATATCATGGCATGCCAATATAACCAACAGCAAGAAGACATGTTTGTGAAGCTACTCATGGCAAGAACATGGTCATATGATGCATAGAACACTAGCTATTCACATGGCAAAATTGAACTTGCTGATAACATGCTGACAGGAACATTTTATAGTAACTTGAGAGCATGAAAACATCAAGATACAACAAGGCATCATGTCAAACAAGAGCATGGATAGCTAGAGAATAACATATACATCAAGGAACACCCACTAGACAACTCTAACCATGCACAACAATGACGGTAGCCTCGTGGAAACATGGCATAAAAATTAACAGATTCACCCTTAGCAGAAATTTAACATCACGATGGCATGTTAACAAGCTTGTTGCACTCATCTCAAGACATATCATGGCATGAAAATAAATCTATCATGTAGAGCACATTCCAATGAGCAAAAACCATGTTGACACCTAGCTCATATGACACATGGATTAATATACACGAATAAGACAAAACATCAACTCATAACAATTTCAGAAACTTATCAGCCACATGCACTTTTGCAACAGGATTAAACATGGCATAATGCAACCTAACATGTATGCAAATGCATCCATCATGAAGAGTATCACAAGACGATCATTTTGACATATCATACACTCATTTTGGACCAACATGCACCAAGTTACGATCTCACAAGCATGCCAACAAAATGTTAACAGACAACTAATGCTGAAACAGTAACATCACGAAGCAGTCTTGCAACTAAGATTAAGACAATTAGATGAACCCTAACATACATGAAACTGATTCTAACATGTAGAGCACTTCGATACGAACATTTTGATATATCATATGCGCAAAATGGAGCACCGAGCACAAAGTTAGCACATGATGAAGGAGGCAATAAATTTAAACGGATCTGGGACTTAGTGATATACCCCTCCGAAAAACTCAACTCGGGATGGACCGGAGCGGGACGGCGAGATCCGGGCACGTGGGATGCGTTTGGATGGAGGGAGTGGTGGATCTGGTCCACCCTCTTAGATCCGGATCGAGATCCGGCTGGAGCTGGGCGGCAGCTCGCCGGAGAGTCGTCGGAGCCGGTGGAGACGGCGAGGCGGCTGCGATGGTGGTGATGGATGGAGACGGGCGGGGTCGGTGGCGGAGCTACTAGCGGCGGCGGCATGGTCCGCGGCGGAGGTAGCCGGCGGCGCGGCGGCGGAGTAGAAGCCGGCGGCGGGGCGGAGCGGCACCAGCGGCAGGGGACTCGAGGGCCAATGGGGCGGCGAGCGGCTCGGCCGTGGAGGTGCGGAGCGAGTGAGGCCTGGGCGGCGCGGCTCGCGCGCGATGGCGGAGATGGCAGCGCCGACCGGAGGAGCTCAGGGTGGCTGGCGGCGAAGGCGGCGGGAGGCGCGGTGCCGACCGGCTGGCGACGGCCGAAGCCGACGCGGCGGGCGGAGGAGCGGGCCGCAGCCTCGGATCTGGGTGGCGGCGCTCGGGCCACGGGGGCCGAAGACGGGCCGAGCGGGCCCGCGTGGTGCGGCGGCGGCGGGATCTGGCGGGCACGGGCGTGTTCGGCGCGGAGCGGACACGTCCGCCCGACACGGATTCTGAGGCGGGGCTGGAGCTAGTAGGAGGCTAGGGTTTCTTCCCAAATTGGACGTGGTGGACATTTTTATAGCTAGAAGGAGCTAGGGGGGGGGGGTCCAAATGAGGTGCGGTTTTCGCCCACACGATCACGATCCAACGACCGAGAGCATGGTGGTGGTTGTGCTGAGCTAGTGGGCTGTTGTGGAGGGGTGCTGGGCCAAAAGAGATAGGGTTTTTAGCCCACGTGGTTAACCGTTGGTGTATCAAACGACCTCCAAACGAGACGAAACTTGACAGGCTGTCTACCGGTGATATACCAAGACCACTTGACAACTCTCGGCCCATTCCGAGGATGTTTTTAACCCACTCACAAAACAAAGGCTTGAGAGGTGCGACGGGCACACGTGTGAGTGTCGGAATCCGAAACGGACAACAGAGACGATGGAGACGATGCAACTACACATGGAAGCAAATGAGACTATGCCAATGCAATGCATATAATGAAAATGACATGGTGACATGCAACACACACACAAGGCAAAAACGAAGAAACTCGAAATGATGGAAGAGCCCAAAATGGAATTGATTAATTCAACGATGCATATATTGCCATATTGGGAATTGTTACATCCGGGGCGTTACAATAGCACCCCCCCGCACCACACGCCTCCGTTACCTACCCCGCGCAACGCATCCGGCGTACATGGCAGAAGGAATAAGTGTGGTGGGAAGAGTAATTGGCAGTTACTCCCTCGCATGTTAAAGTCATTCACGGGCCATTACAAAGCTGGCCCCACCGCAATTGGCGTTATGCAACGCGTGGGGGAGGCGGAGATTCATTCAATGACAAGTTAATGAAGAAGCAAGGAAAATGTCGAAAACAAGCCAGCACCAAGACCGCTGCCTATGTACCTGTTGGTGCCTACCATGATGCCTAGCGGTGCGTTCGGGCCAGGCTCGAGGGCTTCTGTCGGTGCAACAAACCCTGGTTTGTTGCCCTAACTGTACACAGGCACGGAAGCAAGGTTGCAGCGACCACGGCCACGTCAAGCAGAAGAAGTAGCCCTTTGGGAAATCAAGGGGGGGGGGGAGGATCAAGAAGACCTAGTCAAGATAATGTAGCAAGAACTCACTAAGGAAAATCCTCCCTTGCCAGGCAGGCGAGCCCAGCGAGGGCGAGGTACCCCGAAGGCAATTCCCAAGGCCGTCTCGGCAAGCCTGCCGAGGACGCAGAGAGTGAACTTACCCCACCAAGATTCCACCACCCCGCCTCACAGCAACCCAAGTCACCAATCGGTGTGGTGTCAAGCCCTAAAGTGGCTAAGTGGCCGTAATTCGGTACGTGGCAGCCATTTCCAAAGGAAATAACCAACTGATGACACCCGTCCAGCAACGTGTCATGCAGGCAGGCGAGAAGGTGGCGGATCGGCCCGGCAAAGCTTGCCGGACTACGCCCCGATGTGACACTAAGCGACGCTTTTAATGCGCATTGTCCTGTCTGCAGAGTTAGGTATGATAACACTGTTTGCTATCTAATCAGTACACAATGACTGATTTGCCAATGTGGTAACCCCTTGATCTATAAAAGGAGGACCATGGCTGTAATGCCCAAGATGTAACACTTTCCAATAATGGCAATAAAGCTTCTCAATTTGATCCTTGTCATTATCCTTGGGCGTTCTTGTCTTTTATTTTCTTTGCATTGCCATATCATTTATTATTTTGCATCCTTGCATTGCTTCATCATCATATCATCATGGAATCTTAGTTTACTTTTATTGATGTGTATGTGTGAGCCCTTGTGATGTTGTGTGTGTGGTTTAACTATGCCCATGCTAACCTACTCCTCCCTCTTATTCATGCTTGCACCTCTTCTTCCCCTTCTCTCTTTTCCCTTCTTTAATTTTTTTTCAAGGGAGTTCTTCCCTGCCCCCTTTAATGTTCTTTCTTTCCCCAAAAATCTTGCACCATGTCTACACCCTCTCTGTCAAATTTCATCCGTTTTGGAGTTGTTTTGGTTGGGTTAAAAAAAGGCACAATTTTGAATTTCATTCAAACTTGTATTATTTTTCTGCATTTAAAAATGTCCAAGCCAATTTTAAAATATCGTGCATAAATCCAGAAGCTTGGGGGTATTTTTATATTTCCCAAACTCCTGTCCTAGCCCCCTGTTTTGTTTTTCTTTAGTCAACTGTTTATTTAAATAAACAAAGACTGAGAGGATAAGCAGAGGAGCTTACCTCGGCCTCCCGCAGCCTTCAGTCCACCTAGGAGCCGCAGCCTCAGCATAGCAGCGGCCCAGTCCGACCTCCCGCAGGCCCAGCTACGCTCACACGCACAGGGTCGTCCCCGACCTCGGTACGGCAGTGCATCGGCCGTGTCCACGTCGGCGCCCCGGTCGATTTGACGGCCGTCCGGCGCCCTAGAGCCCTATAAGGCTTGTCCAAACCCTACCCCGGTCTCTCCTCTATCCATTCAGACCCTCTCGTTCCCTCGCCACCGCCTAGGTAAGTCAGCACACCCACGCCTTCATTGCGGCCACCATGACCCGAGCGAGCAAGAGCTCGAGCTCGGGGTAGCCTCTCCGCCCGCGTCCGATCTCTCCTGACGCCGTGGGGGATTCCTCCAAGTTCCCCTACGTCTCCTTCCATGACGCACGCGACCACAAGGCCTCCAGATCGACTCCCTTGACCGTCTTCTTCCTCTGCTTCACGGACAGCAGCCCCACCAAGTTCAGAGGTCGACCGCGTCGCCGTAGGCTTGTCTCCGTCACCATCCTCTTGTCCTAGGGTAAGGAGGTATACCCGGCTTCCTCAGTCCTCCTTCTCGATTCTAGATGATCCCCGTAGAAGTTGCTAGGGCCATGCCATGGCCGTGCTCTCCACGCTCCGGCAACCCTGCAGTGTACCTGTACTTTTCTTTTTATGGCGTGCCCGAGTGTTCCCCTCTCTGGATCTCCTCGTGCACCACGCCTTGCTCACTCCCTTGCACAAGAGCAGCATCCCGCGACCCACACTCATGCTGCAGCTCACCGTCACCTCGCCTCGTTGCACCTCGCCGCCATGGCCGCAAGGTCCTGACCGCATGCACACTCATGCCCACATGTACGTGTATGCCTCACCGATGCCTCGTGGCTCCCGTAGCAGTAGCAGCTCCTCCAAAACCCGCATGCCCGCTGCTGTAGTCCAGCCGCAGATGTTGCCGTGTTTGCTCGCCGGCGCCGTCATCGTCTTCTTGCTCGGAGACAGAGGAGCTCGACCACCTACTAGTCTTAAGAGGATGCGCCCTCTTTCAGTCAGCAAACACAGCGTAGCGCGCTGGGCGCTAGCGCCCACGCATGCCACCCGAGAGGTCCTGGGTTCGATTCCCAGCGCCCTCTTTTATTTTTACTTTGTTTCGGTTATTCTCAGGTTCTTAGATGCTTTACCTAGCATCCTGGCTTCTCCTTGTCAGCAACTTCAACCTAGTGCAGTGGCTCGACCCTCTTTCCTTTACCCCGCAGACCAGTGTTCGAATCCCCCTTCGGGCAGTGGATCGCTGATACGTCCAAAATGTATCTATAATTTCTGCTTGCTCCATGCTTCTTTTGTGTGATATTGCTATGATATTGATGCACTTCCATACACTTTTGATCATATTTGGACTAACCTATTAACTCAGTGCACCACAGTGCCAGTTCCTGTTTTCTGCTGTTTTTCTATTTCAGGTTTCCCCCATATTAATAGTGCTCCAAAAATTCCAGGAAAAATATAGGAAAAATCAGCGTACAGGAAGCTTCGCGAAGAACCAAAGATGGGCCAGAGGGGAGCCAGGGGAGGCCCAGGCGGCCACCTGGCGCGGCCCCACCCCTGGCCGTGCCAGGGGGGCGCCTGGGGCCCCTGCTCCGCCTCTGGCTGCCCCCCTTCGCCTATATATCCCTCTCGTCCCGAAACCCTCGAGGACAGAACCCTTTTTCGCGATCTCGCCTCTGTTCCGCCGCCGCAGCGCTTCCAAGATCGGGAGCATCAGGAGAACTCTTCCCGGCACCCTGCCGGAGGGGAGAACCACCACCGGGAGCTTCTCCACCACCATGGACGCTTCCCGGATGAGTCGTGAGTAGTCCACCTTGGACCATGGGTCCATGATCAGTAGCTATGTGATGTTCTCCTCCCCTCTTTGCTCTTCATGGTTTAGACCTCGTGAGCTGCCCTACATGATCGAGGCACATATGTAATCTTTCTGCTGTTGCTTTGCTGAGTTTGCTGGGATCTGATGGATTATGAGACTATGTTCAGATTGTGTTTGAGTAATATATTTGATTCACCTCTTTTATATCTTTGTTCTTGAGTAATTCTTGCATGTTCTCCATTGCTGTTTATTGCTTTGGCCAAGTAGTAGGTAGTAACTCCAAGAGGGAGCGTTATGCTTGATTGTGGGTTCATGCCCCCTGATGACTAGCTTGAGTGACAGAAACATGAGTCTAGGGGATGTGTTGTTGCCACAAGGGAGAAAACAACAGTGCTTGTACTTGCGCATGCAAGGATTGTTTACTTTACGCAAAGTTCTTTTAATGCAGTTGTCTGTTGCTTTGAGTTTACACTTTGGGTGGGATTCACAACTTAATACCAGCGAGATGTTCTGGATAGATATCTCAAGGTGGATGATTAGTAGTAGATGCAGATGGATTTTGGTCTACTTGCCTTGGCGTACCGCCCATGCTTTTGAGCCTCTACCTTTCTTTGCAGCATAGTTAGCATTGGTTTGCGCACATAATCCTGTCAATTGCCCAGCTGTAATTTGTTTACCTCGCTTTGCTGTTTTATCGTCTTTTGGGAGAGAGACATCACTAGTGAACATCATGGGACCCCGGTCCATATTACCACTGCTGATCACACCTTCTATTTACTTCCTGTTTTTATTTCCTAGTTGCAGTCATAGCTATCATTATTATCTCTTGTGTTTGATCCTTTGTAAACAACAAGGCCGGAGGGATTGACAACCTCTCTGTACTCGTTGGGAGCAAAGTTATCTGTATCTGTGTGCAGGTCCCGTCAACCGCTAAGTTTCTGGCGCCGTTGACACCTACTTGTCGACCCTCGGAGTCTCACGGGATTCGGTCCTTGGTATCTTTGCCAAGGGAAATTTGCCGCTACGCTACATCTCAACCTTTCACTTGGGGTAACCAACGAGGGGCGAGAAGCCATCAAGCAAGTTTCTGGCGCCGTTGCCAGGGACTCCACTCTTCAAGATAGGGGAGTTGCACGCTATCTTTTATCTTTGCTTTTTAGTCTTGTTAGTTTACCTTTCAGTTTTTGCTTTAGTGTCCCTTACCAAAAATCGCAAAAATAGTTATCTTGCTTGCTGCTGCTATGGGTTCCACCGAGAACACCAAGTTGTTCACTAGTCATAACAACAATGACTTTATTTGCACGCCTATTGCTACACCTGCCACTTCAGCACCTTCTTATGAGATTAAACCTGCTTTGCTGAACCTAGTTATGAAAGATCAATTCTTCGGTGCTGGAGATGCTGCTGCTTTGCACTTAAATAATTTTGTTGAGCTCTGTGATATGCAAAAGTACAAAGAAGTAGATGGTGATATTGTTAAGCTTAAGCTTTTTCCTTTCTCCTTGAGAGGAGGAGCTAAAATCTGGTTTCAATCCTTGCCTAGGAATAGTATAGATTCTTGGGACAAGTGCAAGGATGCCTTTATTGGGAAGTACTATCCCCCTGCTAAAATTATCCAACTAAGGACTAACATAATGAATTTTAAACAATTGGATAATGAACACGTTGCCCAAGCTTGGGAACGCATGAAATCTCTTGTCAAGAACTGCCCTACTCATGGTTTGACTACTTGGATGGTTATCCAAACTTTTTATGCAGGCTTGAACTTTACCTCGCGGAACTTGTTAGATTCGGCCGCGGGAGGAACCTTTATGTCAACTACACTTAGTGCTGCCACGAAGCTTCTCGACGAGATGATGACCAATTATTCCCAATGGCACACCAAACGCGCTCCAATAGGTAGGAAGGTAAACTCTGTCGAGGAGATTTCCTCCCTAAATGAAAAAGTTGACTTGATCATGTCTCTACTTTCCAAGCAATCTTCTATTGATCCTCATGATGTTCCTTTAAATTCTTTGATTGCTCAAGATCAAGTAGATGTGAACTTTATCTCTAGAAACAATTTCAATAACAATGCTTATAGGAGTAATTTTGGTAGCAACCCTAGACCTTTCCCCTCTAATTCCTATGGGAACAACAATACTTATCCTAGCACCAAGAACTCCACTTCTGAACTAGAGATTATACTTAAAGACTTCATCACTACCCAAAAGGCCTTCAATAAGAGTGTAGAAGAAAAACTAGACAAACTAGATAATCTCTCTTCGAAGGTAGACAATGTAGCCCATGAGGTAGAGTTACTTAAAATTAGAACTTCTCCTCTTGAGGAGAGGAAGACCACTCCTATGAATGCTATTCAAGTGCAAATTAATGAAAACATTAGGATGATGGCTAAACTTAAAAAGAGATGGGCTAGAGAAAAGGAGGAAGAAGATAGAATTAAGAGCCTTCCTACCCACCACACTATTGCTACTATCCAAGTTGTTGAGGATATCCAAACTCTTAGCACCCAATGCACTCCTAGTCCCATTGGACCTATTAATGGTGATGCTATGACCTCAACCGTAGAAGAAGAAACTCCTATGACCATAGAAGCTACCAAACAAGTGAGTCTAAAGGACACCACTACCACTTTACTTGATAGTAGTGACCTTGATTTTGATAATTGCACCCTTTCTGAAGTTATTGGTTTTCTTCACAGAATGGCTAAAGACCCCCACACTAGCACACTTAACCTTGCCTTCACAGAGCATATCACCAATGCTCTTACCAAAGCTAGGGAAGAAAAGCTCAAGCTTGAGACTTCCATCCCTAGGAAGATAGAAGATGGTTGGGATCCCATAGTCAAAATTAAATTGAACAACTTCTCTTGCTATGCTTTATGTGATGTTGGAGCTAGTACCTCCGTTATGCCCAAAAGAATGTACGATATGTTTGAATTGAAACCTTTTGATCCTTGTTCTTTTGGTGTTCGTCTTGTTGATTCTTCCGTAAAGAAACCTTTGGGGAAGATCGACGATGTTCTTATCATTGTCAATGACAATTATGTTCCCGTTGATTTTACTATTATGGATATTGAATGTGAACCTTCATGTCCAATTATTTTGGGATGTCCTTTTCTTCGCACCGTTGGTGCTATCATTGACATGAAAGAGGGGAATATAAAATTTCAATTCCCTCTCAAGAAAGGGATGGAACACTTCCCTAGAAAGAAGATTAAGTTGCCTTTTGAGTCCGTTACACGGGCTAGCTATTCTCTTACTCTTGATAAAACTTGATCTTCTCTTTTTGCATCATGCCTAGCTTAAAGGCATAAAAGAAAGCGCTTTTGGGAGGCAGCCCACAACGAATTAGGTTTTATTTAGCTTTTGTTGTGTCTTGATGTTTGTTACTACAGTAGCATCATCATTGTATCTTTTCTTTTCAGCTTTGTGCCAAGTTTAGCCTCCGATTGCAAGAAAGTTCAAAAGTTGTGACGTGCTGTCCAGAAAACAGATTCTGTCCTTGGACAGAAAAATTCGAATAAAATCACCAGCTCATCTTTTTGATCTGAATTTTTTTGACAGCGTGCTCTATAGAATTGGCTTTCGAGCGTCTGTTCTGAGTTTTTTGATTTGATTTGCAGAAGTGCCCCGAAAAAAATATTTACTACCTGCTGGTATGTTTTTCACAGATTCTGTCCTGTTTTGCCTTTTCTTCGTTTTGCAAACCTTGAGCTTGCTTTTTCTTTGCAAAAACCTTTTGGAAATCTTGAGAAACAATAGCTCTTCAAGATTATCTTTATTTCCAGTAGGGAACAATTATTTTATTGTGGGTACTAACCTCGCTAATCAGATTATGATGAGTTATGTATGAAGGGAGTTTTCAAGTGTGCGAGGGAAGATGATAAAAGAAGATTCAGGAGGGTCAAACGCTCAAGCTTGGGGATGCCCCCGTGCACCCCCAAGAAATATTCAAGAAGACTCAAGACTCTAAGCTTGGGGATGCCCCCCATGCATCCACTTCTCCATCAACAATTATCAGTTCGTCTTTCTTTCCACTATAATTTTATCACTTCATGCGTTATGTGCTATGCTTGGAGCGTCTTGCTCTTAGTTTCCTTTTTTTAGTTTTCTTTAGCTTTGCTTGCTGTTCATAACAAGTTAGAACCCAGCTTTCTTTGTGTGGGAGAGAAACACGCTCCGCTTCAACCTAGAACACAACATAGGATTTTCATGCTTATCTTTGCTGTGTGTGTTCTTTGTCTTTTCATAGCTGCTGTCATGTTTAGCTCTTAGTTTTCATGCTTTTCTTTTTAAAGAACTTTTGTTTAGTTGGTTGCTGAACTCTCTTGAGTTTTCATGTTTATCTTGTTAAGAGAGTTTGCCTGTTGCACTGAGTTGTGTGTCTTAACTTAAAGTAGGTAATTGAGGTTGCTATTTAATTTTAGTAGTAACTTGCAATAGTTTTGAGGTATTGCCATGAGTAATGTTTGAACTTTTGGTGTCAAGAGCTTTAGCCTATTAGTGATAGATGTCGTATTTTGGGCAATCCGTGTTTATTTTCGAAAACCTACAAAATAGTTTAGAACTTTAGCTACTAGATGGATCACTAATCTTTGGAGGGATCGAATATTAGAGTACACTCACGTACCATGAGTCGAGGATGCGCAAGGATAACCAAACCCCCATACACTCCTCCTCGGGGTACTTGTCTCTTTGTGAACCTCCTAATTAGATTGAGAGTTACCGATAATAAGTGCATGAGTTCTTTGGACTAATGTGAGTATTCGAAAGTTGACGCTTCCACCTAGCCATATTTTTCTAGCCTCTTCGGTACCGTGCATTGCCCTTTCTCACCTCGAGAGTTGGCGCATACTTCGCCGGTGCATCCAAATCCTTGGCACGATACGCTCTGTCATCATAAGCCTCATTATATCCTTCCTCAAAACAGCCACCATACCTACCTATCAAGGCATTTCCATAGCCTTTCCGAGATACATTGCCATGCAACATCCATCTTCTCATGACTTGATCTTCATGTCATACATGCTTTTTGCTTGATCGATGAGCCGCATGCTAGTTGGGCCTTGCCCTAATCATTGCTACACGACGCGCTAGTATCATTGCATATCCTGCTACACCGGCAGAGGCATACATTTGCATACATCATGATAGTTTCATTTTCTTTATGTTGAGTACTTTTGTAAAGTGTGAAAGATCTTCTATACTTCTTATAATACATAGAGTGTTGCCCCTAAAGTGAGGAAAAGATCCCAAAGAGGACAAAATCAAAAGATCCCAAAGAGGACAAATGAGATTTAAATAGAAAGAGCCATTGGGGCCACAAAAAAATAAAAGAAAATATATAGAAAAAAGAGAAAACTAAATAAAAAGAGAGAAGGGGGCACACTACTATTCCTTTTGAGAGATCCACACTCGTACTTCATCTTATACCTTGTACTCCATAGAGATTATCATTCATGCATATAGCTATGTGGGGACCTTCACACTATAGAACTTAGCTTGTATATTCCAATGATGAGCCTCCTCAAAAGAGCTCTAGGTCTTCTTGAGCGAGCAAGTTGGATGCACCCCCACTAGTTCCATTGGAGAGCTTACCTTAGCTCATATGTGCATCCGTTGCATGGCAATCCCTACTCCTCACATCATATCTATCATTTAGCTTTCTCTCGCCTATGATTGTCCTCATTGATGTGAGCCTTTCACACCTTTTTTGTCTTCCCCCTTCATCATTTTTCTCTCTTTGCCATCCTAAGTGTCAACTTTCTTGCTTTACGCTCATCCATTGCATGAGTGCTCAAAATATCGAAAGGGAGTGGATCATTTTGACTTGTACCTGGCTAATGGTCTGGGGATGAGTCAAGATAAGATTCCAAAGAAGACCAAGTGTGAAACTTTAGTAGATTAAGTTCTCAACAATACAAAAACTATGTTTTACTCTCTCGTATATCCCTATCCCCTTTCTTGCACGCAAACACCATTTGGAGATATTCGAGTCACGGACAGCGAGAGCTCTTGCACCTTTATGTTCTTATGTTGCTTGTTACAATGCTAATATAGACTCTTGCTTGTTATGATTTGAATTGAATTACATGCCTTGATTGCTTTACTTAAAAAGTTCTTATATGGTTGGTAGCATGTCACCACAGAAATTATGCTTGTTATCATTTACCTACTCGAGGACGAGCAGGAATTAAGCTTGGGGATGTTGATACGTCCAAAATGTATCTATAATTTATGCTTGCTCCATGCTTCTTTTGTGTTATATTGCTATGATATTGATGCACTTCCATACACTTTTGATCACATTTGGGCTAACCTATTAACTCAGTGCACCACAGTGCCAGTTCCTGTTTTCTGCTGTTTTCTATTTCAGGTTTCCCCCATATTAAAAGTGCTCCAAAAATTCCAGGAAAAATATAGGAAAAATCAGCGTACAGGAAGCTTCGCGAAGAACCAAAGATGGGCCTGAGGGGAGCCAGGGGAGGCCCAGGCGGCCACCTGGCGCGGCCCCACCCCTGGCCGCGCCAGGGGGGCGCCTGGGGCCCCTGCTCCGCCTTTGGCTGCCCCCTTCGCCTATATATCCCTCTCGTCCCGAAACCCTCGAGGACAGAACCCTTTTTCGCGATCTCGCCTCTGTTCCGCCACCGTAGCGCTTCCAAGATCGGGAGCATCAGGAGAACTCTTCCCGGCACCCTGCCGGAGGGGAGAACCACCACCGGGAGCTTCTCCACCATCATGGACGCTTCCTGGATGAGTCGTGAGTAGTCCACCTTGGATCATGGGTCCATGATCAGTAGCTATGTGATGTTCTCCTCCCCTCTTTGCTCTTCATGGTTTAGACCTCGTGAGCTGCCCTACATGATTGAGGCACATATGTAATCTTTCTGCTGTTGCTTTGCTGAGTTTGCTGGGATCTGATGGATTATGAGACTATGTTCAGATTGTGTTTGAGTAATATATTTTATTCACCTCTTTTATATCTTTGTTCTTGAGTAATTCTTGCATGTTCTCCGTTGCTGTTTATTGCTTTGGCCAAGTAGTAGGTAGTAACTCTAAGAGGGAGCGTTATGCTTGATTGTGGGTTCATGCCCCCTGATGACTAGCTTGAGTGACAGAAACATGAGTCTAGAGGATGTGCTGTTGCCACAAGGGAGAAAACAACGGTGCTTGTACTTGCGGGTGCAAGGATTGTTTACTTTACGCAAAGTTCTTTTAATGCAGTTGTCTGTTGCTTTGAGTTTACACTTTGGGTGGGATTCGCAACTTAATACCAGCGAGATGTTCTGGATAGATATCTCAAGGTGGATGATTAGTAGTAGATGCAGATGGATTTCGGTCTACTTGCCTTGGCGTACCGCCCATGCTTTTGAGCCTCAACCTTTCTTTGCAGCATAGTTAGCATTAGTTTGCGCACATAATCCTGTCAATTGCCCAACTGTAATTTGTTTACCTCGCTTTGCTGTTTTATCGTCTTTTGGGAGAGAGACATCACTAGTGAACATCATGGGACCCCGGTCCATATTACCACCGCTGATCACACCTTCTATTTACTTCCTGTTTTTATTTCCTAGTTGCAGTCATAGCTTTCATTATTATCTCTTGTGTTTGATCCTTTGTAAACAACAAGGCCGGAGGGATTGATAACCTCTCTGTACTCGTTGGGAGCAAAGTTATCTGTATCTGTGTGCATGTCCCGTCAACCGCTAAGTTTCTGGCGCCGTTGACACCTACTTGTCGACCCTCGGAGTCTCACGGGATTCGATCCTTGGTATCTGAGGGATCGAAGAAGGTGAGAGTGTCTAGAGGGGGGGTGATTAGACTACTCGACAAGATAAAAATTCTGTCTTTTATCAAGGACAGATTTTGACAGATTTTGCACAACACACAAGTCAAGTAGCACACTACACATGCAATTCTAGAGTATGGGCATCGGAAAGTAAATTGCACAAGTAGTAAAGAGAAGTGGAGAAGATCAAACGCAATTTGGAGACACGGAGATTTTTGTCGTGGTTCCGATAGGTGGTGCTATCGTACATCCACGTTGATGGAGACTTCAACCCACGGAGGGTAACGGCTGCGCGAGTCCACGGAGGGCTCCACCCACGAAGGGTCCACGAAGAAGCAACCTTGTCTATTCCATCATGGCCTACGCCCACGGAGGGCTAGCCTTACTCGGGGTAGATCTTCACGAAGTAGGCGATCTCCTTGCCCTTACAAACTTCTTGGTTCAACTCCACATCTCGATGACGGAGGCTCCCAAGCGACACCTAACCAATCTAGGAGGCACCACCCTCCAAAAGGTAATAGATGTGGTTGATGATGATGAACTCCTTGCTCTTGTGCTTCAAATGATAATCTCCCCAACACTCAACTCTCCTCACTGATATGGCTGTGGTGGAAGAAAGGATTGAGTGGAAAGCAACTTGGGAAGGCTAGAAATCAAGTTTCATATGGTAGGAATGGAGCAACTTGATCTCAACACAAGGGTAGGTAGTTCTCTTCTCAGAAAGTGTAAGGTAGGAGTGGTAGTACTTTCTGATGGCTCTCTCCACGAATGAAGAGGGGGTGGAGGGGTATATATAGCCTCCACACAAAATCCAACCGTTACACACATATTTGAGTAATCTCGGTGAGACCGAAGTGAAATCTCGGTCAGACCGAAAGTTCAAATATAGTGAACGTTGGGGTTTTCGGTGGGACCGAAAATACCATCTCGGTGAGACCGAAAGTGCAAAGATATGAACGTTGGGATTTTCGGTGGGACCGAGAAAGAAAACTTGGTTAGACCGATTTGAGAAAAGACAGGAACATGCCAGTTTCGGTGGGACCGGAAATGCAATATCGGTGAGACCGATTTGAGCCAAGACAGAAGCTTGTCAATCTCGGTAAGACCGATAATGCAAACTCGGTTATTCCGATATGATGTCAAATGGTTACAGAAGGTTGGCAGTCCATATTTCGGTGAGACCGAACTCAAAATCGGATAGACCGAAATTTCTAGGGTTTGGCATATGGCTGAGGTGGTTCATCTCGGTGGGACTGAGTTGGAAGAATCGGTTTGTCCGAGATTACTTATGAGTGTGTATAGTAGTGAAAGTTGCTGATAGTTGAAGGAGCTAAATTACTAAGCACTTGAGCAACCAGATCATCAACACAACTTCATCCCCTTTTAATAGTATTGGCTTTTCCTATGGACTCAATGTGATCTTTGATCACTAAACCAAAAATGGAGTCTTGAGCTTTTGCCAATGCTTGCCTTAGCATATTGAGGGGTCCACTTCTTTAGTCATTTCCATAGCCAATGTGATTGGATTTCCTGAAACATACTTGATAAAAGCATTAGTCCAACCACAAAGTATGTTGTCATTAATTACCAAAACCACCCGGAGAGCAAATGTGCTTTCAATCTCCCCCTTTTTGGTAATTGATGGCAACACACTAAAATCACACTAAACAAGACATCAAAGCTTATTGAAAGAAAGACAGAATTATCATGAAAGCTTTGACAAGCATGTAGTACACAGGCTCCCCCTACAAGTGTGCAAGATTTTCATAAATTTTGGTTTTGGACTACCACAAGCACACAAGAGAGATAAGCGAGATGTGCTACATGCAGCTTGGCTATATGCATCAGAGCAGAAGAAAAAGAAGTGAGTGATAATACGTATGTGCATGGTGATTTCTTGCAAACAAGTATTTACAAGAAAGTCATCATCATGCACATTCTGCAAGATGTATATACTTACCTTGAGGTTCCTTGGCATTTGTACCTGAAGGGATATACTTGGGAAAACAAGGTTAGATAACACAAGAGTATTCCTTCAACCAACTGCAAGAACATCAAGAGTACCAAGCCAGGGATGACATGTATAAGGAGTGTCTCATATTGAGCACAGGCTTGAATCAGCAAACATGTCTCCGAAACTAAAAGATTTTCAATGAACTCTGAGAGATTTTGCTTTCCATAAAGATATCAATTGTGAAGATTCCTCTCCCTTTGAGTTCTCTCAGAACAAGGGGTTCGATGGAAAGAGGTTTGATGGAAAGAGCAAAATCAAAAGAATGATGCCAATTGTAATGTCCAATGTAAAACATGACAAAGCTTTGATGTGATTCTCTCCCCCTTAAGATAAGATTGCTTTTCTTCTTCCCTTAAGTCTTCTCTTCTCCCCTACTCCCCCTAAGTCTTCTCCCCCTTTGACATCAAGTGCCGAAAAGGACAGTAAACTAGGAAGGACAGGAAAGATGGAAAGAAAGAAGTGGGATCCTTAAGAATCACAACAGAGCAAATAAGAACATTCCAAGAGAAACATTGAGTGGAGCTGCAGGAGATGATATCCTGGAAGATAAATCGGTGACACCGAATTGAGTTAGGGTAGACCCTTTTCGGTTAGACCGAAATAAATAAGTCGGTGACGCCGAGTTTAATTCCAAGGAAATACAGAAATAATTCAGCTCACTCAGCGAGGAATGTTTCAAAAGATTTGCAATGAATTTGTAAAAGATTTTCGGGGAATTGATCAGAGCCAGAAGGATATTCAAAGAAACATAAGAATAGAAATGAAAAAGATTCCTAGATGATTTTTTTTTAAGAAAACTCAATGAGAGAACATAAGAGAAAACAGAAAGACTCCAAAAGCATATGTACTTCATCTAGATAAAGGTCGGCGACAAGGTCACCTATGTTTGAGTATATTGACTTAGGAGTCAAATGAAGACATTTGATCATAGGTCATACTCATCATTTAAGCTCAAAATGGGGTTGCCATTTTTCGATTAAGCATTTGATGTGATCACATCTTATGAAGCTGCTTGTACTCATGACTTTGAGTAAAGCTCCTTAAAGATGTGAAGAACATACCTTGGGCTTGTTGATGCTTTGCTCATGTAGGTAAGCTCGATGTAGGTGCTCATTGAATGTGAAGTTGGAGCGCCATTTCTACTTGTGTAGTTCATCTTCCTACATGGGTTAGGCAAGCAAGGAAATACTCGAGGATATCCAAGATGACAAGAGTGAAATACAAGATGTATAAGATGTCAAAAAGGATATGTGGAATTTTGTTCCTTGAACTCAACATCCCAAAGGGCTAGATACTTGGTCAATGACAAGATTACTTATGATTTGAGTGTGTGGTAATCTTGTGGAATGTAGATCATCCAAGTACCTGCAAGGAGTTAGATGCAATACAAGGAGGCAAATGTGTCCAAGACATATGATCATCATCATAAGAGAAATATCAAGGATTAGTCAAGTAGGCTCATGCCTTGCAAGCATCAATGGAGTTCTCACTCCAAGTTTGAAGCATCAATGATGTTCAACTCACTCCTTAAGCGACAAAACACCTTCTCATCAAGAGGTTTTGTAAAGATATCAGCAAGTTGTTTGTCAGTACGAACATGCTTAAGATTGATGTCACCCTTGGCAATATGATCACGAATAAAATGGTGACGAACTTCAATATGCTTTGTTCGAGAGTGTTGCACTGGATTGTGTCCAATTTTAATTGCACTCTCATTGTCACAAAGCAAGGGAACACGTCTCACATGTATCCCATAATCTTTAAGCGTTTGTGTCGTCCATAGCAATTGAGCACAACACGAACCAACAGCAATATATTCCGCTTCAGCAGTGGATAAAGATACCGATTTTTGTTTCTTGGAGGACCAAGATACAAGGGATCGACCAAAGAATTGACATGTACCCGAAGTTGACTTTCTATCAACCTTGTCACCGGCATAGTCCGAGTCGGAATAGCCAACAAGGTCGAAAGAGGCCCTCTTGGGATACCAAATGCCAAAGTTTGGTGTGTGTATCAAATATCTCACTATCCTTTTAACAGATTTAAGATGACATTCTTTAGGGGCTGCTTGATATCGTGCACACATGCATACACTCAACATTATTTCAGGACGAGAAGCACAAAGATATAGTAGAGAACCAATCATAGAACGGTAAACCCTTTGATCAACGGGTTCTCCATCTTTTGTCAAGTCATTATGTCCACTAGTAGGCATGGAGGTACTCATACCTTTGCTTTCTTGCATGTTGAACTTCTTGAAGAGGTCCTTGGTGTACTTTGTTTGTGAGACAAAGGTACCCTCCTTAGATTGCTTGATTTGCAACCCAAGGAAGAATTTGAGTTCACACATCATGGACATCTCATACTTCTCCGACATGAGCTGTCCAAACTTCTTGCTAAAATGGGGGTTAGTTGAACCAAAGATAATATCATCAATATATATTTGGCACAAAAATAGTTCAACATTAACCCTTTTCGTGAACAGCGTTGAGTCTATCTTTCCAATCTCAAAGCCTTTTTCAAGAAGAAAGCTAGTTAAGCATTTGTACCAAGCTCTAGGAGCTTGTTTAAGACCATAAAGAGCTTTGTGAAACTTGTAAACATGATTAGGCTTTTTGGGGTTCACAAATCCGGGAGGTTGTTTCACAAAAACTTCCTCCTCAATTTCACCATTTAGGAAAGCACTTTTGATATCCATTTGATAGAGAGTAATATCATGATGATTGGCATAAGCAAGAAGAATGCGAATGGACTCAAGTCTAGCAACGGGGGCATAGGTCTCACCATAGTCCATACCTTCGACTTGTGTGTAACCTTGAGCTACGAGACGAGCCTTGTTGCGGATGACTTGTCCATCTTCATCTTGCTTGTTCCGAAACACCCATTTGGTTCCAATGATGTTTTGATCATCCTTGGGCTTCTCTACCAAAGTCCATACTTTGTTCCTCTCGAAGTTGTGTAGTTCTTCGTGCATAGCGTTCACCCAATCCGGGTCTTCAAGTGCTTCTTCTACCTTCATAGGTTCAATACTAGAGATAAATGAGTAATGCTCACAAAAGTTAGCTAAGCGAGTTTTAGAGCGAGTAATTCTCCCGGAGTTGATGTCGTTCATCATTTGTTCCACGGGATGATTCTTCTTGACTCTTGCTCGAACTCGGGATAGCTTTTGTTGTTGTTGTGGCTGAGCTTCCTCATCATCTCCATCTTCCTCTTCTTCTTCTTCTTCATTGTTGTTGGTGTTGTCTTGAGGCGGTGGAGAAGGAGGTTGTGGTGGATCTTCTTGTTGCACTTCCTCATCTTGGTGAGTTCCACTTGTGGAGGCCTCCATGTTGCCTTGAGGTTCATCTCGCCGTGAGGTAGGTGGCTCCACATATGTAGATGAGGTACTCTCCTTCACTTCCATGGGACGGATCTTTCCAATAGATAAGTCTTGGATAGCTTCCGATGGGTCCTTGCCTCCTACATCAATAGGCATTTGCTCTACTTGCGAGCCATTAGATTCATCAAACTTCACGTCTACCGTCTCTTCAACCTTTCGGGTGAAATTATTGTAGACACGGTAGGTGTGAGAGTTTGATCCATAACCAAGGAGAAAGCCTTCATGAGATTTAGGAGCAAATTTAGACCGACGATGCTTATCAAGGATATAGCATTTTGAACCAAAGACACGAAAGTATCCCACTTGGGGTTTGTTACCGGTGAGGAGCTCGTATGATGTCTTGCCGAGGAGCTTATGAAGATAAAGCCTGTTGATAGCATGACAAGCTGTCTCGACCGCTTCTCCCCAAAAATGCTTCGGTGTCTTGTATTCATCAAGCATCGTTCTTGCCATCTCTATGAGCGTTCAGTTCTTCCTCTCAACAACTCCATTTTGTTGAGGAGTGTATGTAGCCGAGAACTCATGTAGAATCCCTTCCTCATCGAGAAAAGAGTCTACATTGGCGTTCTTGAACTCCGTTCCATTGTCACTTCGAACTTTCTTGATCTTCACCTCAAATTGATTTTGGGCCTTTTTGGCAAAGGTCTTGAAGATTCTCTGAACCTGCGATTTATCATCAAGGAAAAATACCCACGTAAATCTGGAATAATCATCAACTATAACTAGACCAAAGGAGTTACCACCAAGGCTTTTGTAAGCATTGGGACCGAAGAGATCCATATGAAGAAGCTCAAGCGGTCTCCTTGTGGTCATGATGTTCTTTACGGGATGACTTCCACCTACTTGTTTTCCTGCTTGACAAGCGCTACAAAGTATATCTTTGTCAAAGAGAACATCTTTAACGCCAAGAATATGATCACCTTTGATTAGCTTGTCTAGATTTCGCATACCAACATGTCCTAGCCTTCTATGCCACAACCAACCTTTAGAGGATTTAGCAATGAAACAAGCTCTAGGTTGGGCTTTCTTAGTGAAATCAACAATGTATAGATCACCTCTACGGATATCGGTAAATGCCATGTTTTGATTGTCACGACGAAAGACTTGGCAATCTACTTTGGTGAATAACACATTGAATCCAAAGTCAGCTAATCTAGACACGGAAAGTAAATTGTATCCAAGAGATTCTACAAGCATGACATTTTGAATAGAGCTATCATGAGATATGGCCACCTTACCAAGGCCAAGTACCTTACCCCTGGAGTTGTCTCCAAAAGTCACATACTTGCGTGGACCATCGTTCTTTGCAAGCTCTCGAAACATGTCTTTATCTCCGGTCATGTGATCGGTGCATCCACTATCAAGAATCCACTCTTTTCCGCCGGACATGTAGTCTCTCAGATTTGCCATGAGATTGAGACTCTTCATGACCTTGTCTAGCTCGGTGTCCGAATCGGAGTAATCATCATCTTGCTCATGCTCATCATCATATTGACCCATAAATTGTTCATCATCAATACCTAGGTCAATTTGATAAGTACTTGCATTAGTTTGGTCAATGTGACAATAATCTTCGGAATGCAATGCAAGAGCATTTCTAATTATAATATTGATAAGACCGGGATCACCCTTCTTTTTCATAAGATCACGAAGCTCAAAGAAGCATTTATCAAAGTTGGGATCATTGGGTTGCAACTTATCAAATTCAATAGTCTTGTGTAGAATTTCATCAAGACTTCTCAAAGAGTAGTCCGGATAAAGTTCTTCCAAGAATTTCCACATAGCATAGGCACACTCAAAGTTTGTAACAAGATTAAGCAAGTCATCGGGTAACCCTCTAATGATAAGATTTACAGTTCTAAGGTTACGAAGCAAATCAAGCTCTTCATCCATGGTAGGGTGCAAGGGATCAAAAGGAGGCACATAGGGGGTCTCAATATATTTGCACAAATTGTACATCTTAAAGATACTAAGCATTTTAGACCTCCATGAGTTATAGAACCTTCCATTAAGAACAGGCACTCTATGGCTAATACTCCCAAACGTAGACACGTCCATCTTCCTCCAATGGTGTGTAAACCAAAGCAATGGAGACCAATGTTCTGATACCAATTGAGGGATCGAAGAAGGTGAGAGTGTCTAGAGGGGGGTGATTAGACTACTCGACAAGATAAAAATTCTGTCTTTTATCAAGGACAGATTTTGACAGATTTTGCACAACACACAAGTCAAGTAGCACACTACACATGCAATTCTAGAGTATGTGCATCGGAAAGTAAATTGCACAAGTAGTAAAGAGAAGTGGAGAAGATCAAACGCAATTTGGAGACACGGAGATTTTTGTCGTGGTTCCGATAGGTGGTGCTATCGTACATCCACGTTGATGGAGACTTCAACCCACGGAGGGTAACGGCTGCGCGAGTCCACGGAGGGCTCCACCCACGAAGGGTCCACGAAGAAGCAACCTTGTCTATTCCATCATGGCCTACGCCAACGGAGGGCTAGCCTTACTCGGGGTAGATCTTCACGAAGTAGGCGATCTCCTTGCCCTTACAAACTTCTTGGTTCAACTCCACATCTCGATGACGGAGGCTCCCAAGCGACACCTAACCAATCTAGGAGGCACCACCCTCCAAAAGGTAATAGATGTGGTTGATGATGATGAACTCCTTGCTCTTGTGCTTAAAATGATAATCTCCCCAACACTCAACTCTCCTCACTGATATGGTTGTGGTGGAAGAAAGGATTGAGTGGAAAGCAACTTGGGAAGGCTAGAAATCAAGTTTCATATGGTAGGAATGGAGCAACTTGATCTCAACACAAGGGTAGGTAGTTCTCTTCTCAGAAAGTGTAAGGTAGGAGTGGTAGTACTTTCTGATGGCTCTCTCCACGAATGAAGAGGGGGTGGAGGGGTATATATAGCCTCCACACAAAATCCAACCGTTACACACATATTTGAGTAATCTCGGTGAGACCGAAGTGAAATCTCGGTCAGACCGAAAGTTCAAATATAGTGAACGTTGGGGTTTTCGGTGGGACCGAAAATACCATCTCGGTGAGACCGAAAGTGCAAAGATATGAACGTTGGGATTTTCGGTGGGACCGAGAAAGAAAACTTGGTTAGACCGATTTGAGAAAAGACAGGAACATGCCAGTTTCGGTGGGACCGGAAATGCAATATCGGTGAGACCGATTTGAGCCAAGACAGAAGCTTGTCAATCTCGGTAAGACCGATAATGCAAACTCGGTTATTCCGATATGATGTCAAATGGTTACAGAAGGTTGGCAGTCCATATTTCGGTGAGACCGAACTCAAAATCGGATAGACCGAAATTTCTAGGGTTTGGCATATGGCTGAGGTGGTTCATCTCGGTGGGACTGAGTTGGAAGAATCGGTTTGTCCGAGATTACTTATGAGTGTGTATAGTAGTGAAAGTTGCTGATAGTTGAAGGAGCTAAATCACTAAGCACTTGAGCAACCAGATCATCAACACAACTTCATCCCCTTTTAATAGTATTGGCTTTTCCTATGGACTCAATGTGATCTTTGATCACTAAACCAAAAATGGAGTCTTGAGCTTTTGCCAATGCTTGCCTTAGCATATTGAGGGGTCCACTTCCTCAGTCATTTCCATAGCCAATGTGATTGGATTTCCTGAAACATACTTGATAAAAGCATTAGTCCAACCACAAAGTATGTTGTCATTAATTACCAAAACCACCCGGAGAGCAAATGTGCTTTCAGTATCTTTGCCAAGGGAAATTTGCCACTACGCTACATCTCAACCTTCCACTTGGGGTAACCAACGAGGGGCGAGAAGCCATCAATCGCCCATATATTTTTGTGTGCCTAGTTTTGCCTCTATGCCAACAGGGTCCCACCTGTTTGTCACACTGCGCACATCCATCTCTCTCACCCAGTTCTGCCACCCCAACACCCCCCTGGACCCACTAGTCATTGACTAGGGCGAGTCCAGGCTGTGTCAGCTTTGTCCTTGTTTTCTTTTCTGTTTTTTATTATTATTTATTTTCTTTTTCTGCATTTCTTTTGCATATTTTTATCCTTTAATATATGCATCTGATGGAAATGAGTTATATATCAGAAGTGCTTAGAATTTTATGTAGATTATGAATATGCTGTTTGTTGCCATGTTCAAAAAAAATTGAAATGCTGTTTGAATTTAAACTTGTTTTAAATATGGTTAAACTTGTAAAAATCATAACTAAATATCTACAACTCGAAATTTAACAAACTTTATATGCATTTGGGGGTAGAAAAATGTGTTGAATATTTTGGTTCTGTTGTTTAGCATGTTTGACAACTCTTTTACAGAAGTTTTTCAAATCTGTCCCAAATGCAAATAAATGAATATGGGTTTTTCTGGATATTGTTGTATTTAATTCCAACCCATTTAAATGTGCTAGCATGTTGCTGTTATGTTAAGTTGCACCTTGCCATGTTAACCAACCTCTTTAAAACCTTGTTGGTTGCTTGCTTGATAAACTACATAAACTTGTTAAATGTTCCTTACTTGTTTCACATGTGTGGTTGATCTTGTTGGTTGTGATGATATTGCACTATTGTGACCCTAGGCCATGCATCATGTTTTCCTTGTTCACATGCTTCATGTTCATGCATCATGTGACTGAGCACTGCATGTTGATTGATTTTGTTCCGTTGTTGCATCATTGTGTTTGGTTAGAGCCTGGTGAAGATACTGAGTACGAGGTTTCTATCGAAGTTGAGTGTGAGGAGCAAGGTTACGTTCCCTCCGAGGATTCAACAGGCAAGATGACCTGACCCAGATATCTTTACTATCTTTTCCTATTGCTAGATGTCTCGCTCTTTAGCTTACTGCCTCGATGCCTATGTCTGTTTGTCAGCCTCCTATTGTTGCCATGAACCTCTCTAACCACCCAACCTAGCAAACCTTTGATTGGCTACGTAAGCATTGCTCAGCCCCTCTTATAGCATTGCTAGTTGCATGAGAAGATTTGAAGATTCTTGCTTCATGATGAAGTTTTGTTGGGATATCACAATATATAATCTGTTAAACTAAATCATCTATATATTTGGCAATGGGTGGAAGGCTAAGCCTTTGCTTGGTGTTTTTTCCACTCATGCCTCCCTAGGAACCTATTAAACCGGTGTTATGTTCCTTGATTTTGCGTCCCTAACACGGTTGGGGTTTATGGGCTCCCCTCGATAACCCGCTTAGCGTTAAAGTTTTTCCAGCAAGGCCCAACTTTGGTTTTACATTTGCCTAACAACTAAAACTTGCATAGGGAGTTATAAACCCTTTTCTTAATCAACAACCCGGGCCAGTGCTCCACATGAGTGTTGGTCCAAACTGGGGAGCCTGCGGGGCCACCTTGGGGAAACCCGAGGGCTGGTAAAAACATGTAGCATCACCCATCCGGTCGTGGCCTGAGACGAGATACGCGCGGCTACTATCAGGGTGTCGGCATGCCAGGAGGTCTTGCTGGATTAGTTTTACCTTAGTCGGAATATCTTGAGCACGGGATTCCGAGAATACTCGAGTCTTCCCACCTTGGAGTTGCGACTCCGCAGATCGTGAGCTTGTGATGGGCTAAGTTGGGACACCCCTGTAGGGTTTTGATCTTTAGAAAGCCGTGCCCGCGGTTATGTGGCAGATGGGAATTTGTTAATATCTAGGTGTAGAAAACCTGACACTATGTTCTTAATACACTACCAGCATGAGTACCTGTGACGGTCGCTTTCCGAAGGGGTTCGGGAAGTGAACACGGTGGGTTTATGTTTGACGTGCTTAGATAGGATCACTTCGTGATCACTTTGTCGATCATTGGCACCTCTCTTCTCGCTCTAAACATGTAAGCTAGTGCTAGTGCAGCTGCAACCTTTGTTCTTCAGGCATGTTCCACAACCAAGGCTTTGATAGTATTGCTACCCGGGAACGGGATTGCTGAGTCCTCCGTGGCTCACAGATTCTACACAACACCAGATGCAGGTACCGTGGAGTACTACCTAGCTGGTGGTTCAGAGTTGTATTGGGAGTTCAACGAGGAACATGGGCGATACTACGTGTCTTATCCAGAGGATCAGTAGGGCTCTTACTAGGATGATCGGGACCACGTGTTGTTATTTATTTATGGTATCTTTCATTTGGATCTTCGTCCGTAGTCGGACTGTGATGTTATTTGGATGATGAATGTTTATGTAATGCATTGTGTGACGTGGCGAGTGTAAGCCAACTACTCTTTTGCAATTTCATCCCTCTTTTATATGAGTCGTGCAAAGATACCATAGTTGAGAACATTCTAGTATGAGATTATGCCTTTAAGTCGTGCCTCGACACGTAGGAGGTATAGTCTCATACTGGGCATTACAAGTTGGTAATCAGAGCCTTCTCCGACCTAGGAGCCCCCACTGATTGATCGAATCGTTGACGGTTGAGTCTAGGCACACACTTGAAAATCTTTTGAGTCATATATATCAGAGAGTAGGATTTCTTTTTACTCCTCATCCCTTATCACTCTGGTGAGGACTCCTGACAATTACTTATCTCCTCTACACTAAAAAATTCACTAATTTGTTTAGAATCACACGAGTATTGTTTGGATTCTTCCGATGTCTTTGTGACGAGAACATTGTTCTCGATGCCTCCTGTCATTTAGGGGTCGTGGCAGTGTCCCGAGGAGTTGAGCTCCGAGGTGTTGTCGTCACAAAACTATCGCAACAGTTCCGGAATACTTAAGACGGCCGACATCGAAAACTCTTCTATGAGGTTGGTGGCAAGATAACCCCAACATCACCCAGTACTGGGGAGGCAGTTCGGGAGTATTGCCATAACTTGTATAGCAGATGCGTTTCGAAGGTCCGAGGTAAACGGTTTCCGGAAATAACTGGTTATGTGTTAAAGGATGGATACAGCTGGATGTAGGATTAGTGTTGAGTGCGCGATGCTTCCCCTATATCCCCAACACCTGATTGCATAACTGGAAACTTTCGGAAATTAATAGGTGGGTTCATCTAGTAGCTCGTAGGCATTCTTCCAACAAATGCAAGATATGGAGTTCGGGGTTCAACATTGAGTGAAGTGGTTTTATGGGCGTTTGTTCCGATCGGGAGTTGCATCTTAAAGGGTCCTTGGCTATGCTGATCCGGGGATTGCAAAACTCTTTTGTAACACGTTCCATGAGCTTTCAACACGAACATGTGGGACGAAGCTTCTATCTTGTATTTGTTCTATCTGCTCCTTGTTGTTTTTATTTCACCTTTTGTTCTCCCAAGTGGCTTCTCGAGAAGATTGTTGTACCATTGAACTGTGGATTACATTCGTTCATTTTGTTCGGATGTTCTTTTGAAGACTTATGTTGCAGTTCTAGCCGTTGATTCAGCTTAAATATTTAAATCAATGGCTAATAGTTGTCATCTCCTTCATGATGGCTCCTAAGAAGGTTCCCAATGCTAACCCAGAGGGTGAAGAAGTTCCTGATCGTCCTCCTTCCCCTCCTCCTCCGTCTGAGGCCTGGAGAGCAATTATGAAACGACAAACCAAAACACCCAAATGCTTATGCAAATGATGCAGAACATTCAAGCCAACCAAGCAAATCAAGGTGGTCATGGGAACCAAGGCCAAGGCAATCTGTTCAATCAACCTCACTTTGCTACTCTCAACCAATTCCTGGCAAACCAACCGAAGTCCTTCAGTTACTGTGTGGATCCGCTAGATGCTGAAGACTGGATAACAGACATCAAGAAGCACTTTGAATGCAGTAACATGAGACCTGAGGATTATGTCAAGTTTGCCGCCTTCCAACTCAAGGATCAAGCTACTGATTGGTGGCAACAGTACAAAGATTCCAGAGGTGGACGTGAAATCTCGTGGACTGACTTCTGCAAGGATTTCCGCTCTCACCACATTCCAACTAGTGTCACCGAAGGCATGCGTGAGCAATTCTGCAACCTGAAGCAAGGCACCATGTCCGTCTATCAATACAATGTCAAGTTCCAGAATCTCGCTCGCTATGCCAAGCACCTCCGTTTGGTTCTGGACAGACTCTGTGAACACAAGTTCTATGCGAAGTTCTCCAAGTGTGAATTCTGGCTGGATAAAGTCTTATATCTTGGCCATATCATCTCTGCTGAGGGTATTTCTGTCAACCCCGAGAAAGTTGAAGCTATTGTCAACTGGGAACCCCCGCAGAACGTCAAGCAACTCCGAAGCTTCCTTGGTCTTGCTAGCTATTGCAGAAGGTTAGTTGAGAACTTCTCCAAGATTGCCAAGCCTCTTTCCAACCTCTTGCAGAAGAATGTCAAGTACAACTGGACTCCTGATTGTGATGTGGCATTCAAAACACTCAAAGAGAAGCTCATTTCTGCTCCGGTTCTTACTCCTCCGGATGAGTCCAAGCCCTATGAAGTATTTTGTGATGCTTCTTTACAAGGACTTGGTGGTGTTCTCATGCAAGACAAGAAGATTGTGGCATACACTTCTCGTCAATTGAAGCCAAATGAGAAGAACTACCCCACACATGATCTTGAGCTAGCAGCAGTGGTACATAACTTGATCACGTGGAGACGCTTTCTGTTGGGCAAAAAAGTGGACATCTTCACCGATCACAAGAGCTTGAAGTACATCTTCACACAGCCTAACCTGAACCTTCGCTACACTCGTTGGGTTGAGATGATCTAGGAGTACGTTCCAAACATTCAGTACACACCTGTCAAGGCCAATGTCATTGCAGATGCCTTGAGGAGAAAGGCATATTGCAACAGCTCCTTCTCAAGCCGTTTCAGCCTGAGCTTTGTGAATCATTCAGGAAGCTCAACCTCCAAGTTGTTCCGCAAGGCTTTCTTGCAAACCTTCAAGTTGCTCCTACCTTGGAAGATCAGATACGTGAGGCCCAACTCAGTGATGCTATGGTGCAGAAAGTGAAACATGGTATTGCTAAGGGTACTCCCAAATACAAGTGCTATCGTGTTGATGAGAAAGACACCTTGTTCTTTTAGGACATAATTGTGGTTCCAAAGGGTGATCTCAGGAAGCTCATAATGAACGAAGCACATGACTCCCTCCTCTCGATTCATCCCGGAAGTTCCAAGATGTACCAAGACCTCAAGCAATCTTACTGGTGGACTCGCATGAAAAGGGAGATTGCCCAATTCGTGAATGAATGTGATGTCTGCAGAAGAGTGAAGGCAGAGCATCAACGTCCAGCCGGTCTCCTCCAACCTCTACCTATTCCCGAGTGGAAATTCGACCACATTGAAATGGATTTCGTCACTGGGTTTCCTAAATCCAAGAAGGGGAATGATGCTATCTTTGTAGTGATTGACAAGCTAACTAAAGTAGCTCACTTCCTTCCCGTCAAAGAATCCATCAATACAGCTCAGTTGGCAGAGTTGTGCACTTCCAGAATTGCGTCGTTGCATGGCATTCCTCAAGTCATCTCCTCAGACCGTGGTAGTTTGTTCACATCCAAGTTCTGGGAATCCTTTCAGTCAGCCATGGGCACTAAGATTCGTTTCAGCACTGCGTTTCACCCTCAGACTAGTGGTCAAGTTGAAAGAGTGAACTAGATCCTCGAAGACATGCTCAGAGCTTGTGTCATCTCTTTTGGCATGAAGTGGGAAGATTGTCTTCCATTTGCCGAGTTCTCTTACAACAACAGTTTCCAAGCAAGTGCCGACAAAGCTCCGTTTTAAATCCTCTATGGCAGAAAGTGCCGTACCCCGCTCAACTGGTCCGAGACAGGTGAACGTCAACTTCTTGGTAATGATTTGATCTCAGAAGCCGAAGAAATGTGCAAAGTCATACATGAGAATCTCAAAGCCGCGCAATCGCGTCAAAAGAGCTACTATGACGGCAAGCATCGTGATTTGGCTTTCGACATTGGAGATCATGTGTATCTCCGTGTTTCTCCTATGAAAGGAACCCAAAGATTCGGTATCAAAGGAAAGCTTGCTCCTAGATACGCGGGCCCTTTCAAGATTCTTGGCAAAAGAGGCGATCTAGCCTATCAACTTGAGCTTCCCTCCAACTTTGCAAATGTTCATGATATGTTTCACTAGTCTCAACTCCGCAAGTGCTTCAAGACACCTGAACGCACCATTCCGTTCGAGGAGATTGATCTTCAACAAGACTTGTCTTATCGTGAGCACCCTGTTGCTATTCTTGAAGAAACAAAGCGCAAAACCCGCAACAAGTCCATCAAGTTCTTGAAAGTAAAGTGGTCACACCATACCGACCGAGAAGCTACGTGGGAACGAGAAGATCACCTTCGTTCCGACTACCCCTCCTTCTTTCAGTCCTAGATCTCGGGACGAGATCTTTTTGTAGTGTAGGAGAGTTTGTAATGCCCCAGATGTAAATCTTTCCAATAATGGCAATAAAGCTTCTCAATTTGATCCTAGTCATTATCCTTGGGGGTTCTTGTCTTTTATTTTCTTTGCATTGCCATATCATTTATTATTTTGCATCCTTGCATTGCTTCATCATCATATCATCATGGCATCTTAGTTTACTTTTATTGATGTGTATGTGTGAGCCCTTGTGATGTTGTGTGTGTGGTTTAACTATGCCCATGCTAACCCAATCCTCCCTCTTATTCATGCTTGCACCTCTTCTTCCCCTTCTATCTTTTCCCTTTTTTTTCAAGGGAGTTCTTCCCTGCCCCCTTTAATGTTCTTTCTTTCCCCAAAAATCTTGCACCATGTCTACACCCTCTTTGTCAAATTTCATCCGTTTTGGAGTTGTTTTGGTTGGGTTAAAAAATGGCACAAGTTTGAATTTCATTCAAAATTGTATTATTTTTCTGCCTTTAAAAATGTCCAAGCCAATTTTAAAATATTGTGCATAAATCAGAAGCTTGGGGGTATTTTTATATTTCCCAAACTCCTCTCCTAGCCCCTTGTTTTGTTTTTCTTTAGTCAACTGTTTATTTAAATAAATAGAGATTGAGAGGATAAGCAGAGGAGCTTACCTGGGCCTCCCGCAGCCTTCAGCCCACCTAGGAGCTACAGCCTCAGCGCAGCAGTGGCCCAGTCCGACCTCCTGCAGGCCCAGCTATGCTCACGTGCACAGGGTCGTCCCTGACCTCTATACGGCAGTGCATCGGCCGTGTCCACGTCGGCGCCCCAGTCGATTTGACGGCCGTTCGGCGCCCTAGAGCCCTATAAGGCTTGTCCAAACCCTACCCCAGTCTCTCCTCTATCCATTCAGACCCTCTCCTTCCCTCGCCGCTGCCTAGGTAAGTCAGCACACCCACGCCTTCACTGCGGCCACCATGACCCGAGCGAGCAAGAGCTCGAGCTTGGGGTAGCCTCTCCGCCCGCGTCCGATCTCTCCTGACGCCGTGGGGGATTCCTCCAAGTTCCCCTACGTCTCCTTCCACGACGCACGCGACCACAAGGCCTCCAGATCGACTCCCTCGACCGTCTTCTTCCTCTGCTTCACGGACAACAGCCCCACCAAGTTCAGAGGTCGACCGCGTCACTGTAGGCTCGTCTCCGTCACCGTCTTCTTGTCCTAGGGTAAGGAGGTATACCCGGCTTCCTCAGTCCTCCTTCTCGATGCTAGATGATCCCCGTAGAAGTTGCTAGGGCCATGCCATGGCCGTGCTCTCCATGCTCCGGCAACCCTGCAGTGTACCTATGCTTTTGTTTTTATGGCGTGCCCGAGTGTTCCCCGCTCTGGATCTCCTCGTGCACCACGCCTTGCTCACTCCCTTGCACAAGAGCAGCATCCCGCGGGCCACACTCATGCTGCAGCTCATCGTCACCTCGCCTCGTTGCACCTCGCCGCCATGGCCGCAAGGTCCTGACCGCGCGCACACTCGTGCCGACATGTACGTGTATGCCTCACCGATGCCTCGTGGCTCCCGTAGTAGTAGCAGCTCCTCCAAAACCCGCATGCCCGCTGCTGTAGTCCAGCCGCAGACGTTGCCGCGTTTGCTCGCCGGCGCCGTCATCGTCGACAGAGGAGCTCGATCACCTACTAGTCTTAAGAGGATGCGCCCTCTTTCAGTTAGCAAACACAGCGTAGCGCGCTGGTCAGCGCCCACGCATGCCACCCAAGAGGTCCTGGGTTCGATTCCCAGCGCCCTCTTTTATTTTTACTTTGTTTCGGTTATTCTCAGGTTCTTATATGCTTTACCTAGCATCCTGGCTTCTCCTTGTCAGCAACTTCAACCTAGTGCCTGGCTCGACCCTCTTTCCTTTACCCTGCAGACCAGTGTTCGAATCCCCCTTCGGGCAGTGGATCGCCCATATATTTTTTTGTGCCCAGTTTTGCCTCTATGCCAACAGGGTCCCACCTGTCTGTCACACCGCGCACATCCATCTCTCTCACCCAGTTCTGCCACGCCAACACCCCCCCTGGACCCACTAGTCATTGACTAGGGCGAGTCCAGGCTGTGTCAGCTTAGTCCTTGTTTTCTTTTCTGTTTTTATTAATATTTATTTTATTTTTCTGCATTTCTTTTGCATATTTATATCCTTTAGTATATGCATCTGATGGAAATGAGTTATATATGAAAAGTGCTTTGAATTTTATGTAGATTATGAATATGCTGTTTGTTGCCATGTTTAAAAACATTTGAAATGCTGTTTGAATTTAAACTTGTTTTAAATATGCTTAAACTTGTAAAAAATCATAACTAAATATCTACAACTCCAAATTTAACAATATTTATATGCATTTGGGGTAGAAAAATGTGTAGAATGTTTTGGTGATGTTGTTTAGCATGTTTGACAACTCTTTACAGAAGTTTTTTAAATCTGTCCCAAATGCAAATAAATGAATATGGGTTTTTCTGGATATTGTTGTATTTAATTCCAACCCATTTAAATGTGCGAGCATGTTGTTGTTATGTTAAGTTGCACCTTGCCATGTTAACCAACCTCTTTAAAACTTTGTTGGTTGCTTGCTTGATAGACTACATAAACTTGTTAAATGTTCCTTACTTGTTTCACATGTGTGGTTGATCTTGTTGGTTGTGATGATATTGCACTATTGTGACCCCTAGGCCATGCATCATGTTTTCCTTGTTCACATGCTTCATGTTCATGCATCATGTGATTGAGCACTGCATGTTGATTGATTTTGTTCCATTGTTGCATTGTTGTGTTTGGTTAGAGCCTGGTGAAGATACTAAGTATGAGGTTTCTACCGAAGTTGAGTGTGAGGAGCAAGGTTACGTTCCCTCCGAGGATTCAACATGCAAGATGACCTGACCCAGATATCTTTACTATCTTTGCCTATTGCTAGATGTCTCGCTCTTTAGCTTACTGCCTCGATGCCTATGTCTGTTTGTCAGCCTCCTATTGTTGCCATGAACCTCTCTAACCACCCAACCTAGCAAACCTTTGATTGGCTACGTAAGCATTGCTCAGCCCCTCTTATAGCATTGCTAGTTGCAGGAGAAGATTTGAAGATTCTTGCTTCATGATGAAGTTTTCTTGGGATATCACAATATATAATATGTTAAACTAAATCATCTATATATTTGGCAATGGGTGGAAGGCTAAGCCTTTGCTTGGTGTTTTGTTCCACTCATGCCTCCCTAGGAACCGTTTAAACCGATGTTATGTTCCTTAATTTTGCGTCCCTAACACGGTTGGGGTTTATGGGCCCCCCTTGATAACCCGCTTAGCGCTAAAGTTTTTCCATCAAGGCCCAACTTTGGTTTTACATTTGCCTAACACCTAAAACTTGCATAGGGAGTTATAAACCCTTTTCTTAATCAACAACCCGGGCCAGTGCTCCACATGAGTGTTAGTCCAAACCGGGGAGCCTGCGGGGCCACCTTGGGGAAACCCGAGGGCTGGTAAAAGCATGTAGCATCACCCATCCGGTCGTGGCCTGAGACGAGATACGCGCGGCTACTATCAGGGTGTCGGCACGCCGGGAGGTCTTGCTGGATTAGTTTTACCTTAGTTGGAATATCTTGAGCACGGGATTCCGAGAATACTCGGGTCTTCCCACCTTGGAGTTGCGACTCCGCAGATTGTGAGCTTGTGATGGGCTAAGTTGGGACACCCCTGTAGGGTTTTGATCTTTCGAAAGCCGTGCCCGCAGTTATGTGGCAGATGGGAATTTGTTAATATCCGGTTGTAGAAAACTTGACACTATGTTCATAATACACTACAAGCGTGAGTAACCGTGACGGTCGCTTTCCGAAAGGGTTCGGGAAGTGAACACGATGGGGTTATGTTTGACGTGCTTAGATAGGATCACTTCGTGATCACTTTGTCGATTGTTGGCACCTCTCTTCTCGCTCTAAACACGTAAGCTAGTGCTAGTGCAGCTGTAACCTTTGTTCTTCAGGCTTGTTCCACACCCAAGGTTTTGATAGCATTGTTACCCGGGAACGGGATTGCTGAGTCCTCCGTGGCTCACAGATTCTACACAACACCAGATGCAGGTACTGTGGAGTACTACCCAGCTGGTGGTTCAGAGTTGTATTGGGAGTTCGACGAGGAACGTGGGCGATACTATGTGTCTTATCCAGAGGATCAGTAGGGCTCTTACTAGGATGATCGAGACCTCATGTTGTTATTTATTTATGGTATCTTTCATTTGGATCTTCGTCCGTAGTTGGACTGTGATGTTATTTGGATGATGATTGTTTATGTAATGCATTGTGTGATGTGGTGAGTGTAAGCCAACTACTCTTTTGTAATTTCATCCCTCTTTTACATGAGTCTTGCAAAGATACCATACTTGAGATCATTCTAGTATGAGATTATGCCTTTAAGTCATGTCTCGACATGTAGGAGGTATAGTCTCAGACCATTGTACACTCATACGCGCGTAGTTGCTCTCGCCCTCAGGCTACCTTGCCGGGCAAGAGTGATGCGTCTCCACTACGATCCACCCCATCAATCCACCAAAGTAGGAGTAGGGTTTTACGCCTCACGGCGGGCCAAACGTGGGTAAAAATTGCCCGTGGCATCGCTGCTGCGCTGCCCCACCCCCTGCGCTCTTTGTGCAACGCGCCCTTACCCCTTGCCGAACCAATAGGGGCCGATGGCCCCATAGGTGGCTGTTTTTTCCAAGACAGTGAAAAATCTGACTTGGATGTTATGGCCTTGCTTAGTATGCAACTGTAAAGAATATTTGTCTTTGCACAATTTCACTATCCTCAACCCGTCGTAGTTGTAGAATAACCCAGAAATTTTCTTGTAGGCAACTTGTGATCGCAATACCTTGTCTGCTGACAAGTAAATCCAGAATTAAACACCCGATGACTTTTGGCCAATGGCGGCTTAATGCCTTTCCATTATTGTTGGGGAACGCAATATTTCAAATTTTTTCCTACGATCACGCAAGATCTATCTAGGAGATGCATAGCAACGAGAGGGGGAGTGTATCTTCATACCCTTGAAGATCGCAAAGCGGAAGCGTTTATCAACGCGGTTGATGTAGTCGTACACCTTCACGATCTGTCCCGATCTAGTTCCGAACATACGACACCTCCGCGTTCAGCACACGTTCAGCTCAATGACGTCCTCGCCTTCTTGATCCAGCAAGACGGGCGAAGTAGTAGATGAGTTCCGGCAGCACGACGGCGTGGTGATGATTGGTGATGAAGAACAATCTCTGCAGGGCTTCGCCAAGCACTACAGAGACTAGACGAAGGATAAACTAGAGGGTCGGGTTTGCCGGCACACGGCTTGGTGTATCTTGATGTGTCTTGGGTGCTAGCCCTGCCCCTCTATTTATATGTTGAGCCTTGGGGTCGAAACTTGGAGTAAAATCCTCCACAAAGTCGGTTTCACCTGAAAGGCAAGAGTCCTTCTTGGAATCCAGGGCCAGACGCCAGGGTTCCCGGCGTCTGGACCCAGACGCCAGGGTTCCTGGTGTCTGGACCCAGATGCCAGGGACCCCGACGTCTGGCCCCTGGACTCTGCAAAACTTCCTTTTGCGCTTTCCAAAAACCTTGTGGGCTTTCCCCTTTGGCCCAAATAAAGTGTCCTCGTACCCAAACATTTCGGGAAACATCCGGAACCCCTTCCGGAGGCCAAACACTATTATCCCATATATCAATCTTTATCTTCGGACCATTCCGGAGTTCCTCATCATGTCCGTGATCACATCCGGGATTCCGAATAACATTCGGTCACCAACATACATAACTCATTCAATACTATATCATCAACGAACGTGAAGCGTGCGGACCCTACTGGTTCGAGAACTATGTAGACATGACCGAGACATCTCTCCGGTCAATAACCAATAGCGGAAACTGGATGCCCATATTGTCTCCTACATATTCTACGAAGATCTTTATTGGTTGAACGTGTAACAGCATACGTTGTTCCCTTTGTCATCGGTATGTTACTTGCCCGAGATTCAATCGTCAGTATCATCATACCTAGTTCAATCTCGTTACCGACATGTCTCTTTACTCGTTCCGTAATACATCATCTCGTGACTAACTCATTAGTCATTTTCTTGCAAGGCTTATTACGATGTGTATTACCAAGAGGGCCCAGAGATACCTCTCCGACACTCGGAGTGACAAATCCTAATCTTGATCTATGCCAACACCACAAACACTTTCGGAAACACCTGTAGAGCATCTTTATATTCACCCAGTTATGTTGTGACGTTTGATAGCACACAAGGTGTTCCTTCGGTATTTTGGAGTTGCATAATCTCATAGTCAGAGGAACATGTATACGTCATGAAGAAAGCAATAGCAATAAAACTAAACGATCATTGTGATAAGCTAACGGATGGGTCTAGTACATCACATCATTCTCCTAATGATGTGATCTCGTTGATCAAATGACAACACATGTCTATGGTTAGGAAACACAACCATCTTTGATTAACGAGCTAGTCTAGTAGATGCATACTAGAGACACTCTCTTTTGTCTATGTATTCACACATGTATCAAGTTTCCGGTTACTACAATTCTAGCATGAATAAAAGACATTTATCATGATATATAAGGAAATATAAATAACAACTTTATTATTGCCTCTAGGGCATATTTCCTTCAGTCTCCCACTTGCACTAGAGTCCATAATCTTGATTACATAGTAGCGATTCTGACACCCATGGAGTCTTGGTGCTGATCATGTTTTGCTCGTGGAAGAGGCTTAGTCAACGGGTCTGCAACAATCAGATCTGTATGTATCTTGCAAATTTCTATGTCTCCCTCCTTGGCTTGATCGCGGATGGAGTTGAAGCGTCTCTTGATGTGCTTGGTTCTCTTGTGAAACCTGGATTCCTTCGCCAAGGCTATTGCTCCAGTGTTGTCACAAAAGATTTTCATTGGACCCGATGCACTAGTTATTACACCTAGATCGGATATGAACTCTTTCATCCAGACTCCTTCATTTGCTGCTTCCGAAGCAGCTATGTACTCCGCTTCACACGTAGATCCCGCCACGATGCTCTGCTTGGAACTGCACCAACTGACAGCTCCACCGTTCAACAAAAATACATATCCGATTTGTAACTTAGAGTCATCCGGACCAGTGTCAAAGCTTGAATCGATGTAACCGTTTATGACGAGCTCTTTGTCACCTCCATAAACGAGAAACATATCCTTTGTCCTTTTCAGGTACTTCAGGATGTTCTTGACCGCTGTCCAGTGATCCTCCCCTGGATTACTTTGGCACCTCCCTGCTAAACTTATAGCAAGGCACATATCATGTCTGGTACACAACATTGCATACATGATAGATCCTATGGCTGAGGCATAGGGAATGACTTTCATTTTCTCTCTATCTTCTACAGTGGTCGGGCATTGAGTCTTACTCAACTTCACACCTTGTAACACAGACAAGAAACCTTTCTTTGACTGATCCATTTTGAACTTCTTCAAAACTTTATCAAGGTATGTGCTTTGTGAAAGTCCTATTAAGCGTCTTGATCTATCTCTATAGATCTTGATGCCCAATATATAAGCAGCTTCACCGAGGTCTTTCATTGAAAAATTCTTATTCAAGTATCCTTTTATGCCATCCAGAAATTCTATATCATTTCCAATCAACAATATGTCATCCACATATAATATCAAAAATGCTACAAAGCTCCCACTCACTTTCTTGTAAATACAGGCTTCTCCAAAAGTTTGTATAAAACCATATGCTTTGATCACCTCATCAAAGTGTATATGCCAACTCCGAGATACTTGCACCAGTCCATAGATGGATCGCTGGAGCTTGCACACTTTGTTAACACCTTTAGGATCGACAAAACCTTCTGGTTGCATCATATACAACTCTTCTTTGAGATATCCATTAAGGAATGCTGTTTTGACATCCATTTGCCAGATTTCATAAACATCAAATGCGGCAATTGCTAACATGATTCAGACAGACTTAAGCATCGCTACGGGTGAGAAAATCTCATCCTAGTCAACTCCTTGAACTTGTCGAAAAACTTTCGCAACAAGTCGAGCTTTGTAGAGAGTAACATTACCATCAGCGTCAGTCTTCCTCTTAAAGATCCATTTATTTTCAATGGCTTGCGGATCATCGGGCAAGTCAACCAAAGTCCACACTTTATTCTCATACATGGATCCCATCTCAGATTTCATGGCCTCAAGCCATTTTGCGGAACCTTGGCTCATCATCCCTTCCTCATAGTTCGTAGGTTCATCACGGTCTAGTAACATGACTTCCAGAATCGGATTACCGTACCACTCTGGCGTGGAATGCACTCTGGTTAACCTACGAGGTTCATTAGTAACTTGATCTGAAGTTTCATGATCATCATCATTAGCTTCCTCACTGAACATTGTAGGAATCAATGGAACTAGTTTCTGTGATGTACTACTTTCCAATTCGAGAGAAGGTACAATTACCTCATCAAGTTCTACTTTCCTCCCACTCACTTCTTTCGAGAGGAACTCCTTCTCTAGAAAGGATCCATTCTTAGCAACGAATATCTTGCCTTCGGATCTGTGATAGAACGTGTACCCAACAGTTTCCTTTGGGTATCCTATGAAGACACATTTCTCCGACTTGGGTTCGAGCTTATCAGGTTGAAGCTTTTTCACATAAGCATCACAACCCCAAACTTTAAGAAACAACAACTTGGCTTTCTTCCCAAACCACAGTTCATAAGGCGTCATCTCAACCGATTTAGATGGTGCCCTATTTAACGTGAAAGCAGCTGTCTCTAAAGCATAACCCCAAAACGATAGTGGTAAATCGGTAAGAGACATCATAGATTGCACCATATCTAATAAAGTACGGTTACGACGTTCGGACACACCATTACACTGTGGTGTTCCAGGTGGCGTGAGCTGTAAAACTATTCCACATTGTTTCAGATGAAGACCAAATTCGTAACTCAAATATTCGCCTCCGCAATCAGATCGTAGAAACTTTATTTTCTTGTTACAACGATTCTCTACTTCACTCTGAAATTCTTTGAACTTTTCAAATGTTTCAGACTTGTGCTTCATCAAGTAGATGTACCCATATCCGCTCAAATCATCAGTGAAGGTCAGAAAATAACGATACCCGCCGCGAGCCTCAACACTCATCGGTCCGCATACATCAGTATGTATGATTTCCAATAAGTTAGTTGCTCGCTCCATTGTTCCGGAGAACGGAGTTTTAGTCTTCTTGCCCATGAGGCATGGTTCGCAAGCACCAAGTAATTCATAATCAAGTGATTCCAAAAGTCCATTAGCATGGAGTCTCTTCATGCGCTTTACACCAATATGACCTAAACGGCAGTGCCACAAATAAGTTGCACTATCATTATAAACTTTGCATCTTTTGGCTTCAATATTATGAATATGCATGACCATAAAAGATATTACTCATATAAATAGAACAACCATTATTCTCTGATTTAAATGAATAACCATCTCGCAACAAACAAGATCCAGATATAATGTTCATGCTCAACGCTGGCACCAAATAACAATTATTTAGGTCTAATACTAATCCCGAAGGTAGATGTAGAGGTAGCGTGCCGAAGGAGATCACATCAACTTTGGAACCATTTCCCACGCGCATCGTCACCTCGTCCTTAGCTAATCTTCATTTAATCCGTAACCCCTGTTCCGAGTTACAAATATTAGCAACCAAACCAGTATCAAATACCCAGGTGCTACTACGAGCATTAGTAAGGTACACATCAATAACATGTATACCAAATATACCTTTGTTCACTTTGCTATCCTTCTTATCCGCCAAATACTTGGGGCAGTTCTGCTTCCAGTGTCCAGTCCCTTTGTAGTAGAAGCACTCAGTTTCAGGCTTGGCTCCAGACTTGGGTTTCTTCACAGGATTAGCAACTATCTTGCTATTCTTCTTGGAGTTCCCCTTCTTTCCCTTGCCCTTTTTCTTGAAACTAGTGGTCTTGTTAACCATCAACACTTGATGCTCCTTTTTGATTTCTACCTCCACAACTTTGAGCATAGCGAAGAGCTCGGGAATTGTCTTCTGCATACCTTGCATATTATAGTTCATCATGAAGCCTTTATAGCTTGGTGGCAGTGATTGAAGAACTCTATCAACAACACTATCTTCGTCAACTTTGCAACCAAGCTGAGTCATGTGATTGTAGTACCCAGACATTCTGAGTAAGTGTTCACTAATAGAACTTTTCTCCTCCATCTTGCAGCTATAGAACTTATTGGAGACTTCATATCTCTCAATTCAGGCATTTGCTTGAAATATTAACTTTAACTCTTGGAACATCTCATATGCTCCATGATGTTCAAAACGCCTTTGAAGTCCCGATTCTAAGCCGTAAAGCATGGCACACTGAACTATCGAGTAGTCATCAGAGCGAGCTTGCCAGACGTTCATAACATCCGGAGTTGCTCCTGCAGCAGGCCTGTCACCTAGCGGTGCTTCCAAGACATAATTCTTTTCTGCAGCAATGAGGATAATCCTCAAGTTACGGACGTAGTCCGTGTAGTTGCTACCATCATCTTTAAACTTAGCTTTCTCTAGGAATGCATTAAAATTCAAGGGAACGGTAGCACATGCCATTGATCTACAACAACATAGATATGCAAAAACTATCAGGACTAAGTTCATGATAAATTAAAGTTTAGTTAATAATATTACTATAGAACTCCCACTTAGATAGACATCCCTCTAATCATCTAAATTATCATGTGATCCACATCAACTAAACCATGTCCAATCATCACGTGAGATGGAGTAGATTTCAATGGTGAACATCTTATGTTGATCATATCTACTATATGATTCACGCTCGACCTTTCGGTCTCCATTGTTCCGAGGCCATGTCTGTACATGCTAGGCCCGTCAATTTTAACCCGAGTATTCTGCACGTGCAAAACTGTCTTACACCCGTTGTATTTGAACGTAGAGCTTATCACAACCGATCATCACGTGGTGTCACGGCACGACGAACTTTCGCAATGGTGCATACTTAGGGAGAACAGTTGTACCTTGAAATTTTGTAAGGGATCATCTTATAATGCTACCGCCGTACTAAGCAAAATAAGAAGCATAATAAGATAAACATCACATGCAATCGAAATATGTGACATGGTATGGCCATCATCATCTTATGCTTTTGATCTCCATCTCCAAAGCATCGTCATGATCTCCATCGTCAACGGCTTGACACCATGATCTTCATCGTAGTGTTGTGGTCGTCTCGCCAACTATTGCTACTACTAATATCGCTAACCCATAGTGATAAAGTAAAGCAATTACACAACCTTCGCCATTCATACAATAAAGAGACAACCATAAGGCTCCTGCTGGTTGCCGATAATTTACAAAACATGATCATCTCATACAATAACGTATAACTCATCACGTCTTGACCATATCACATCACAACATACCCTGCAAAAACAAGTTAGACGTCCTCTACTTTGTTGTTACAAGTTTTATGTGGCTGCTACGGGCTTAGCAAGAACCGTTCTTACCTATGCATACAAAACCACAACAATTTTTCGTCAAGCATGCTATTTTAAAATTCACAAGGACTGGGCATAGTCACACTCGATTCAACTAAAGTGAGAGAGACAGACACCTGTTGGTCACCTTTAAGTAACGAGTGCTCGTAACGGTGAAACCAGTCTCGCGTAAGCGTACGCGTAATGTCGGTCCGGGCCGCTACATCTCACAAAAGCGCTGAATCAAAGTATGACATGCTGGTAAGCAGTATGACTATTATCGCCCACAACTCATTGTGTTCTACTCGTGCATATCATCTATGCATAGACCTGGCTCATGATGCCACTGTTGAGGAACACAGTATTTAAAAAAAATCCTACAATCACGCAAGATCTATCTAGGAGATGCATAGCAACGATAGGGGGAGTGTATCTTCATACCCTTGAAGATCACAAAGCGGAAGCGTTTATCAACGCGGTTGATGTAGTCGTACACCTTCACGATCCGTCCCAATCTAGTACCGAACATACGGCACCTCCGCGTTCAGCACACGTTCAGCTCGATGACATCATCGCCTTCTTCATCCAGCAAGACGGGCGAAGTAGTAGATGAGTTCCGGCAGCACGACGGCGTGGTGATGGTTGGTGATGAAGAACAATCTTTGCAGGGCTTCGCCAAGCACTACAGAAACTAGATGGAGGATAAACTAGAGGGTCGGGGTTGCCGGCACACGGCTTGGTGTATCTTGATGTGTCTTGGGTGCTAGCCTTGCCCCTCTATTTATATGTTGATCCTTGGGGTCGAAACTTGGAGTAAAAGCCTCCACAAAGTCAGTTTCACTCGAAAGGCAAGTGTCCTTCTCGAACTCCAGGGCAAGATGCCAGGGTTCCCGGTGTCTGGATCGAGACGCCAGGGACCCTGGCGCCTGGCCCCTGGACTCCACAAAACTTCCTTTTGCGCTTTCCAAAAACCTTGTGGGCCTTCCCCTTTGGCCCAAATAAAGTGTCCTCATACCCAAACATTTCGGGAAACATCCGGAACCGCTTCCGGTGAATTCCGGAACCCTTCTGGAGGCCAAACACTATTATCCAATATATCAATCCCTATCTCCGGACCATTCCGGAGTTCCTCGTCATGTCCGTGATCACATGCGGGACTCCGAATAACATTCGGTCACCAACATACATAACTCATTCAATACTATATCGTCAACGAATGTTAAGCGTGCAGACCCTACGGGTCCGAGAACTATGTAGACATGACCAAGACATCTCTCCGGTTAATAACCAGTAGAGGAACCTGGATGCCCATATTGGCTCCTACATATTCTACGAATATCTTTATCGGTTGAACTGCATAACAACATACGTAGTTCCCTTTGTCACCGGTATGTTACTTGCCCGAGATTCGATCGTCGGTATCATCATACCTAGTTCAATCTCGTTACCGGCAAGTCTCTTTACTCGTTCCGTAATACATCATCTCGTGACTAACTCATTAGTCATTTGCTTGCAAGGCTTATTATGATGTGTATTACCGAGAGGGCCCAAAGATACCTCTCCGATACTCGAAGTGACAAATCCTAATCTTGATCTATGCCAGCACCACAAACACTTTCGGAAACACCTATAGAGCATCTTTATAATCACCCAGTTATGTTGTGACTTTGATAGCATAGAAGGTGTTCCTTCGGTATTCGGGAGTTGCATAATGTCATAGTCAGAGGAACATGTATAAGTCATGAAGAAAGAAATAGCAATAAAACTAAAGATCATTGTGCTAAGCTAATGGATGGGTCTAGTCCATCAAATCATTCTCCTAATGATGTGATCCTGTTGATCAAATGACAACACATGTCTATGGTTAGGAAACACAACCATCTTTGATTAACGAGCTGGTCTAGTAGAGGCATACTAGGGACACTCTGTTTTGTCTATGTATTCACACATGTATCAAGTTTCCGGTTAATACAATTCTAGCATGAATAAAATACATTTATTATGATATATAAGGAAATATAAATAACAACTTTATTATTGCTTCTAGGGCATATTTCCTTCAATTATAACGGGGTTTTTGTAACCCGGCGGCTTGTAGCCTTTGCAAAAATCAAGAACTGATAACCCCTGCAAAACAGAGATGTTGAAAAAGTTGCAAACATGCAGAATAATACAATTCATAAGACGACTTTTAAGGCTCGATAGAAAAGACCGACTTTTAGGGCTCGAGTCTTGCTTCAATGAAGCTTGGCATGATAGCCATTCCTCTCATAAGTCGGCTCTCGCGTGATATAGCTCGCCATTTTAACCTTGACTAGTTCAGGGTCATATAGCTTGACTGTCAAGAGTACCGCGAATCACATATTGGAGTAGCAACAAGCAGACAAGTGAGTTTATGCCCGCTTTCTGTAAGCCGGCTCTCATGTGACAAAAACCGCCGTTTTAACCTTGACTAGTTCATGGTAATAAAATATTGACTGTCAAGAGTACAACGGAGTAGCATCTTGCACACATGCAGGTTTAACCCATAATATGGCGTTTATTTGCCGGTCAAGAGGGTATTGAAGCTAAACTCGGTGAGTTGGAAGCCACCAAGTGACCTTATGATCAATTAATAAAGACTCATGCGTAGTAAATATGAGCTGAAACGATAGAGGCCCCGAATTTTGGGGATGCCGACTTTATTATGTTGATCATAAAAGTTATATATAATGGAGGTATATACAATGATGGGAGATGGTGGCTCAAGTGTAGTAAGGTCGAAGACGAGCAATGTTCCAGGGCATGTTTGTCTTATTCACTACAAAAAAAGACACATCCGTGACATTTTGGCCTAAACGATTTTTTCCATGTCATGCTTATGACACTTCTATGACGATAAATGTGACAAAACCCGGTATCATCATAGATGTGGTAGGCTCCTACTTATATGAAAAAAGTCATGACATAAAATGGGCTTTTCGTCTTGGGCCGACCGGGGACGCACCGGCATGACATTCCTTGGGCCGCTCATGACATAAAAATCATGGTAGAAGTGAGGGCAAGGAAATTTTCGAGGAGTTCCCGGTTACGGTGGGTAGTAGGGGCGAAGCGATGCAGTGTGGTTTTCGCGTTTCTCTCGTACGCGCGCGTGGTGCGAGAACTTTCACTATAACTGAACCCGATTGAGCTAGGTGTTCTCTTACTGAACCTGAGCGATCGATCCATCCTTGAGCCCGAGCGATTCCTTCGCTGCCTAACTGAACCCGATCGATCCTTCTCACTGCTTACTAAAGCCGAAGGCCCCCATATACGTGCGAGACGTAGCCGGGGTTTGCCTCTCGATGACCAACGCCCGTTGCTGCCTCGCGAACGAGATACACGTAGACATGAGTCGAGATGCATCGATCGATCGAGCCGGTTGGTTGGCTGTGGATGAACAGTTCCCGGTGGGGGTTGGCTGAACAGGACCCTGAGGAGGCCGCCAGCCTAGCAGGTCGGGCGTGGATTAACAGGACCCCGTGGAGGGCTGGATGAACAGTAGCCGATGGAGGCTGGAGGAGGTCAATGGTGGATGAATATTAGCCCGTGGAGGATAGTGCGAGGTAGTAGACAGTGATGAACAGTAGCTCGTGGATTCCTGTTATGCGGTACGACACACCCCTCCCGATGAACATGACCCAATTTCAACTGTAGGCGCTCCAACAGAAGTCCATTTCCTTTGTTTTGCGGTACGCAACACCCCTCCCGATCAACATGACACCGTTTCGACTGTATGAGGTCTAAGATAACTCCATTTCGTCCGTTTTGTGGTACGCCAGACCCCGAGCCGATGAATATGACCCCATTTTGACCGTAGGCGGTCGAACAGAAGGCCGTTTCCTCCGTTCTGTAGTACACCAGACCCCGTTCCGGCTGTTCCTTCCAAGCCGGTTGGCTTCCATTGAACATGACACATTTCGTTGCCTCTTGATGAACACGACGCTGTTTCTCCGTTTCGACCATGCCCGTATGTACGTACACGTGGCTGCTGTACATATCGTTGTTTCTATATGCGTTGGAGACCCCGCCCGTATGTACGTAAGTGGCCATATTTTTTGCCGTGTGGGTGTAGGTACGCGTACGTGATTTAGATGAGACTGCCTGAACTGCTACATCGGGGGCTCTACTACGACACATGTCGCTACTTAATCGGCAATGGTTCATATTTGCAGAGAGACCGATCAACCATTATGTATGTGCATGTTTGAGACCAGATATATAACCATACACACACTTCGACTTGGTAGGTCCTAGGTGTCAGCAGGATAAGGACACACATCCTTGCGTGCCAAGATATAGCTGGTGGGTCCCAGATGTCATTGGGAGGAATCATATTTTTCGCGTAATAAGGAGGCTCTTCCTTGCGTTTGATAATATAGCTAGTGGTCCCAACTGTCCAGGGGAGGAACATTTTTCTTCCGCTTAATAAGGAGGAATTATCCTTGCGTGCGACCATGGACCTCTTGGGTCCCAGCTGTCAGCCTCTCCACAACCCTCTTCCGATGACTCTCATTTGTTGACCACGCTGCGCCGAGCGTAGCAAGGCGGTGGATGGCGGTGAGGCCCCGGACGGGATGACCTCGAGATGGGGGAGACGCGGCTGTGGAGTCGCACCCGGAGAGCAATACTGTGACACCCCGAGACTGATGCGTCAGGTGTCTTCCTCTTATTCGCTGTCGTTGCCATGTCATCTGCTTGCGTGTTGCACTTTGCCATGTCATCATGTGCATTTCATCAGCATGTTTTCAACACTTGAATCTGTACGAGTCTGCCCGTCCTCTCCGTTGTCCGTTCTGAGCCCAGACACACTCACACGCGCCCGTGGCACCTCCGAATATTTATATTATAAGTGGCCAGAAAATGTTCTCGGAATGGGGTGAAACTTGGCGTGCGGTCTCATTATAGTGTAGGTAGACCGCCTATCAAATTTTGTTGCATTCGGAGTCCGTTTGATAGCCCAAGCGTTAAACTATAGCGGCACTATCACCAGACAAAACATCGGACATTTCGGTCTGCGAAATGCTGTGTCGGGCCTGTCCTCTATCTTCTCTTCTCAGCCCAATGCCTCTCCACACAGCCCACTACCACCCACTTGGCCCAACCTACCCCCTCCTCCGACCGGAGCCGTCCGATCATCATTCGAGGGTTCAAAAACCCCCCTAGACCCAAACACTAGCCTTTTTCGCTATATATGGACACCCCTCTCCAGTTTTGGCAACCCTAGCCCCCTCCTAAAATTCCACGCCACCAGCCACCTCCCACCTCCTCTCTCCTCCAAATTCATGCCGCTTAGCCCCTCCTTGCCACTTGGCAAGCCGCCAACGGCCAGCAGCCGGCAGCGCTGCCGCTCCCAACCAACGGAAGGCTGCCACATCGCCCTGGACAGTTCCACCGCCGCCGCGGCCTGCCAAACTCGTAGCAGGCCCGCGCAGGCCCGTCCGTCGCGCCCAGCGCCTCCCGCTCCATCCCCGCCTCGTCGGATCCCGCGCTGGGCTCGGATCCGCCCGCGTCGCCCCGCGCGCCCGCCTCCTCACCCTGCAGCGTGCTCCCCGCCACCTCACCGTCGCGCCTCCGGCGACTTCACCGCCGGTCAACGGAGGGCCTCGTCGCCCCTACCCCATCCTCCGCCCGTGCGTCGCCCGAGCGCGCCCGCTCCCACGCAGCGGAGCTCCCTCGCTCTCCCCGAGCCGCCGCCGCTGCTCCCGCGACCCCACACGGTCCCGCCGCCCGCCGAGCTCGCCCCGCCGGAAACCGCGCCCCCGCCAACCCCCGCGCCCGGATCGGGTCTTCCCTGACTCGTCCCCACCATCCACCGGCGTCCCGCCTCGCCGGAGTTGCGCCACCGCCCCACCTCGGTCGATCTAGGCGGGATTGAGGAGGACGATGCCCAGCGCCGCCGGCTACTTGTGCCTCTCCCACGGCCCAGTGTGCCCCGAGGCCCAGCCAAGGCCCAACGCATCTCCTCGCATCGGCCAGGCTCGCCTCCTCTTTACGTGGGTTGAAGCCCACGGTGAGCCTCTTCCTAACCCTCGCCTGTGCGTCAAATAGTTATTTTGCATCCAATCGTTTTTTTTCTTCAGAAAACTACCAAGTCCCTGAAAAGTGTAATCATGTTGCATACTTGTGATGTTGATAACTATGTGCATGAGTGTCCAAATTGAGCAAATAATATGTCAAAACGTTCGTCTCTCTGTGCTCTACATGATGGTGTAGTTTGCATTCATGTTAGGGTGCATATTACCTTGTTAATCCCTGTTGCAAAAGTCCTAAGTGTTGTTAGCTGCTGAAAACTGTTATAACTTGCGGTTTTGTCTTTTTCATACCTTTTTGTGTGATTTTTGTTTGAGCATCATGTCAACATGTTTTGGGAACACAATCATGTCATCTTTGCTGTGGTGCAATCCACTTTTCATGATATGCCTTGTGGTGAGTGCAACAAGCTTGTTAAGTGACCTACTTGCTGTTTGCTGATTTCTGAGACTTGTTGAAATCTGCTAAGTCTGAAACTGTTATATTGTGATGCCATGTTTGCCTGATGCTACAGTCAAATCCATGCATGTTTTGGTATGTCCAGTGATCATGTCTTGAAGTCCATGTTATGCTCTATCCATCCATGCCCTTGTTTGCAATTATAAGTTGCTGTAGCATGTCTCTTTCTTGCTCTCAAGTTGCTATATAATGTCTTCTTGCTATTGGTTATATTCACATGCCATGATATGCTTTGAGATGATTTGAACAAGCTTGCAAACATGCCTACTTGTCGTTGTTGCTGCCATGTTTAGTTTATTTCACTAAGTCTGAGAGTCTGTTATATTATGTTTGCATCTTGTTTTGATGAATGCCATGAACCTGTTGCTCCCATGTATATGCCATCTTGTGTTCCTTGAGCTCCATGTTGTGTACTAGCATTCCATGCTTTTGCTTGCCATGTTCTTGTGATGTAGCTTATTTATTTCTTGCCTTCACCATGTCAACATATTAACTCTGCTCATGTATATGCTCTATTTTCCACTAAGTCATAATCTGTGATATAATGTTTGCTTGTTGCCTTGATCATGTTGGTTTATTCTTGATGCCTATGGACCTGATCCTTGTTGATATTGGAAGCATGTGATTTGTACTTTGAGTTCATGCCTTGCTTGTGCCTATCTTGTACTTGTAGCTTGTTGTTTTGATGCTTGTGATATGCCTAGTTGCTATTTTGGACAACTTGTCCTTTAAACTTGATTTGTGTGTATGTGTTGATCCGTTTGGGGAATGCTGTATATGAAACTTTCTTGGTTTTGCATCTAGATGCATCATGTCATGTTGCATCCATGTTTTGAGTGTTGTGCTTGATGTTTGAATGCATTTTGCATCAATGCCATGTGTAACTTGTTTTGCTCATATCTTCTAGGCCGTAGCTCTGAATTAAATGAACTTTTTTATGTAACTTGACTAGAATTTCGTGTAGATCATCATGGTGCATGTTAACTTGCTGTTTAACAACTTTAACAAAAGGTTTGTTCAGATCTGGACCAATTTTGAAATTTGCATATGAGGACTTACCAGAATTGTTATATGTTGTTTCCGGCCTCATTTAAACTTGCTTTGTGTGATGTTCTTGTAGGCTTCATCTCTTGCCATGTTTTGCATCATGTAGCCTTGTCACGCATCATACTTAGTTGAGCATCATGTCTTGTTTATCTGTGGTGTGTTTACCATGTTGTTTGCTTCCTCTCGTTAGTTCCTGTTACGTTGCGATCGTGAGGATTCGTTCGACTACACTCGGTTCGTCTCCGTGGATTCGTCTTCTTCGTGGACTCGTTCTGCTTACTAGAGGGATCTCAGGCAAGATGACCATCACCTTGGATCTCGTTACTATCATTGCTATGCTAGTTGTCTCGAGGCTATCGCTATATGTCACACTGCCTATCTATTGTTGTCAGCCTCTCATTGTTGCCATGAAACCTCTAACTTTTGACACCATCCCAGCAAACCGTTGTATGGCTATGTTACCGCTTGCTCAGGCCCTCTTATAGTGTTATTAGTTGCAGGTGAAGATGAAGATTGCTCCATGTTGGATCTTGGATGATTGGAATATCACAATATATCTTACTATAATTAATGCACCTATATACTTGGCAATGGGTGGAAGGCTTGGCCTTTTGCTCGGTGTTTTGTTCCATTCATGCCACCTTAAGAACCGCTAAATCTGTGTTATGTTCCTTGAGTTTGCGTTCCAAGAAGAACCTAAGCTTGGATGAAGGAATATGGGCTAAGAAGAGCCTAAGCTTGGGGATGCCCCGGCATCCCAAGCTATTATCCAAAGAGAAGCAAGCGGCTAAGCTTGGGGATGCCCCCGAGTAGCATCCCCTCTTTCTTCTAACGACCATCGGTATTTCACTCGAAACTATATTTTTATTCGTCACATGATATGTGTTTTTCTTGGAGCGTCTTATGTGATACGAGTCTTTGTTTATTTTGTTTTGCTTTTAAGTTATCAATCCTTGTTGTACACACCTATTAGAGAGAGCCAAAATTATGCAATGACTTGTTAGAATAGCTCTCTTTGCTTCACTTAAATTTTTATGAGCTATGGATTTGCTCTAGTGCTTCACTTATATCTTTTTGAGCATGGTGTGCTTTAGTATTTTTGGAGAAATGCTCTCTTGCTTCACTTAGATTCATTTGAGAGTTAGTAAATTTTTAGAAATTCTCTCTTGCTTCACTTAAGTTATTTTGAGAGAAAGAAATTTTTTATGCTCATGATCTTCACTTATATTTGTTTGAGCTTATCAAAAGCAACACATGAAAACTAGTCCCAAAGTGATAGATATCCAATAAGGATATAATAAAAACTTTCATGAAGATCATTGGACAAAATAAACTTGATTCCTTGTAATAGTTTTGAGACATGATGATGTGATATGTGAGTCATGTTAATGAGTAATTATGCTTTAGTAAGAATATTAGTGTTAATGTTTGTGATTCCCTATGCAAGCACGAAAGTCAATAATCATGCAATGAAATTACATCCTACTTGTGGTGCATTGTTCGGTGTTATTTATGCTCAATGTTCGCTTATGAGATTATTCGTTTCATGGTTGGTCGCTTCCCAGTCTTCTGCTAGCCTTCATTTTGCACTAAGTATGATCACTACTTGTGCCTCCAAAATTCTTTATCCCGGTTTTGCCACATGAGTCCACCATACCTACCTATATGCGGTATTTCCTTGCCGTTCTAAGCAAATTTTTATGTGCCATCTCTAATTTTCAAAATAAATTTCCCTTTTGTGTGCCCGTACAGCTCGCAAGGCGGTGAGGGGTAGCTGATATTTTCCGTGCTAGATGTGTTATTCTCACGATGAGTGTTTATTCACTTGTCATTGCATGAGACTAAGGCAAAGGTATTAGGGATGCCCAATGCCGAAATGAAAAACAAATTTACTTTATGTTGTCAAAATAATAAATTCCTTGGAAAGTGTTGGTATGGAAGCCAACCGTGGATTCGGCTAGCCATGGCTTGTGAAAGTTGGTGGAAAAGGAATAAACTTTACTTTATGTTTGGGAACCGCCTATGATATATCTAGCATGGAAAGTGTTGGGAACCTCAAGTCGTTCTCATTGGTGGGAAAAGTATACCTCCCAAAATATTTTTTATCTCTCAATTTAAGCTTTTAGCTCTGGAACCTCTACAAATTCCTACTCCCCTCTGCTAAGGGCCTTTCTTCCACTTATGCAATTTTTATTTTTGAATTTGAGTCTCTATCTTCTCTTATAAAGCACCAACCAAGAAACACTATGATCGTACTTGAGCATTGGGTGTAACTAATATGCGAATGTGTTTCATGAGTGGATCAATGGTTGAACATGATGGGCTAGGGATAACTTATTTTAGCATTGATATTTTGAAAGACATAGTTGCTTGTTGATATGCTTGAGTATTTCAGTCCCATGTCAAAACTAGACTATCGCTTTGAACCATATAAAAGTCCAAAAGAACATGCTATAAAGAAAAGAATATGATATGACTTGATTGGAAGCATTCCACATAAAAATTCTGTTTTTATCATTTACCTACTCGAGGACGAGCAGGAATTAAGCTTGGGGATGCTGATACGTCTCCAACGTATCTATAATTTCTTATTGTTCCATGCTGTTATATTATCATTCTTGGATGTTTTACAATTATTTTATATAAATTTTTGGTACTAACCTATTAACATAGTGCCAAGTGCTAGTTGCTATTTTCTGCATGTTTTTTACATCGCAGGAAATTAATATCAAACGGAGCCCAAACACCGCGAAACTTTTTGGAGAATTTTTATGGGCCAAAAGACATCTAATGGGCTGAAGCTACACCTGGGGGTGCCCCGAGGGGGGCACAACCCACCAGGGCGCGCCAGGCCCCCTTGGCACGCCCAGGTGGGTTGTGCCCACCTCGGTGGCCTCCTGCACCGCCTCTTCGCTCTATAAATACTCAGATATTCCAGAAAACCTAAAGGAGTGGACAAAATTCTATTCCAGCCGCCGGAAAGTCCAATACCACCAGATCCGATCTAGACACCATCATGGAGAGGTTCACCACCTCCATTGGTGCCTCTCCGATGATGTGTGAGTAGTACCTTGTAGACCTACGGGTCCATAGTCAGTAGCTAGATGGCTTCCTCTCTCTCTTTTGATTATGAATACAATGGTCTCTTGGAGATCCATATGATGTAACTCTTTTGCTGTGTGTTTGTTGGGATCCGATGAACTTTGAGTTTATGATCAGATCTATCTTTTTATATCCATGAAAGTTATTTGAGTCTTCTTTGATCTCTTATATGCATGATTTCTTATGGCCTCATATTTCTTCTCCGATATTGTTTTTTTTGGCCAACTAGATCTATTTATCTTGCAATGGGAAGATGTGCTTTGTAGTGGGTTCGATCTTACGGTGCTTGATCCCAGTGACAGAAAGGGAACCGACACGTATGTATCATTGCTACTCAGGATAAAACGATGGGGGTCTATTTCTACATAAATAGGTCTTGTCTACATGATGTCATCATTCTTATTGCATTACTCTATTTCTCCATGAACTTAATACACTAGATGCATAATCGATAGCGGTCGATGTGTGGAGTAATAGTAGTATATGCAGGCAGGAGTCGGTCTACTAATCTTGGACGTGATGCCTATATAATGATCATTGCCTGGATATCGTCATGATTATTTGAATTTCTATCAATTGCCCAACAGTAATTGTTTTCCCACCGTTTGCTATTTTCTCGAGAGAAGCCACTAGTGAAATCTACGGCCCCCGGGTCTCTTTCTCATACTATTTGCCTTTGCGATCTATTTTCCTTTGCTTTTATTTTCAGATCTACTAAACCAAAAACCCAAAAAAACCTTCCTGCAATTTATCTTATTTATCATTCAATCTATCAATATTTACAACTCTATCACGTTTTTTACCCGAAACGGATTGACAACCCCTTTTACACGTCGCATTGTGAGTATTTGTTATTTGTTTGCAGGTGTTGTTTATGTTGTGTTGCTTGGTTCTCCTACTGGTTTGATAACCTTGGTCTCATCACTGAGGGAAATACCTACCGCTACTATACTGCATCATCCCTTCCTCTATGGGGAAATACCGATGTAGTTCTAGCAGACATCATGCACCACCACTGTCGTCGTCCGTGATGATAAGGGGGTCCTGACACCTAGCTTGACGTCTCTCCTGATCTGCCAGAAAGTCGAGGTGGTAGGCGTTTGCTTGAGCTAATTGGGACTCAGAACCTCCGGCCTCATCGATGTCGGTCATGTTTCCTAGGGTTTAATGTTGTAGTCGTTTAATTATCGAGCTTTATATAATAAAGTGAATAATGACAAAAAAGTGACCTTTGTTTTGCCTGAATGTCGTTTCATTCCCGTCATGACAAATCTCGAGCACTCCATATGTCCAACTTTCTTGCACAAGTCATGTCGGAATTCATGGAAAATTTCAGCACGACCTTTGCTAGAAAGTGCACATATAGAGCGCCTGAAATTTGCCGGAATGGAAATGAATCAACATTTCCGGCAAAACATTGGTCACTCGCAATCGGTTTCCCTGCAAATGATAATAAGCACTATGTGCTGAACTCATTTTCAAAATGGACATCAACATAAGCTAATTTTCAAAAACTTTAATTTTCATTTTCATTTTCATCTAAAAACAAAGCAATTTAATCTAATTTTCATTTCAATTTTCTGTCAAAGCTCATTTTAATTCTATCTCAAAACTCATTTTCATTTTCATTTAACTACTACTGCCTTAAAAATAGTACTCTGCTCATGGAAAGTTCATTTTATTTATACTACTGCTCATGTAAAAAGCTCATTTTCATTTTCATTTTCATTCTCTATCTACTCTGCTCATGTCAAAGCTCCTTTTTGTTTTCAATCTAGTCTGCTCATGTCAAAGAACAAGAGGAGGGGATGGAAGGGGGAGGCTCACCGCGCGTTGGGGTTGGGGTCACTGGCGCGGGGCTGAGGGTGTTGGCGTTGCGGTCGCCGGGGCAGAGGGGGTTGTGGGCGTCCTTCTCCTCCTCGTCGATCTACGCCAACGTAGCTTCGATCTGCAAAGAGACCAGTCAGAGAGAGAGAGAGATAGAAAGAGAGAGTGAGAGAGAGAGATAAAGAGAGAAGAAGGAGGGAAGAGGGAGGGATGGTTCACCTCAATGTTGGGGACGGGGTCGTCGGAGGCAGAGGGGGTTGGGCGTCCTTCTCGAGGAAGGGGCCGGGTTGGGGGGTGGACCTAGGGCAGAGGCCCGGCCGGGGGGTCGACGACGGCATGGGCGGGTGCGACGTCGGTGTCGGGTGCTGTGTCAACGATGGCGTGGGCGGGTGCGGCGTCGACGGCGGAACGAGCTCAGAGAGAAAGGGGATCGAGAAGGGGAGAGTGAGAGAGAGGAAACTGATAGGAGCTGTTGGACCGATGCTTTAGGCAACTTAGCTATATCGCGTCTTGGCAAAATGCGATATAGCTAAGTTAGCTATAGCGCTGCCCAGCACAAACCGCGCTACTGCTAACTTTTTCTTTTTCTTTTTCTTTTGTATAGCAAGGGTATATATAGCTCTAGCAAGCTAGGGTTTAATTTGGTCTGTCGTTGGAGCAATACCACTATTTACCCTTTAGATAATAATAATTATAATATATATTACATCACTTGGCCGCTAACGGCGGTATACAAAATAGATACACACAAACTTTGTGGATTAGTTTGTCAGCTTGGGCGACGACGACGCTTCAGACTGATCTTCTTCCGTCTTTTGTTCGTTGTCGAATAATCGAGCCCGTGATCGTGTCTTTTCCTTTTCTAGGGATTACAATCTTTCGTAGGAAATGTAGTCTTCATTCTTCTTTTGACGTATGTCTCATCATCATCATCAACATCATCTTGCCTCATCGGATCACCATATTGGTCGTAGTCTTCCTCGTTGGCGACTCCATCAATTTCGATGATGCTCCTTTTGCCTCTTCTCATGACAACACGGCTGGAATTGCTTGGGTCGGTTAGGAAGAAACATTGTGTAACATGTTTAGCGTGTACCGATGGCTCATTTTTGGCCATGGCGTTGATGGTACTGCTATCGGAGTCGGGCATACACATGGTAGTGAAATGTCGGTTCTCTCTTTCTACATTCTTAGCCCATCTGACACGGAACATCGTCACGCTATGCAATCGAGAGTAGATAAGCTCCCATATCTCTTCGACCCTTCTATAATCTCTTTTAATTACATTCCTGGTCATGGCTTCCATCGTCACCCCTGAGTTTTGGTCATCACTGTTTATATATTTCTCCTCCATGTATAACGTGTATCCGTTGATATCGTACGCTTGATAAGTCGCGAGGTTGGTCAACGGGCCATGTGCTAAGGCATATATGAGCGTTCCGTTCGGACAGCCCTCTTCCGAGGGATTAGCCAGAACTCTCTCTTTGAACCAATGAAAGAAAGTGGAGTTGTGCTCTCTAATAACTTCAGTGTCCGTCCTATGCACCCCACGGTCATGATACTTCTTTGCGATGGTCTCTTTGAGCAGTGTCACAAAATCTTCTAGCACATCTAGGTGTTGTAGCACTACTAAGTTTGCCCTGACAAGGTCATTTTGTCAGCCCGAGTGTAACACCCTCACATCCCTATGATCGTTGGTGTGACCTTTGCCTTCGAGCCTTCCACAGTGCTTGTTGACGGGCAAACCAACAACAGGGTCTCCGGTGTCTACTAGATAACTCTCACAGAAAGAGATGCTCTCTTTGGTCAGATATCCCTGGGCTATGCTTCCATCTGGACAGGACATGTTATGAACGAATCCTTTGATGACCCAATTCATCCTCTCGAACGGCATCATGTTGTGTAGGAATGTCGGCCCTAGGTCGATGATGTCGTCCATGATATGGACACACAGATGCACCATGACATCAAAGAACGCGAGCGGGAAGTACATCTCTAGCTCATTCAATATGACAAAAATATCTTCCTGTAGCCTATGGAGTTGCTTCACACTGATCGACTTTCGAGAGATAGCATCAAAAATTGTCATAAGTCAGTAAGCGTCTCACACACATATGTGTCCATAGTCCCTAAGTGCAACTCGGAGTAACTGCATCATCATCACATGTCAGTCGTGAGACTTCATCCTGCTAAACCATTTTTTCTTAGTGTCCATATATCTACTTATCTTCCCACAGTATCCGGAACTAACTCTGATTCTGGCAAGGCACTTGAACAATTGATCGACCACCTTCGGATCTAAGGTGAAGCAAGAGGGGGGGGGGGAGTATTGTTCTTCCTTCTTGTTTACTTTTTTGCCCCTATCTTCCGTCTCCATCTCAGTCTCCTCTGACGACTTTTTACAGGGCATTTGGAGATCTTTCCTGATATTCAAAAATTCCAAGTCTTTTCTTGCCTTCGGCCCATCCTTGGTCCTCTCCGGCATGTTCATCAATGTTCCAAGCAAACTCTCGATGATAATTTTTGTGATATGCATTTGATCAAGGCTATGAAGCGTGTCGAGTTTGGGCCTAAGTCCTAGAAAACAGATCTTGTCCTCAATACCTTCAGCAGCGGCTCTGGCGCCTTTTTCTTCGTGTTTCCCGCCGAGGGGCACTCTTCCAGTTCTTCAGTAACTCATATATTTCTGCACCGCTATGCTTATGTGGAGGACCTCGATGCTCAGCCTTAACATTGAATAGATCTCCATGCTTTCTCCACGGGCCATCCTTCTCGAGTAATCTTCGATGCCCCATGTACACGATTTTTGAAGACCCGCCATCTTTTGATAGCTGCTGAGAAGTTGTATCATCCATGCACCTCGTGCATCCGCAATATCCGTGGCACACCGGACCGGAGAGATAGCCATAACCGAGATAGTCCGGCACCGTCGTGATCAGCGCGACTCTCATGTAGAAATACTCTCCTTTGCTTGCATCCCATGTCTTGGCCGGCGTTGTCCATAAGGTCTGTAGCTCCTCTTTTAGTAACCCGATATACATATTTATATCATTTCCTGGTTGTGTCGACCCTTGAAAATAAGCATAGCCATGTGTATGTATTTTTCCTTCATACACAAGTAGGGGGAGGTTGTACATCCATACAAACACGGGCCACGTGCTATGATTGGTGTTCTGGTTGCCAAACGGATTCAACCATCACTAGTACCGCCAAGCATGATGTCCCTTGGATCATTTGCGAAAAAATCAAATTCAGTGTTTAATGCTCTCCACTGGCTAGCATCTGCAAGGTGTCTCAGCTTCAGATCATCTCCGTCATCTGGCTTCACCCTCTCTGTGTGCTAACGCATCCGCTTTGCTTCCTTAGGATCTACGAAATACCGTTGTAGATGCAGAGTGATCAGAAAGTACCATACAACTTTCTGTGGAGCTTTCTTTCCGACCTTTTTATATAGAGAAGCATTGCACTTTGGACAGATGGTTTTTTCCACGTGCTCGTTCCGATATATGATGCAATCATTGATGCATGTGTGATATCTAATGTGTGGCAGATCAAGAGGGCACACGATTTTCTTTGCCTCCTCGACACTGGTAGGATACATGCTTCCCGCGGGAAGAACCTTCTTTAGATACTTTAGAAGCTCATCCAGGCTTGCATCCGTCCATTTATTTTTTTGCTTTCGTCTTTAGAAGTTCTAGTGTGAAACTCAAGCGGGTCACCTCGGGATCGCAACCATCATACAAAGGAGTCATCGACTCTACCTCCAGTTGCACTAGTTTGGCCTCCTCTCTAGAAGCAGCTCTGTCGCTAGTCGTCTTCTTGCGAAGCAGGTCTCAAACATGGGGGTCCCGCATGGCTGAACTTAGTAGCGACAAAGACGGTGGCGTGTCTGCGTCTTCTCCGCCTTGAACTTCCTCTTCGCCATCGTCATTTCCGAAGCTGTCTTCCTCTTCGTGCACCATAATCGGTCATCTCTTCGTCTGGTGGCCCCATGTCGCGTTATTTCCTGCCCCATCAACGTCCTCCTCCTCATCATCATCTTCACTTATCCACCGAGTATGGCCATCCATGAAACCATGCATGAGCAGGTGTGCCTTCAATTTACCACCCTCAAACGGGTCGAGCCTGACTATTCCTTTGCATTTTTGACACGGACATACAACATCCTTCAGACTTTCTTCATACATGTCATCCACCGCAGATTTCCTGTATCTTTCCACCATCCTTCCATTGGCCTTCATGATCACTTGCACGCGGAGCAAATATCATAACCACCTATGCATGCATGGATTAAATTCATACAAAAATACGGCATGATCTTCCCTAAACATAGGACATATTGAGTTTGCCCGAAATTCGCCAAAACAGAATTGAATCGACATTTCGGCAAAACATAGGAAACTCATGTCACCCACATTATTTCAACAAATACAAAATGTAGGCAGCTCAAATTATGCCACACACAATTCGGTATATTCTCATATCGCCCATATATATATAGTTTCGATCCTATCCACCCAAACAATTTTTTTGCTCACTTATGTGTCGACAGGGATATCGAGCACCTTTATTCTTAATTACCTAGTAGCTCTTGATATAGCTCTAACTAGCTAGCTAGCTAGGGAGAGAGAGAGCTATGGAGAGAGAGGGAGGAGAGGGAGAGGAGAGGGAAGGAATTAATGGAAGGGGGTGGT
>LR738709.1:304039250-304092629 GCA_902687465.1 Secale cereale
AAGAGCGAGAGGGAGGTCTTTAATGGAGGGGTGGTGGAGGGGCAAAGAAGAGGGGGAGGAGGGGGAGCATTGAAAGGAACAAGCAATGTGCAAGGAAAGGGGGAGAAAGGGGAGGAGGAAGGGGGAAGGTGGTAGGTGGATGGCAGATATAGCAGTAGCGCGGGTCATCTATGCGCGCTACTGCTATGGGCGCCTGCAAAATATCTACGGCTAGGTGTTGCACTACCTATAGCGTGGGCTAGGAAAACACGCTACTAGTAAAATGTTACACATAGAAGAAATAGCACTAGCGCGCTTACGTAAACAGGTGTCACAGCCCTAGATTTGCTTGTAACTTTTTGCATGAAAGCATTCATGTCATCATGTTTAACTTCAAAGGAAACTTGAAGTGGGGATTGATCAAACCCTAGCACGAGAAATAATTCAAATAGGTTCAAATAAAATCTTTTTCAAAGAACCCAAAATGCCCTTTAGAAAAGTTCATCATTTTTGGAATGGTTGAAAACCTCTGTCAAAAATGTTGCACATATTTCTAGGACCATTCTGGATTTTTGAATTAAGTCATAAAGTATTTGCATTTGGGCATTTAGATGCTATAAATTACTTTAAATGTCCAAATAATCACGAACTGAAATAATTACTGTTGGAAATAATCCAAACAGTGGCCACAAGCAGTCTCATGATTTTTGAAAATGCTCTGGCATTTTTAATAAAGCCAAAACAAATGTAAAAAAATAGAAAATATAAACAGAATAGAAAAAAAAGAGAAGGACTCACCTGGTGCTTACGAGTAGCAGAGGCGGCCCAACTGGCCAGCCCAGCCCACCAGCCGCGCCAGGCAGCTGCTTCCTCTCGCCGGGCAGGTAGAGAGGAGCACGCCGGCGAGCCCGAGCACGCCACGCAGCTCCTCGCCTCCCTGCCTCGCGCCCCCGTGGCCTTCTCGCGACGCCAAGGAACATGGACGACCCCCCTGCACCCCTCCCCTCTCTCCCAGGACCGCTCCCCCTTCACTGCCCTCTTCCCGCAGCGCCACCGTCGCCGCCGTTCGCCATAGTCGTAGCCACTGCCGTCCCCTCGCCCTGTCACAGTGTCCAAGAGCTTCGCTGTCGTCCGCTACGCCGTCCTGCCGAGCCACACGACGTCGGGAGCTCTGCATCGCCGTTCCACCATCGTCTTCAACCTCGGAACGCCGGAGATCGCCGCCGTCGATTCGCCATCGTCAGCGCCTCCCCGAGCCCGCTTGTCTGCTCTGCGTGCCCATTATGAGCCCCTGCATCGAACCCCTCACTTCCCTGGCTCGTTTTCTTCCAGTAACGTCGATGCCCACTGGAGCCGATAGCTCCTCCCCGCCGGCCATGTCACCGACGTGGCCACCGTCACCTAGAGCTGCAACCGAGCTCAACGCAACGCCAGAAGCCCAAAACCCCCTCCTGTTGCTCCTGCTGTGCATCGTATCACCTAACCCGTCGGTGCCCGAACTCCGGCCACCGCACTTCCCATCGCCGCTGTCATTCTGGTCCTCCCCGGCGCGAGCTGATGGCTCCGTTCGATGCGGACGAGGACCAGCATCACGCCAAGCCCCTCTGCCGCTCTTTTGGTCGCCGGAGGGCGTTTTCCGATGCCCTTCGCCGTCTCTGGTGTTGCCGGTGACGAGCCACGGGTCAGCTCCATCGAGTTGACCCAGGTTTGACTTCCCCTAAGTCAATGACATGTGGGGCCGGCTTCTGACAAAAAATAGTGTAGGTTTTTAGTTAAGTGCTAATTGCTGAAATTAATTTAATTAGACATGGACATGTGGGCCCAGCCCTGTTAGTTATTAGTTAGGTTAAACTAACCTTAGTTAGTTAGCTCTGTTAGACTGACTTGTGGACCCCACATGTTAGGTTTGACCTGGACCAGCCCCTGTTGACCTGCTGACGTCAGCATGAATTCATGCTGATGCAGTAAGTATTTTCTGGGATTTAAAATAAATCAGAAATGATTTATTTATTTTAGAAAATACCTAAAACTTCTAAAAATCATATAAATTGAACCGTAGCTCCAAATGAAATAATTTATATATGAAAATTTATCAAAAATATATGAAGAATCTGTTTGTGGCATTTTCATGCATGTTTGAACAAGTTAAACCTGCTGATCAGGTCAAATCAATTAAATGACATTTAAATAACCACATGTGGAGTTTGAATTTGAACCTTTGGTTCAAACCAACTTCATTTAATATGGTTGCTAGTTGCATTAGCACAATCAACATCATATTGCCATGTCATGATCATGCATCATATTGTCGCATTACATTGATTGTGTTCTTTCTCTGTTTGCTGGTTTTGTCCCCTCTCTGTGGATGTAGCTCTGACGATGAGTTCGATGACACCGATGAAGAGTATTACTATCTTCAGAAGTGCCGGGCAAGCAAAACCCCATTGAGCATTCTGATACAATCCCACTCTCTCGCTCCTGCTCTCTTTTACTCCATTAGGACAACAACGTTTCTACTGCTATTTGCTGCGGTAGCTAAACCCCTTTTCCTCTGCATGACCTGTCATTGCCACAATAAATAGTTGAAACCCACTAGCACGAGTAGGAGTTGTTTGAGCCATGATGTGCCTACTCATTCATGCTTTCTGGTTATGCCTGCTATTGCTTAGAGTTGTGTCAGGTCTGATTCATTGGGGATGAATTGGAATGTGGTCATCAGGTCCTACTGTTGAGAGCTAAGTGTGTGAACACGATTTGGTAAAGGTAGCGATGAGAGGCCATGTAGGAGTACATGGTGGGTTGTCTCATTGAAACCGTCCTCAGGAACTGAGTTCTGTGTTTGTTGATCCATGAACAGCTACTACCACACGTTGGGCCCTGAAATATGACCCCGCTCGACTTATTAACCACCCTTGTCCTCTGTCCAGGAGTTGCAATTAGTTTTTGGAGTTTGTAGTATGCTGGAGGCCGTGCACAGCGCTGACCAGAGGGGTGGACTGTGATGCGGTAGGCACGTGGCACGGTGTACCGGGATGCCCATTTGGTGCCTCGAGAACCCTGTACACATCGTTCGGGGCCGTAAGTGGAAACCTCGGCCGGACTCCCTTCGGATGGAACCTGAATAAGCGATAAACCTGGACTAGGGACTTGTGTGGTTAGTCAGGTTGTGGTCTACACCCACGTTGGCTTGCCCTTGAAGTCTGTCGAGCACATGTCGTGTGTAGATGCTAAGTGGTGGAAACACGTGTGAAGAAGTACACCCCTGCAGGGTTATAAATGATCTATTCGAATAGCCGTGTCTGTGGTGAAGGATTTCTGGGTTGCCTATAAAGTTCATAGACAAGTGAAAGTGGATACTCTAAAATGCGCAAGATAAGCGTGAGTGCTATGGATGGCCTTCTCGTAGGGAGACGGGAGCGGATCCTTAGTGTTGTATTGATTGGTGAATATGTGGACTCGTGTGCGCCACCTCAAAAGAGTTACTTGCAGTCTTAGTTCAGAATAGCCACCAAGTCAAAGCTGGCTTGCTGCAGTCAAACTCCACCACCCCTTGTTGATACTGATGCATATGTAGCTAGTTGTGATGTAAGTCTTGCTGAGTACCTTTGTACTCCCGTTTGCTTAATTTATGTTTTTGCAGAGAGACTTCAGTCTCACTAGTGGTTCCGCGTGGACTTTGACGTTTAGCTTGTTACCTCAGCTACGATCTTGTACCCTTGGGAGGGTTTTGTAGATAGTCAGGCTTCTCAGCCTTTTTTCTTTTATAGTTGTCTGTACTCAGACATGTTATGCTTCCGTTGCCTGTATGCTCTGTATGTTGGGCCATGAGACCCACTGCTTGTCATAAATACTATGATGGCTCTTCTGGGCCTTTATCAATATGAGTCGTTGAGTTATGTTGTGATGCCATGTTGTGCAACACATACTTGCATGTTATGCGTATGTGTAATGTGTATTGCTATGTGTGGGATCTGTCGTGGAATTAACACGACAGATGTCCGGTTTAACGGACTTAGTTGAGGAACCATCGCACGGGTTAGCTTGAAGGGGTTAAAAGCACACAAAGGACACAGAAGGTTTATACTAGTTCGGCCCCTTCGATGAAGGTAAAAGCCTATGTCTAGTTTGGTTTGGTATTGCTTGGGCGTCGATGAACAGGGAGCTGATTGCTTGCCTGCGTCTCGACGGGTTGTTGCTTGTCCTTGAACCATCGCTGGGCCGTCCCTTTATATAGAGGTGACGCCCGGTCCGGTTTATAGAGTCCCGAGGCCGGCTCATATTTGTGTCCGCCTCAGTCTCTGCTCTTTCTTCCTTGTGTCTCAAGTTACATGATAAGACGGTTTACAAACTGTAATTCTATACATGGGCCCTTAAGCCTTCACTGGCCGTAACCTCTACTGAACTCACAATTATACAACTATATTATCATAATCCGGTTTATACCTGCTAGTAATATCCCTGACATTAGGCCCCAGAATGATTTGAACTTGTTCATATCAGTCTTCTCAATCTTGTATAACCTTCTTTCTTGTATCTTCTCAGGTTTTTGTAAACCGGCGATGACGTCATCTCTGGAAATCACTTGATTCGATCATGACATCACTTCCTCATTTATCGCGCACAGCTGTTCATTATCTTCGCTTTAAAGGCCATCCCGAGAATCGAGGCGATAGGGAATCTTTATCCAATCTCTTTCTTCCTCAAATCCCGCGCTTGCCGTTTCGTCTCTCCCCCTTTATAAATACCGCCACATCTCTTCTCAAGCTGCTTCCGCTCGTCTTCTTCCTCTGTCGCCCGAACCCGCCCTTCCGCCGTCGTCCGTCGAGCTCGCCGTCGCCTGCCAGTCCGACCGCTGCATCAACCTGAACGCGACCAGATAACTCCGCCGCCGCTTCCTTCTGCCTCAGGTACTCTTTTTCCCTCACTGTAGATCTGTAGCCTTAGGGTTCTTCCATGCCTCCGCCATTAGACCTTAAAAAGCTTCGGCTGTTCGTCCTATAAGCCATGCTTGTAGTAGTTTTAACCTTTAGATTTATCTTCGAAACTTGCTCTAGTTCCATAACTTTATGCTTTAGATCTATACTTCTCAGTTCACCCTTAGATCCATTTGCTCTGTATAAGAATCCCGTAGTTCTTCTGTAATAGACCTGCATAAATTTTCTCTTTCCCTTATCGCGTAGATCTTTTTTACCTTAGCTTTCTATAGAAACCTGTTTCTTCGTTCTCATAGATCTGTAAAATACTCGCCGGTTTAGTCGGTCATACATTGCTTCTGCAACGCATCAACGATGAACACGACGGTTTAGCTTCTTTCTTTTGTAGTCATAAACCGGTAATAGCTCGTTTCTTGCTTACTCCCGGGTTAGTAAGGCCATTAGTCCCTTGTCTAAACCGTCGTTGTGATTTTGCATATGTGATCCGGTTTATGCCTCTTCATTTAAATAATCCGGATTTCATACTTCACCCTTTCAGCACTTTCCTTCTGCTACTATGTCTGCCAAGCAGTTTGTTTCTTGTGACTGGGTCCCTTCCATCATTAGTGAAGAAGACTTAGTTAATGCTGCTGCAATTGGCACTCTGGGGCCTCAAGCAGTCTTAAAATGGCGGGCCCCAGGAAATGAATGTCCCCCTACTCCCAAAGAAGGAGAAGTTATTGTCTTCTTTGACCACATGGCCCGAGGCTTTAGTCCTCCCGGTTCAAAGTTCTTCCGGGACGTGCTTGCCGCTTTTCAACTTCACCCTCAGGATATAGGTCCTAACTCCATATCAAACATCTGCGATTTCCAAGTTTTCTCAGAGGTGTATCTTCAAGAGGAGCCGTCAGTCGACTTGTTCCGGGATTTTTTCCATTTGAACCGGCGAACTGAGTTCACTGGTGGACCTCATCAAGAACTAGGCGGGGTTAGTATTCAAAAGAGAAGAGATGCGATCTTCCCTCACGCTGCTCTCCATACACACCCCAAGGATTGGAATAAGTCTTGGTTCTACTGCCACGACACTTCACCTGAAGGAGAGAACCCACTGCCGGGTTATCGCGAGCATCATCTTCCTGAAGATCACCCTCTGCCGCAGCGTCTTAGCTCCTCAGACCGGCCCCGGTTCGCTTCTCAACTCGCCAGGCTCAAGGCCTTTATGGCCAACGGATTAACCGGAGTTGATTTTATGCGTTGCTGGCTTGCCTGGAGTATCCTCCCTCTGAGCCGGCGCTCCAGTTTGATGTGTAAGTATTCCGGAAAGCCGGATGATCCTCAACGGTTTACCGACGTAGTACTTTCTGAAACGGAAGTTATTGAATCTGCCAAGAAAATGCTCAATATCTCTTTGAAGGAATGTAGCCAAACCGGATTGGCTCCATACTATAAGAAGAACAAACTGCCTGCGGTAAGCCTTAATCTCTTCTGTTTGTTTTTAATCCGTTCTTTTAAATCGTCTTCCATTTATCTCTCATCTTTGCACAGGCCGACGATCCTTTCTGGAAAAGGAAGCCTCAGGATAAAGCAGGCAAACAGCTGCGCCGGAAAACCTTCGTTATTAAGAAGAAAAAGGCAGCTGCTGGCTCCGGTTCACATGTTGAAGAAGATGATCCGGACTCTGAGGTATGAGTTAATCCGGCTATGATTTGTTCACTTTTATCCAGACTTATGGTAATGGTGTCTTTTCATAGGATTTGGCTGAAGGAGATAAAGCGGCAGAAACTGAGGTAATCACTCTTTCTTCAGATTCAGAACCGCCTCCACCAAAAATTCGTCGGGTAGTCCAGAAATATCAGTTTTCTCATCCTTACGCTCAACTGGACCCCAATTTTCTTTTGAAGAAACAGCAACACGAAGCTCGCCGGGCTACACGCCATAGTGGCCTTGTAGTCGAGTCTTCTGGAATATCTCTTACTCCGGCCCGGAGGCGCCGCTCTGAGGTTTTACTTGCCCCAACTCTTCTTCATCCCAAAGCTGGACTTATATGCAAACCACTTAAACCGTCTGACCCTAATTATCAGGAGACTCCTTTATCTTCTTCTGGCGAATCCACTGCCACGCAAGTTCCAACTCTGAAGACTGTCCCTGGGTAAGTCCTTTATTTCATCCGGTTTACCTTTGCATTTGTTTTTGTGACTCTGACTTCTTTTCCAATTTCTTTCAGCAGGCCTAAACCTAGAAAAAAGGCAAAGGCCAGCCAGCCGGCTCCTGAGACTGCCACTGATAACCCGGCGGCTGATCCGGATGCAGTCGTCCCACCGGAAAATGAGCCTACAGTTCAGCGTGACGATCCTGCTCCTATGGATCACGATTATGCAACTGCTCCTGAAGATCCCAACACTGAAAATGTCCATGAACCAGCGAGTCCTGCCCGGGCCAACCCTCCTCGGACTAGCCCGGCTCCCGCTAGTCAGGTTCATACCGCTACTCCACAACCGACAGCTGCTCCTTCTCCGGATGTTCAAATAACCGGTACAGCCTACACCGCTCCTGCTGAGCCCGTTGTTTTAGCCAAGCATACAGCTAAAGCGGAGAAACTCCAGCAAGAGAAGGGCAAATGGAGTACAGACTTGTCTAGTTACGCCGAGCTGAGCGCCCAGGAGCTTTATTCCGGGTATTTGAACCGGCTTCATACCAGTCAGGATTATGAAGCGGGCTTGGTTAACATGATGAAGGACAAGTACGAGGTATCTTACTTGCCTTTTACTTTTTGCCTTTGCTGTATTTCTGTCTATATCATGGTAGCCCCCAAGTTCCGGTTTAACTATGTTAGAAAGTGAACCAGTACTTTCAAATGTGAGCCAATAATCTTACATTAGCCCCCAAGTGCCAGGGGCATAACTCAGTTTATGTGCCTGGGGCTTGTCTGAATCTTTCTTTTGATATTTCAGCTGCCCATTAGTCCCCAAGTGTCAAGTAGACAACTTGTTTGTGTGCTTGAGACTTATCTTTAATTATCACTCTTTGATACTTGAATTGCCCATTAGCCCCCAAGTGTCAAGTGGATAACTTGGTTATGTGCTTGAGACTTGTCTGAATTTTGTCCCTTATTCCACTTGATTTCCCTTGCAGGCTGATTTGAACCGGAGGGCTGAAGAAATAATTGAACTCCGGAATAGACTTGCTGAAATTGAATCTGCTGCTACGAAGGCCAAAAAAGATCTGGCGCTGAGCTTAACCACTGCTGAACAGTTGAAGAAATACTTTGAATCAGAGCGGGCAACCTGGGAAGTACAGAAAATGCTCTTGAAAAGGGAGCAAAGGACGCTGAGGAAGCTCTTAATCTGATGACAGAAGAGTTGACCCGTTTAAAACGGCAAATAGAACTTATGACTTCTGCCGTCTTCGGTAAATACTTAACCTGCACCTGCTTTCATCTCTGCAACCTTTAATCCGTTCCGGTTTAATTGTGACCACCATATGCAGGACGACGCGTCACCCATCTTGGGGATGATCTCCGGAAGAAACTCAAGGCCTCTTATACTCTGGTTGAGCAGCTGTATTCCGGCGCTCAGCAGATTATAAGTGCAATGTCCTTCAATAAACCGACCCCTACCACCATCCAAGGCACTCTGGAGAAGTTGTCTATCTTGCCTGCCCGCTTGGAAGAGGTGAAGAAGTCTGCTGCCCGAGCCGGTTCTCTCGTAGCGCTCACCAGAGCCAAAGCGTGGGTTCCAGACTTTGATCCGGAAGAAGCTCTGAACGGGTATCCCAGTACCAAAGAAGATGGATTGGCCTTCACTGGTAAAGACCTTCATGCTTTGACGAAGGAGATGCGTCCTCTTGCCAGCAAACTTGTTGTGGAATCAGATTTGACCAGGTATCATCCGGCGTACGATTTACAGAATGAGCGGGTGGATCGACCGGTTTATGATACTGTGAATCTAATCCCACCAGTGCGCCCCCACACTTTCGCCCCAGATGTTGATCCGTCTGATCTTATTATGGAAGAGATGTACTTCCGTGCTTTAACAAAAATCGATTGGTGCGCCCCTGACTTTTGGCCGCTTCAAGAAGACGAAGAAGCTCCGGAACATGTCGATCCTCAGCCGTCGCAGCAGGAGGAAGCATAGGCCACATAGTTTATCCTTGTAGTTGCAGTCTCATTTTGCTGGAAAAACTTTAATCCGTTCAGGCTTGTTGTGCCTTGTAATAGGATAGCTTAAAATGTTGTCCGTCTTGATCCGGATGTCCCAACTTGGCTTTGATGTTTGTCAATTGTAATCTTGTTGATATGGTTTATCTTGCGTACTATCTGTCTCTGCATAGATAACATTTAAAAGATGTCCTAGCGGTTTATCGCCGGACCGATTAAATTGCTCACAAAATATATCAAACAAGTGTCTGTTTACACCAGAAATAACTTCATACCTTTGATTAAGTATGCTTGATAGTCTTAATCCGGCGAACATTGCTATTTTTGAGGAAGCTCTTGGCTCCATTGGGGCGTACCCAATTATTTCGGGTTTAAAGGAACACCGGTTTAAATAATGCTGGAGCTCTGCGTCCAGATTTTTGAAGATATGTGGTCAACTTTGGAGTTGTCCCACTCCGGATCAAAGAACCATAAAACATAAATACAAAAAATACACGTTTGCAAATAAAACCACATAGTCGAAGATTTTTGCGAGCTGCCAGGCTCCAAATCGAGACTTCTGATTCGAATACGATCAGTAAACCGGACCATAGGGGCTAAGCTAGGATTCGAATACGATCCTAACCCCCTATTGGCCTTGAAAATTTAGCCAAGCAATGGATTCGAATACGATCCATTGAGCTTATGATTCGAATACGATCATACAAACCGGACCATAGGGGCTAAGCTAGGATTCGAATACGATCCTAACCCCCTACTGGCCTTGAAATTTTAGCCAAGCAATGGATTCGAATATGATCCATTGAGCTTATGATTCGAATACGATCATACAAACCAGACCATAGGGGCTAAGGTAGGATTCGAATACGATCCTAACCCCCTACTGGCCTCTGCCATGTTTTTGGTTCGAATACGACCTATGTTTGAACAGGAAGCCCTTCAGTGATCACAGCGGCAGAGTACATATATGGGAGTTGTCCTGCACAACCAGATAAACTGATCAAAGCATCTTATTTTCTTTAAAAATGACATATAGTAAGAGAAAATAAACTTTAGATGGTTATCACCATAAGATACTTATATTGGAAAAAAGGCTAATCCCCCAGTTTACCGAGGGTGCCGGTTTATTCATTAATCATAATATATACATAGGATACAGCAGAGCTCATGGTTCAGGTATAGTAGGGCCGCAAGAGGGCGATGTTCCACGGCCTCTTTGTCTCTTCCTCTGATGTCCGTGAGTCCTTGTGTTCTCGAACGTCCACTAGGTAATATGAACCGTTGTGTAGATTCTTGCTGACCACGAAGGGCCCCTCCCAAGGCGGGGATAGTTTGTGCATGTCTATTTGGTCCTGGATGAGCCGGAGTACCAAATCTCCCTCCTGGAACGTCCTGGTCTTGATCCGGCGGTTGTGATATCTGCGCAAGTCCTGTTGATAAATTGCGGACCGTGCTGCTGCTATGTCACGTTCTTCATCCAGCCGGTCCAAACTGTCCTGTCTTGCCTGCTCATTGGCCGCTTCAACATAAGCCGTCACCCGTGGCGAATCATGACGGATATCACTTGGAAGGACCGCTTCAGCACCATACACCATGAAGAAAGGTGTATAACCTGTGGACCGGTTCGGCGTAGTATTGATGCTCCAGAGGACAGAAGGTAGCTCCTCAACCCAGCACCCTGGTGTTCTTTGCAGGGGAGTCATAAGTCGGGGCTTGATGCCTCGCAAAATCTCCTGATTCGCTCTTTCAGCTTGACCATTGGATTGAGGGTGAGCTACAGAAGATACATCTAGACGAATATGCTCGCGTTGACAAAACTCTTCCATCTCTCCCTTATATAAATTGGTGCCATTGTCTGTGATGATGCTGTGTGGAAAGCCAAACCGGAAAATTACCTTTTTGATGAATTTAACCGCTGTTGCCGCTTCACACTTGCTCACAGGCTCTGCCTCAATCCACTTTGTAAATTTGTCCACAGCAACCAGCAGATGAGTTTTTTGATCCTGGGATCATTTGAAAGGCCCAACCATATCTAGCCCCAAGTCGCAAACAACCAAGTAATCGGTATCATCCGGAGCTCCTGTGCCGGAACAAGAGCACGTCGTGAAAATTTCTGACAAGCATCGCACTTTCGGACTAGATCCGCTGCATCAGCATGGGCTGTCAGCCAATAGAACCCATGTCGAAAAGCTTTAGCCACCAAGGATTTTGAACCGGCATGATGACCACAATCCCCTTCATGGATCTCGCGAAGGATATCACAACCTTCCTCAGATGACACACATCGCTGAAATGCTCCCGAAACACTGCGATGGTGAAGTTCTCCGTTTGCAATTGTCATGGACTTGGAGCGCCGGATTATCTGTCTTGCTTCGATCTTGTCATCCGGCAACTCCCCACGGCTTAGATATGCCAAATATGGGAGCGTCCAATCCGGAATAACATGAAGTGCTGCAACTAGCTGCGCCTCCGGATCAGGAACGGCCAGATCTTCCTCCGATGGTACCTGAACTGATGGACTGTGCAGCTCATCCAAAAAAGTATTTGGTGGCACCGGTTTACGTTGAGAACCTAGCCGGCTTAGAGCATCAGCCGCTTCATTCCTTCGCCGGTCGATGTGATCCACTTGATACCCTTTGAAATATCCTGCGACTGCTTCAACTTCTCGTCTGTAAGCTGCCATGAGAGGGTCTTTTGAATCCCACTTGCCGGATACTTGCTGTGCCACCAAATCTGAATCACCAAAACACTTGACCCGGCTCAAGTTGATCTCCTTAGCCATCCGTAAGCCATGAAGCAATGCCTCATATTCTACTGCATTGTTAGTACAAGGAAACATTAGACGGAGGACATAACAGAACTTGTCACCTCGCGGGTAAGTTAATACAACTCCAGCCCCCGAGCCTTCTAACTGCCTTGAACCGTCAAAATGAATCGTCCAATATGTAAGATCCGGCTTCTCCTCTGGTGCTTGCAGTTCCATCCAATCATTGATGAAATCCACCAACGCTTGAGATTTGATAGCGGTGCGTGGCACATACTTCAATCCGTGCGGGCTAAGCTCAATGGCCCACTTTGCCACTCTGCCAGTAGCTTCCCTGTTCTGGATTATATCCCCCAATGGTGCTGAACTGACAACAGTTATTGGGTGGCCTTGGAAATAATGCTTTAACTTCCGGTTTGCCATGAACACACCGTATACCAGCTTCTGCCAATGCGGGTACCTTTGTTTGGATTCAATGAGAACTTCACTGACATAATAGACCGGACGTTGAACCGGATATTCCTTTCCTGCTTCCTTGCGCTCGACCACGATGGCCACGCTGACTGCCCGTGCGTTGGCGGCGACGTATAACAGCAATGGCTCATTATCAATAGGGGCAGCAAGGACCGGTGGTTCTGCCAGTTGCCGCTTCAAATCCTCAAACGCAGCGTTTGCCTCCTCACTCCATATAAACCAGTATGTCTTTTTCAGCATCTGATAAAGCGGAATTGCTTTCTCTCCCAGACGGCTGATGAACCGGCTTTAATGCTGTGATCCGGCCAGCGATACGCTGAACATCATTGATGCAAGCTGGTTTAGTCAAAGATGTGATTGCCTTGATCTTCTCCGGATTGGCTTCTATTCCTCTGTTTGACACCAAGAATCCAAGAAGCTTGCCCGCCGAAACACCGAAAGCACACTTCTCCGGATTAAGCATCATTTTATAGGCTCGAAGATTGTCAAAGGTCTCCTTGAGGTCCTCCATTAGTGTATCCTCCTTCCTTGATTTCACCACAATATCATCCAGATAAGCATGAACATTCCTCCCTATCTGCCCCTTAAGACAATTCTGTACGCAACGCTGGTAAGTTGCTTGGGCACTCTTGAGCCCAAAAGGCATAGACACATAGCAAAAAGCACCAAACGGGGTTATGAAGGACGTCTTCTCCTGATCTTTAACTGCCATCTTGATCTGGTGATACCCTGAATATGCATCCAAAAAACTTAGCCGCTCACATACCGCCGTAGCATCAATGATCTGATCAATACGAGGGAGAGCAAAAGGATCAGTTGGACAAGATTTGTTTAGGTCTGTGTAATCTACACACATTCTCCACTTTCCATTTTTCTTTAATACCAGCACCGGATTAGCCAACCACTCCGGGTGAAAACTTCATCTATGAACCATGCGGCCAAAAGCCTGGCCACTTCTTCTCCTATAGCCTTGCGCCTTTCTTCGTTGAAGCGGCGCAGATATTGCTTGACCGGTTTAAACTTCGGATCAATGTTAAGACTGTGCTCAGCGAGTTCCCTCGGTATACCTGGCATGTCAGAAGGTTTCCAGGCAAAGATATCCCGGTTCTCACGGATGAACTCGATGAGCGCGCTTTCCTATTTAGGATCAAGGTTAGCGCTGATAGTGAACTGCTTGGATGAATCGCCTGGCACAAAGTCAACTTGCTTGGTCTCCTTCGCAGACTTAAACTTCAATGCCGGATCATGCTCTGTAGTTGGCTTCTTCAACGGGGACATATCTGCCGGATCAACATTGTCCTTGTAGAACTTCAACTCTTCCGTAGCACATACTGCCTCCGCATAAGCAGCGTCTCCTTCTTCACACTCCAATGCAATCTTGCGACTTCCATGAACCGTGATTGTTCCTTTGTGACCCGGCATCTTGAGCTGTAGATAAACATAACACGGCCTGGCCATAAACTTGGCGTAAACCAATCTTCCAAACAGAGCATGATATGGGCTCCGGATCTTGACAACTTCAAAGGTTATCATCTCCGACCTGGAATCCTGTTCATCTCCGAAGGTAACTTCCAGGTCAATTTTCCCAACTGGGTAAGCTGATTTACCTGGCACCACTCCATGAAACACCGTGTTTGACTATCTTAGCTTCTTATCCGTCAGCCCCATGCGACGGAAAGTCTCATAATATAAGATATTGATGCTGTTGCCGCCGTCCATGAGGACTTTGGTGAATTTGTAGCCACCCACCTGTGGTGCCACCACTAAAGCCAATTGGCCCGGATTATCAACTCGCGGCGGATGATCCTCTCGGCTCCACACGATAGGTTGCTCCGACCAGCGCAGGAACTGTGGTGTTGCCGGTTCAACCGCATGGACCGCCCGTTTTAAGCTTTTCTGATCCCGTTTGCACAAACTCGTAGTGAACACATGATACTGCCCGCTACTCAACTCCTTCGGATTACTCTGATATCCGGACTGCTGCTGCTGCTGACGCTGCTGATTGCCCTGGTTATTGTGATTACCCTGGCCCTACTGTTGGATGTTTTGGTTATTATAACCACCCTGACCATGCTGCTTATTGCCTTGGTTATTGTAACCGCCCTGACCATACTGATTATTGCCTTGGTTATTATAACCACTGTTGTTGCCACGGTATCCTGATCCAGAGCCGTTCCCCTGGTGACCCGGACCGTAAAACCCGGGGCCTGATCCGCCGCCAGGTGGCCTGTTGTTAGATCTGAACCGGCTCATGGCTTTCATCATGGCCTTGCATTCTCCTATGGTGTGTTTAGCTGGATGTTCTTTTGATCCGTGTTTCGGGCAAGGCTCATTCAACTCTTGCTCCCAGCTAACGGCCCCTCCGTCGGTTTGTAGAGGCGGTTTACCCTTGTTGCGCTGAAAGCCCCCTTGAACTTGGGTATTGGCCACGAAATCAGAGCCACCCTCTGCCTTTCGTTTACCTAAGAAGCTTGTTCTGACCGGATTAGCCTATGCCGGTTTACCGGGCTTATTGGCTTTTCCAGTTTTATCTCCATCCGCTTCTGGATACTTAGTGTTGTCAGAGTCCCCGTACTTCACCAGAGCGCTCATGAGAGTTCCCATGTCATTACAATCCCGTTTGAGCCGTCCCAGCTTTAACTTCAGAGACTCAAACCGGCAATTGTTTTCCAGTGTCACTATTGCCGTACTGGGATTGATACCGTTCGAAGAGTGCAAGATTTCTGATACTCGCCGCACCCATGCACTTGTAGGCTCCTGGTCTCCTTGTATACAGGCTGCCAGATCCACCACTGACATTGGCTGCTTGCACGTATCCTTGAAATTTTTGATAAACTGGCGGCGTAACTCTCCCCATGATCCGATGGAATTAGGTGGTAAGCCCTTCAGCCAAGTCCGGGCTGTACCCTCAAGCATCATGGTAAAGTACTTCGCGCAAGCCGCTTCATCCACGTCCAGCATCTCCATAGCCATCTCGTAACTCTCAACCCAAGCCTCTGGAGCTAAATCTGCTGTATAATTAGGTACTTTCCGTGGACCCTTGAAATCCTTGGGTAACTTCACGCTCCGTAGAGCGGGGACAAGACACTGCACCCCAAAGGAACTCGTCGTGACTCCTGTTTGTGTTGTGGTTGTGTGAACCAGCGTCGTTTGGCGGACCTCCTCGCGGGCCGCAGATCTAACCCGGTTTGCCTCCTAAGCTAGCGCCTCTGCGCCAGCCGGATTATCTTGTCTGTGACGGTGTCGCCTCCGTTCGCTACTGGACACCTCAGGTTCTTCCCAATGCCTAGTATAACTCCGGCTGTGGCGGGGTGTTGAATGAAGCCTTTTCCTGCTATAAGAATACGCTTGCTGTTGTATCAACGCCGTGTTAAGAAGATCCTTGACCCGGCGTGCCTCCATAGCCACGGGGGATGTCCCCTCAATGGGTAAAGCAGCCAGGCGTGAAGCGGCAGCAACAATGTTATCCAAAGGGTTTGAGTAATGACCCGGAGGAGTGGGGATGTGAGGTGTGGACGTAACCCGGCGATCTTGCTCCGCAGTGGGCTATCGGACCGGTTCACCCCTCACTGGGGCCGTCCTCCGGTTTACCTCCGGATCATTGCTAGCTCCCGCTCCTGGCGTCCCGAAGAGATTCATCGCCTCATAGACCGGCGGTAAACGAGACGGGTGCCTTCTATCCCTTACTCCTTGCACAGAGGCTTGATCCATCCTTAACTAAAAAGCCCGAGAATCCAGCTCTGCCTGTCTTGTTGCTATCATAGCTTTCTCTGCCTTCAGATCCTCTCTTGCTTGCTCGATCCGGCCCCTCAGCTGCTGGATTTCTGCATCGTGCTGCGCCTTGTCTACGGGAGCCACCACTGCTACTGCCCGTGCTGTTAACTCCTCTACCAAGGTTGATAGAGCGTCAGCGGCCGAGGGAGCTTGCCCGCTCCCCCCTGCTCCGGCTGTGAACGCCCCTGTCACCGTGGGCTGTGACGTAGGCTGTGATCCGGCCATAAAGACAGCCACCCGGTTTGGCATATCAAAGGGGTCCGGAATACTATCTCCGTCGGACACACCCTCAGATCGGCCGTCCCGCAACAGATACAAGGATTCAGTCTCTCCGGATGATGATTCATCGTCGGAATAGACAACTGTCTCACCACCAGAATCCGGTCCGTCCTCGGCTTGGACTCCGTGAATCGCTCTGACGAAGACGCGCTTCATGGCAGGCTGAATCCGAGCCGATCTCGCACGCTGAGCCGGCTCGACGATGTTGGGGAAGACGTCCGGCTCAGGTCCCGGTTCACCAATCTTGCCGATGAAGACGTGGATGCCGCCAAAGGGAATCCGGTACCCGTATTCGATTGAATCGGCCTCCGGTCCCCAGCTTGCGTCGTCGATGTAGATCCGGCCGCGACGACTCTTGGTCATCCGGCCGACTGCGTAGCCCCTGAGCCCTTCTAAGCTGCCCTTCAAGAACTCGAAACCATCGTGCGGAGGCCCCACGGTGGGCGCCAACTGTCGTGGAATTAACACGGCAGATGTCCGGTTTAACGGACTTAGTTGAGGAACCATCGCACGGGTTAGCTTGAAGGGGTTAAAAGCACACAAAGGACACAGAAGGTTTATACTAGTTCGGCCCCTTCGATGAAGGTAAAAGCCTACGTCTAGTTTGGTTTGGTATTGCTTGGGCATCGATGAACAGGGAGCTGATTGCTTGCCTGCATCTCGACGGGTTGTTGCTTGTCCTTGAACCATCGCCGGGCCGTCCCTTTATATAGAGGTGACGCCCGGTCCGGTTTATAGAGTCCCGAGGCCGGCTCATATTTGTGCCCGCCTCGGTCTCTGCTCTTTCTTCCTTGTGTCTCAAGTTACATGATAAGACGGTTTACAAACTGTAATTCTATACATGGGCCCTCAAGCCTTCACGGGCCGTAACCTCTACTGAACTCACAATTATACAACTATATTATCATAATCCGGATTATACCTGCTAGTAATATCCCTGACAGGATCCGACACCTAGTTGTTTACCCTTGGTAGCCTATCTTACAGGGAAATGCCTCCTAGTGCTTCCACTGAGCCTTGGTAGTTTTCTACTGATCCGAAACACTTAGGCTGGCCCGCATGTGTCCTTCTTCGTTCTTGTGTCCGTCCCTTCAGGGAAATGTCACGCGTTGTTCCTTTAAGTCTGTGTAGCTTTCTACGAATTGGGTTCATATGTTGATGACTGACACATTCGTTGCTGGGTCATGTATGCCTGTCCCTGTAATTTCGGACCACTTTTGGTTTATAACTTGTCATGTCGGCCCGGGTTCTCTGTCATATGGATGCTAGCGACACTATCGTATACGTGAGCCAAAATGCGCAAACGGTCCCGGGCCAGGTAAGGTGGCACCCATGGGGATACCGTGCGTGAGGCCGCAAAGTGATATGATGTGTTACATGCTAGATCGATGTGACTTAGGATCGGGGTCCTGACAACTTTGGTATCAGAGCCTGACTGCCTGTAGAATTACCAAGCCAAACTGGTCGAAGTCGTGTCTAGAAATTCTTTAGTTATATAAGGGAATTGATTGTGGAAGGGAACGTAAGGCTCTTTTTACTCCTTTACCCTATGCCCTTCTGATCTATGTCACCTTCTTCTATTCCACGGGGATTAAGAAACTAGGCTTCCCATTCCATTTATCAGGATCACGTTAATGGTGGATTCAACTCTCAGTTCAGTTTCTACTACTTCCGTGTCTTGAACAGTTGGTCTCAGAACCATGACATTGTTATGTTATGTGGTTATGCCACCATTCTGCAGGATCTCTCAAATCTTTTGAGCATTTACAGCCGTTATGCTGTCCGTGTCATCCTAGGTTTCTAAACAATCTGATGCATTTGCAAATCTTCCCTCCCTGTTCCCGATATCCTTTTGGGCCAGACTAATCACACTAATCGGTGTGTTGAGGTACTCCGTTGCCTCGACATATTTGTTGAAGCCATCAGGAAACTAGGATATCATAGATAGCCACCCAGTAAAACGACCTTGTGTTGTGTTCTCAGTGTGATGATTCTGGCCTTTATCCTCGAAAGCATCCCGTGATACCATTTAGTTAGTAGGCATTCTATTCCTGGGTTCTTGAACCCAAGATTCACTCCACTTACCTCCTGTTGATAGTGTTTGCTCGTTCCTTTAGGATATTAGTAACCTTGTGATAGTCCTCGAGGTCCGTGGTTATCGTTCTTCCAATACCATGAACCATCATGGCAGAAGTTCTTTTGAACCAAAAGATCACAACCAGAGTGCTCTTGATGAGTTCTCCACTCCACATTGTGACTCTGCCAATTCCACCTTCCTGCATGGGTTATCCGGAAGAAATATGTTGAAAGTTCGACATGCTAATCTATGCATCCACAACTCAGAAAGTTATATGTTCCTTTGAGTTGTCCATTTTAGTTGTATTATGACCCCCATCTATCAGTTGATAGTCAGGAGTAGTTGTGCATTCGTGTTCATCGATGCCGTTTACTCTTGTGGTCCGTCAATCCATTCTATTTCAGAATGACTAGGAGAAACAAACTCCAGTACCTCATCCATATCTAGGATTGGGTCAAAGCAGTTGTATTCCGTAGATCAAAATGCCAATCCAGCTTTTGCTCTGCTCTACCTTGGGGTGTTACCCTCTTTTATGTCAAGTGTGTCATGGGAATTACACAACCTCCTATGAACTCTTGATACAGTGATACTTCTCGCCATCATCATTCATTCCTTGGTTATTGTAACTGGCATACTAACAAGTGAATCGTGATGTGTGAAATCAATACTCCTAGCAACTCCGTTGCTTGGTAGTTAATGGACGATAATCCCATTCTTAGTGTGCTGGTTACTGAATCGTCATCCTAAAATTGATCGTGCTACCTAGTCCATTTTTTCTGGTGCACTCTGCGATCAATGAGTCAGGATTGTGTAAATCCCTTGTTCTCGTGATCATATCGTCTTGCCCTGAAAAGCAAGATTGTTCTCGAGTTTAGTAACATATCGGTGGTTCGTGATTTTCCGAATATCTTCTTGGAAGTATTACCAGGTTGTTCCCTGTCCGCTATGTTGAGTTCGTGATCAAGTTGGTTTTCTTATAAACCACCCCTTCTCCAAGAATCCACGTTGGATACCCTGAACTAGTTGGTTAAGCTAAACAACAACTTGGAGAGTTGGAAGATAAAAGCTTGCCTGACTTAGTTCCTTCCAAGGGATATCTTGTGTGTGTGTGTGTGTGTGTTGAAGAAAGATGACTTCATCGATTGAGCCTCGTGATCAATTTTTGGATCTATTGTCTTATCCGAACTTTGATTTGAGTGTGGGCTATCGTCAAGTCAAATCAGAACCAATGGTATTCATAATGTTGTCTTACTCGTGGTTGTTCCATCGAGCATACACCATTATATCTTTTGGGTCTGACCAATGCTATCACCTTGTTCACATTGTCATGGAATTCCATCTATATGCAAACCTGGATGAATTATAGTTGAGCCCATCGACTACATCCTTGTCCTCTCCATGATTTTGTTGGACATTAAGCTAGTGTTGGAAACTTTGTAAGCATTGCCTTCGTGTCCCGTTCATCAGGCATATGTTGGATGAGAGAAGAGACTTTCTCTAATTCATGTGTAATTGATGTAAGTTGCCACCGTGAGTTTGAGAAAGTTTATTTTGCCTCCCCTGGAATCGTCCCAAGTCAGTCATGCACATGTGTGAAGTATTCTATGGTTTGGAGATTTGCAACCTTCACTCTATATGTCCCCCTAGGACACCAAGCCACTGATTGATTTGTGTTAGGAGAAGATGTTCCTTCTTAAGAGCATGCCTTATGCAAGGACTTTGTAATCCGTGATGATGGTTCCCAACCAGAACTCGATAGTGTTTTGTTGTAAGACTACTATGTGGTCATGCTTGTCTTTGACAACATGATCACGGGCATGTAGCAGAACCCGCTCATGTTTTGGAGCTTGCTATCATAGTTCATTTCCCGAGAATCTCGCTACGTCATCTCGTCGGTTGTCTTGTAAACTTTCTTTCTGAGACATGTTGTCTGAAATATCCTGTTACCAACCAGATCTCAATCTCAGGCAGATATCATGGTTGGAACATTCCCAACATTTTCATTTTGTTCCCAGCTTGCACCTCAGCACCTGTTGTTCAAGATCATCTTCACAGTGGTCCTACCATGGGTCCCATCCATTTCCGATGATGGGCAAAATCATCTATTGTGTTGTCTTCAACAAGGTAGTCCACATCATCATTCCTAGTCCGACTATGTCATTCCTTTGGACTCCTTCAAATGATCGCTTGAGTTTTGCCTTAGGCCGGTATAGGGAATTTCAATGATCTCTATATCAAAAGTAATTCTTTTTGCCACTTAAGGGAATAATTCTACGAGGCACCTTCTCTAAGGTGCCCCATCTGGTGACATCGATCACCATATTCTTTAAGTGTGGAATTATTGCCTACCAAGTGAACCTTCATCATTTGTTTCACTCCATCCCTCTGGAGGAGTGTTCCGTGTCTCAGCTCAAGAGATGTTTCAACGTCTCACTCCATGAGTTGATCTTGAGTTGCTCAATCTTTCACAAGATCAATTACCGCAGAGTTTCTTTCGTCGTCACCGTGTTGGACAACGACCTCGAAAGCAATGATATCAAGATCAACATGATGCAAGCAATCAACATTCTTATGAAGTGCATTTGGATCGAGAAGATTGTGTTAGCTTGTGTCCCCTCTGATTTCTGACCTCACGTCTTGAATCTCGGGACGAGATTCTTGTTTAGTGGGGGTGAGTTGTCACAGCCCTAGATTCGCTTGTAACTTTTTGTATGAAAGCATTCATGTCATCATGTTTAACTTCAAAGGAAATTTGAAATGGGGATTGATCAAACACTAGCACCAAAAAGAATTCATATAGGTTCAAATAAAATCTTTTTTCAAAGAACCCAAAATGCCCTTTAGAAAAGTTCACCATTTTTGGATTGGTTGAAAACCTTTGCCAAAAATTTTGCACATATTTCTAGGACCATTCTGGATTTTTGAATTAAGTCATAAAGTATTTGCATTTGGGCATGTAGATGCTATAAATTACTTTAAATGTCCAAATAATCATGAACTGAAATGATTACTGTTGGAAATAATCCAAACAGTAGCCACAAGCAGTCTCATGATTTTTGAAAATGCTCTGGCATTTTTAATAAGCCAAAACAAATGTAAAAAATAGAAAACAGAAACATAATAGAAAAAAGAGAGAGAAGGACTCACCTGGTGCTTACCAGTAGCAGAGGAGGCCCAGCTGGCCGGCCCAGCCCACCAGCCGCGCCAGGCAGCAGCTTGCTCTCACCAGGCAAGCAGAGAGGAGCACGCCGACGAGCCCGAGCGCGCCACGTAGCTCCTCGCCTCCCTGCCTCACGCCCCCGTGGCCTTCTCGCGACGCCCAGGAACGTGGATGACCCCCTGCACCTCTCCCCTCTCTCCCAGGACCCCTCCCACTTCCCAGCCCTCTTCCCACAGCGCCACCGTCACCGCCGTTCACCGTAGTCGCAGCCACCGCCGTCCCCTCGCCCTGTCATAGTGTCCAAGAGCTTCGTCGTCGTCCGCTACGTAGTCCTGCCGAGCCACGCGACGCCGAGAGCTCTGCATCGCCGTTCCACCGTCGGCTTCAACCACGGAACGCCGGTGATTGGCGCCGTCGATTCGTCGTCGTCAGCGCCTCCCTGAGCCCGCTTATCTGCTCTGCGTGTCCACCGTGAGCCCCTGCGTCAAACCCGTCTCTCCCCTAGCTCGTTTGCTTCCTCTAACGTCGATGCCCACTGGAGCCGATAGCTCCTCGCAGCCGGCAATGTCACCGCCGTGGCCACCGTCACCTAAAGCTGCAACCGAGCACACAGCTGAGCTCAACGCAACGCTAGAAGCCCAAAACCCCCTCCTATTGCTCCTATTGTGCACCGTAGCACCTAACCCGTCGGTGCTCGAACTCCGACCACCGCACTCCCCATCGTCGTCGTTGTTCTGGTCCTCCCCGGCGCGAGCTGATGGCTCCGTTGGATGCGGACGAGGACTAGCATTACGCCAAGCCCCTCCGCCGCTCTTTTGGTCGCCGGAGGGCGTTTTCCGATGCCCTCCGCCGTCTCTGGTGTTGCCGGCGACGAGCCACGGGTCAGCTCCGGCGAGTTGACCAGGTTTGACTTCCCCTAAGTCAATGACATGTGGGGCCGGCTTCTGACAAAAACAGTTTAGGTTTTTAGTGAAGTGCTATTCATTGTCATTAGTTTAATTAGACTTTGACATGTGGGCCCAACCCTGTTAGTTATTAGTTAGGTTAAACTAACCTTAATTAGTTAGCTCTGTTAGACTAACGTGTGGACCCCACACATCAGGTTTGACCTGGACCAGACCATGTTGACCTGCTGACGTCAGCATGAAGTCATGCTGATGCAGTAAGTATTTTCTGGGATTTAAAATAAATCAGAAATGATTTATTTATTTCAGAAAATAGCTAAAACTTCTGAAAATCATATAAATTCATCCGTAGCTCCAAATGAACTAATTTTATATATGAAACATTATCAGAAAAATATGAAGAATCTGTTTATGGCATTTTCATGCATGTTTGAACAAGTTAATCCTGCTGATCATGTCAAATCAATTAAATGACATTTAAATAACCACATGTGGAGTTTGAATTTGAACCTTTGGTTCAAACCAACTTCATTTAATATGGTTGCTAGTTGCATTAGCTCAATCAACATCATATTGCCATGTCATGATCATGCATCATATTGTCCCATTGCATTGATTGTGTTCTTTCTCTGTTTGCCGGTTTTGTCCCCTCTCCGTGGACGTAGCTCCGACAATGACTTCGATGACACCGATGAAGAGTATTGCTATCTTCAAAAGTGTCAGGCAAGCAAAACCCCATTGAGCATTCCGATACAATCCCACTCTCTCGCTCTTGCTCTCTTTTACTGCATTAGGACAACAACGTTTCTACTGCTATTTGATGCGGTAGCTGAACCCCTTTTCCACTGCATGACCTGTCATTGCCACAGTAAATAGTTGAAACCCACTAGCATGAGCAGGAGTTGTTTGAGCCATGATGTGCCTACTCATTCATGCTTTCTAGTTATGCCTGCTATTGCTTAGAGTTGTGTCAGGTCTGATTCACCGGGGATGAATTGGAATGTGGTCGTCATGTCCTACTGTTGAGAGCTAAGTGTGTGAACATGATTTGGTAAAGGTAGCTATGAGAGGCCATGTAGGAGTACATGGTGGGTTGTCTCATTGAAACCGTCCTCAGGAACTGAGTTCTGTGTTTGTTGATCCATGAACAGCTACTACCACACGTTGGGCCCTGAAATATGACCCCGCTCGACTTATTAACCACCCTTGTCCTCTGTCCAGGAGTTGCAATTAGTTTCTGGTGTTTGTAGTATGCTGGAGGCCGTGCACAGCGCTGACCGGAGGGGTGGGCTGTGATGCGGTAGGCACGTGGCACGGTGTACCAGGACAACCGTTTGGTGCCTCGGGAACCCTGTACACATTGTTCAGGGCCGTAAGTGGAAACCTCGGCCGGACTCCCTTCTGATGGAACCTAAATAGGCGATAAACCTGGACTAGGGACTTGTGTGGTTAGTCAGGTCGTGGTCTACACCCATGTCGGTTTTCGCTTGAAGTCTGCCGAGCACATGTCGTGTGCAGACACTAAGTGGTGGAAACACGTGTGAAGAAGTACACCCCTGCAGGGTTTCAAATGATCTATTCGAATAGCCGTGTCCGCGGTGAAGGACTTCTGGGTTGCCTATACAGTTCATAGACAAGTGAAAGTGGATACTCTAAAATGCGCAAGATAAGCGTGAGTGCTATGGATGGCCTTCTCGTAGGGAGACGGGAGCGGATCCATAGTGGTGTATTGATTGGTGAATATGTGGACTCATGTGCGCCACCTCAAAAGAGTTACTTGCAGTCTTAGTTCAAAATAGCCACCGAGTCAAAGCTGGCTTGCTGCAGTCAAACTCCACCACCCCTTGTTGATACTGATGCATATGTAGCTAGTTCTGATGTAAGTCTTGCTGAGTACCTTTGTACTCCCGTTTGCTTAATTTATGTTTTTGCAGAGAGACTTCAGTCTCACTAGTGGTTCCGCATGGACTTCGACGTTTAGCTTGTTACCTCAGCTACGATCTTGTACCCTTGGGAGGGTGTTGTAGATAGTCAGGCTTCTTAGCCTTTTTCTTTTGTAGTTGTCTGTACTCAGACATGTTATGATTCCGTTGCCTGTATGCTCTGTATGTTGGGTCATGAGACCCACTGCTTGTAATAAATACTATGATGGCTCTTCTGAGCCTTTATCAATATGAGTTGTTGAGTTATGTTGTGATGCCATGTTGTGGAGCACATACTTGCATGTTATGCGTACGTGTAATGTGTATTGCTATGTGTGGGATCTGACACCTAGTTGTTTACCCTTGGTAGCCTATCTTACAGGGAAATGTCTCCTAGTGCTTCCACTCAGCCTTGGTAGCTTGCTACTACTCCGAAACACTTAGGTTGGCCGGCATGTGTCCTTCTTCGTTCCTGTGTCTGTCCCTTCAGGGAAATGTCACGCGTTGTTCCTTTAAGTCCTTGTAGCTTGCTACGACTTGGGTTCATACGTTGATGACCGACACGTTCGTTGCTGGGTCATGTATGCATGTCCATGTAATTTAGCGCCACTTTTGGTTTATAACTAGTCATGTCGGTCCGGGTTCTTTGTCATATGGATGCTAGCGACACTATCATATACGTGAGCCAAAATGCGCAAACAGTCCCGGCCCAGGTAAGGTGGCACCCGTGGGGATACCGTGCGTGAGGCCGCAAAGTGATATGATGTGTTACATGCTAGATCGGTGTGACTTAGGATCGGGGTCCTGACAACAGGCCCTATAGATCCTAAACTAACAGTAGCGCCGGTTAGACAACCAGCGCTGCTAATATTTATTGATCAGGGGGTGTGGTGTGGCATACTTAGCAGTAGCGTGGTACAAGGAAACAAGTGCTGCTGCTAATGAATACTAGTAGCACTCTTTCTACACAGCGCTACTACTAACTACTAGTAGTGTCGGGTCATAAACAAACGCTACTGGTAAAATTCTATCTACAAGCATTTTCCTAGTAGTGCTCTATGCAGGCCGAGCGCTTCACATCATCAATCCACGGTCACGCATCGACGAGCCGCTTCACCAAGCCGAAGTAACTACTAGGGATCGTCTCGGTTATCCAGAGGTGGACTATTAAGTCCTTCATAGCCGAACCTGCCACCCCATGCAGCTCCATGAGCTTTTTCAGCTGGTCGTTGAGAGGCGTCGGGTGTTCCAGTGCAAGAAATTGCGATCAGAGCAGCTTCTCCATCGAGTTCCCCTCCTGGGCTCTGAAGAACTGTGCGATGTCGGCGGCACTCTACGGGAGATCCGCAAACGCGCTTGGAGAACTCCACACCCGGGTGAGCAAAGCATACCTCTGACCTCCAAAGATACTCTGCAAAAGAAAGGTCGTACTAACCGCTATCTACCTCGCCTGGTGGATCTCTTCGCGAGCACTCCAGGACTCGCTCCGCACCTCTTTGGCCTCATGGAGATCCTTAGTAAGCTCCGATGATTGGTCCAAAGTCTTTCGCTCTAACGCCTCGCATTTACGTACGGCGTCCTTGAGCTCCTGCTGGACTCTTGCTACCCGAGCTTCATGTTGGCAGCGGGTAGCTTGTTCAGCCTCTAGTTCGGCAACCGCTTTGTCAGCAGCTGCCTTACTAGCCTCAACCTCCTTCTTGGCCTGAGGAAGGGCGACCTTGAGGGTCTCGATCTCGGCTGCGCCAGCTATGATTATAATCACATCATCCAATGGGTTAAACTCTCAATATACATATCATCTTTCATATAAAAAAAAAATTCTAAGTCTGCATAGCTTGCGTTTCATCGAACCGCTTATTAATGCGGTTGAGTTGCTCGTCAGCTTCCTGAAGTTTCCGATTGAGATCGGAAACCTCTATGGCCTGGGCGGTTGCCGCCAACGAGGAAGCCTGTTTCAATTAACGGCACAATATGTTATACTCCCGAATACTGTATGGATCCTCTATCTGATTCCTTTCAAAATCGGACAGAGCATCAGGGGCTATTGCTCGTACACAGGCTTTATATCCTACACTAATGAAATATTAAGTTCTCTGTAGAGTATTATGTCGCATACCTCAAAGCCTGTTAGTAGGCTATGGAAGGCTTCATTCAGTCCGCTCTTAGTAGACTGGATCTTCCCCATAACCGCACCCATCAGAGTGCGGTGGTCCGCTACAATGGAAGCACTTTGCAGTGCTTCTCTAGAGCATTGGGCACCTCCGGGCTAACGGAGGCTGCCGCTGGAGCTGGTGCTCCTCCCCCTTTCGCAGGGGATTGCTTACTCGATTCCGGAGCCAGCTAGCCATCGGAATGGTGTTCGACGCAAGCCTAGATTGGGTGGGCTCCCCACTGTCGGTTGCCATGGGAACCGTTTCCCTTTGGTCTTCGGCAACCGAGGTATTGACCTCGGTCAACCACCTATCGGTCGCGCTCATCCCCTCTTGGGCAGGGGATGTCCGCGGGGACGAAACCTCGATGTCCCCCATGACGGTAGGCGAGGGGGCTTGCGGCGACGTCTCGCTCTCCACCATCTCAGCTGGTAGAGAGTTTCCCTCTGATGATGGAGTATCGGGAAGTGTGCAGGGAGGGCTGAAAAACAACAAACAAGAGAACTTATACAATGACAAGCTAGTAGACCAAAGACGAAAGTAAGTTTCCGAATACTTACGATGCGGCCGGGGGCTTAACCCTGGGCTATCTTCGGGGGACAGCTTCGGATCCTGAATCTGAACTGTCCGGGAGGTTCAGATCCCTCCTCCTGGGCGCCCCTCCTCCGTGTCTTCGGGGGCCACCCTCTTCTTCTTCCTCCCCTCAACATGGGAGTCACTTTCCACCTCCTCCTCCTCTTCCTCCTCGTCTTGCAAGGAGGCAGCTTCGGTCTCTCCGGATATAGTTTCCGAAGGACCCCTAGGGCGGGGGCCGCCCTTGCCCTCCTTGCCCTTATTCTTCGGCGCTTGATACAACATCGGTACCAGCATCTCCGTCAGCTAGGGTGTGGCCGGGTCCTCGGGCAGCGGAGCCGGACAGTTGATCCGCTCCGCCTTTGCCGTCCAGGCATGTATGGAACGCAAGTATTCTAATTCCTATTATACTTGAAATATTTACCGAATGGGGCTTCGGCAAAATTGTGCTTACCGTCGTAGCTGAAGTCTCGCTGTGAATCCGATGCCAGAATTCTTCTTCGGCCACTTCTTTTGGGCCTTGAAGAGTTGCTTCTAGATGTCGTTGTGCTTAGTGCCGAAGAAGCACTTTAGAGTTTGTGGCTCCTCTGGATCGAACTCCCACAAGCGGGAGGCCCGGAGCTGGCAACGAAGAGTGCGGCGGAAGAGCATCACTTGAATCACGTCAGTGAGATTAGTGCCCTCTGCCAGCATATCAGAGATGCGATTTTGGAGCATCTTCACCTCCAATTTGGACCCCCACTCAAGGCCCTTGGTGGTCCATGAGGTGAGTCCCTCTGGGGGTCCGGATCTGAAATCGGGCGTGGCCGCCCAGGTGGCTTCGTGGGGTTCGGTGATGTAGAACCACTTGAGCTGCCATATTTTGACTGTTTCCACAAAGGTCCCCTTGGGCTAGGTGGCCTTGGGGAGCTTGCTTACCATGGCTCCGCCGCAGTCCGCATGTTGTCTGTCGACCACCTTCGGCTTCACATTCAAGATGTTGAGCCATAGTCCAAAGTGTGGGGGGATGCGGAGGAAAGCCTCACACACAACTATAAAAGCCGATATGTGGAGGATCGAATTTGGGGCTAGATCATGGAAATCTAGCCCGTAGAATAACAGAAGGACCCGAACAAAGGGGTGAAGGGGAAATCCAAGCCCCCGAAGGAAATGAGGGATGAACACAACCCTCTCACTGGGCCCTGGAGTAGGGATCACCTGATCTTTGTCAGGGAGCCGGTGCACTATGTTCGCAGAAAGATAGCATGTGCTCCGGAGATCCTTTACGTCATTCTCAGTGATGGTGGAGGCCTCCCACTTGCCCTTGGAACCAGATCCGGCCATTGCTGGAGAAGGAGGTGGTGGTGGAGAAGATTGGAGCTACGGGTGCTGGAGCTAGGAGTTTGGGAAGTAGAGGCTAGAGGAGAGTGTGAAGGAAAAGGATGGGTCTTTATCCTTTTATGGATGGTAGAAATACCAAACGTCCCCCACTAAGGCCATAAAACACACATGTTCCCAACAAAATCGTGCGTAAGGTATGGTTGGGTTACGCCAAACCATATTGATGAAAACCTCGTAATGGGCAGGGACAATCTCTGTTTTGACAAGACATGCCGATGGAGGCTATGCCTCGAAACGCGAAACAAGAGCCAATAAAACAGTTCGAAATGTTAAAGGATCAAATGTGATGTTTCGCCAAAAAAAGTAGTCAGTAAAGGCACTGTACCTGTTTGGATGCTTATGCCTTCGTGGCTAAGGGTTGTATTAATCATGCAGAGCCGGACATATTTCCTTTATGCAGGAAGTAAACTCCATATGTTTAGAAGGAGGAACCCGCCTTGCAATGCCGAAGAAAATATGCGTGCCGAACGCCTCGTCATCGAAGACTGGTTCAGGGGCTACTGGGGGAGTCCTAGATTAGGGGGTCCTCGGGTGTCCGGATTACTCGATATGGGCCGAACTAATGGGCCGTGAAGATAAAGCAGAAGATTATCCCCCGTGTCCGGATAGGACTCCTACATGCGTATAATGGCAAGTTTTGTGTGCGGGTGTAATGTTTCCTTCCTCTGCAAGATGATTTTGGACAACCCTAGGTCACCCTGGTGTGTATATAAACCTGAGGGTTTAGTACGTGGGGGCCATCAGAAAAATCTCAGGCTAGACATCTAGGGTTTAGCTAATACGATCTCGAGGTAGATCAACTCCTGTAACCCCTATATTCATTATATTCAATCAAGCGAGAAGTAGGGTTTGACCTCCATTAAGAGGGCCCGAACCTAGGTAAACGTCGTGTCCTTGTTTCCCCCCTGTTACCATTGATCTTTAGATACACAGCTTGGGACCCCTACCCGAGGTCTGCCGGTTTTGACACTGACACTCGTCCTTTGGCTTGTACGCCTTGTTGGAGAATTTGACGAGGAGCTCGGAGTCGCCCCGGATGGTGAGGCGCCTAACCCCTAGAGTTGCCGCAACCTTGAAGCCAGTGATCAGGCCCTCAGACTCAGCAATGTTGTTGGAGACCTTCTCGCCATGCTGGAAGCAGACTTGCACATCGTAGTAGAGCTTGTCCTGGGTGGGCGAGATGAGCACGGCTCCAGCCCCCGCGCCCTGGCGTGCAAACGCACCATCGAAGTACATGACCCAACCATCTGGTGCCTCGTCTCCGGGCGCGAGAGAATGGTCCTCGTCCACTTCACGGCCAGGGGCATTAGTCCATTCTGCCACAAAGTCAGCGATGTACGCACCCTTGATGACTCTGGTGGTGCTGAACTCTAGCTGGAACGCCTACAGCTCGATGTTCATTTCGGCGACCCTTCCCATGGTGTTGGGGCTTCGGAGCACCCTCTCCAAGGGGTACGCTAAAACAACCTTGATGGGGTGGCCTTGGAAGTAGTGACGCAATTTCTTGGAGGCAACGAGGAGTGCGAGTAGGAGCTTCTATGGCATGGGGATAACACACCCGCGCTTCACACAGTACTGTGCTGATGAAGTACATGGGGTGCTCAACGACGGAGGAGGCGTCGGTGGGGTCCTGTGCCTCCTGAGGTGGGGGAGCCTCATGATCTTGGTCGTCAAGCGGGGCGGCCATAACCACAGGAGCGACATCCTCGGGAGTCCCGCCATCTTGTGGGGTGCCTGAGGCCTCGAGGGCACGGTCCTGAGGCTGCGGCGTCTTGGTCGGGCGTGGGGCGCTGCGCCGTGCGCCCTCAACAGAGCGCTCCGCTCGGACCGCCACGAGCGCCGCGCTAGCTGAGTGAGGCGTGGTGGCCAGGTAGAGCAGCAGGGGTTCAAGAGGGCGAGGCGCGACCATCACCGGCGGGCTGGTGAGGTACCTCTTGAGGTCTTGGAAAGCCGCATTGGCCTCCGGGGTCCACTCAAACGGGCCCTTCGTTTTCATCAGCTTGAAGAACGGGAGGGCATGCTCGCCTAGATTAGAGATGAAGCGCCCCAGCGAGGTTACACAGCCTGCCAGCTTCTACATCTCTTTGAGGGTTTGCGGTGGGCTCATCCTCTCTATCGCCTTGATTTTCTCCGGGTTGGCCTCGATCCCTCTGTGCGACACCAGGAAACCCAACAGCTTGCCGGACGAGACACCAAACGGGCACTTTTCCGGGTTGAGCCGCAAGTTTACTTTGCACAGGCTGTCAAACGTCTCCTCCAGATCTTTTACAAGAGTTCTCGCCTCCCGAGATTTGACCACTATGTCATTGAGGTATGCCTCAGTGTTCCTCCCGAGTTGCTGGCCCAAAGCGATGTGCGTCAGCCGCTGGAAGGTCGTTCCGGCATTGCGCAGCCTAAACGACATGCAGGTGTAGCAGTACACCCCACATGGGGTTAGGAAGGCCGTCTTCTCGACATCCCGCACCACCATCTTGATTTGGTAAGGCGTCCAGGAAGCACAACAAATTGCACTCGGTGGTGGAGTTGACAATTTGGTCGATGCGCGAAAGAGGGAAAGGGTCTTGAGGACAAGCCTTGTTGGGGCTCATAAAATCGACACACATGCACTCCTTCCCACCCTTCTTGGAGACGATGATCGGGTTCGCCAGCCAATCCGGATGCTGCACCTCCCTAATAACATCGGCTTCCTGCAGCTTGCGGGTCTCCTGGATGATGAACGACTGCTTCTCCGGGGCTTACCGCCACGCCTTTTGCTTTGCGGGGCGCGCGTTGGGGTACACCATCACGTGGTACTCGCTCACCCCATGCAGAATGCCGACCAGGTCCGCCGCCTCCCACGCAATTCGCGCGGAGGAAGCTGACCAGTGCCTCTTCCTGGTCCGGGGGGAGACTGGCGCCTATGGTGAAGGTAGGGCCCGATCCCCCATCTTCGTCGACCGGCACCTACTTCGTCTCGGCCCGATCTTGAGAAAATAATTGCTTCTTCTTCACTGGCGCAGCCCCCGAGTGTGATAGCCTGGCTTATTAGCGATGATAGACTACTCATATCAATAAGGAATTCCTTCTTTTCCGGGAGACCATTCGGAAAGAACTCCAAAGTTAAGCGTGCTCAGCTTGGAGTAGTTTCAGGATGACTGGCCGACCGGGAAGTTGCTCTCGGGCGCGCACGAGTGAGGACAAAGTGCGCAGAAAAGACAAGTATTGATCTGTGATGCCAGTCTGGATCCCGCCAGGAGTGACGACCACCGGCGGGTGTGTCCGGGGCGTTACAAGTTGGTATCAGAGCCGCCCCTCGCGGTTACACGGATGTTTGTGGACAGGTGCTCGGTCATGTTATTCATGACGTTTGTGACCCGTCGTGGCACACAGCATGGCACATGTATCGGACTGGATGCACAGACGTTTGTGCCAAGAGGGAACGTTCCTGTGGCCCGACGAAGACGTCCGTTCCTATGAGTGGAGGTGTAGGTGATAGCCTGGCTTATTAGGGATGATAGACTACTCATATCAATAAGGATTTCCTTCTTTTTCGCGAGCCCATTCGGAAAGAACTCCAAAGTTAAGCATGCTCAGCTTGGAGTAGTTTCAGGATGGGTGACCGACTGGGAAGTTGCTCTCGGGTACGCACGAGTGAGGACAAAGTGCACAGAAAAGACAAGTATTGATATGTGAGGCCAGCCTAGATCCCGCCAGGAGTGACGACCACCGGCGGGTGTGTCCGGGGCGTTACGCTCCGGTGGTCGTCACTCTTGGCGGGTGTGTCCGCGGCCTTTAAAGCGAGCTTGAGGGCCGCGAGTGCGTCCCTGATGTCTCCTGCCACTATGAGGACACTGCTGCTTCCTGGCATCTTCATGATGTTGTAGCCGGGGTGAGTCGCCACCATGAACTTGGCGAGGGCCGGGTACCCGAAGATGGCATTGTACGGGAGCCCAATGCGGGCGACGTCGAAGTCGATGAACTCGGTACGGTAGTTGCTGTGCGTATCGAAGGCAACGGGGAGGCGGATCTGCCCAAGAGGACAGGTGGAGCCACCGCCGACCCTAGAGAAGGGCTTGGTGGGGAGGAGCCGGCCGTGAGACACATGGAGCAGGCCGAATGCCTCTACGGAGAGGACGTTGAGGCTGGCGCTGCCGTCGATGAGGGTCCTAGTGACCGCTATGTTGCAGATGGTGGGGGTGCAAAGCATAGGAAGTGCGTCGGCGCCTGTCGTGGTCCTGGGGTGATTCCCGGAGTCGAAGGTGAGGTCGGCCCTAGGCGCCACCCTGCCCGGAGGGGCCCCTCATCGTGACTGGGTGGCCCCCACCTGGCGAAAGAACTGCTTGACATGGCGGTCTGAGGTCAGTGCCTGGTACCCGCCGAGGATGGCTGCGAAGGCGTGGGGCGCCGGCGCCAAGAAGCGCGCGATGAACAGGTAACACAGCTCTTCCCAGGAGGCCACTAAGAACTCTGGCAGGTTGAGGAGCCAGGCGCGCGGCGCACCCGTGAGAGCCCTAGGGAGCCAATTCACCATGACCTTGTCATCGCCGCCGGCCGCCCAAACGGCCTCCGCATACACCTGGAAGAATCGCACGGTGTCTGCCGTGCCGTCATATCGCGGCGGAAATTCCGGCCTAAAATTCAGCGGCCACTACACCCGTCGTAGGGCGGGGAAGAAAGCTCGAAGGCCCGCGATGCCTCCGAACGCGCCCGGTGGTCTGGCGAGTGGGGCAGCGCCTGCCTCCTCAACAATAATACTTCTAGGGACAAGATGGAGGAATTTACTCTTGTAAGTGGGGTCTTTTATCACTTCAATAAAATTGGGATGAATACTAATTATTTCAAGATCCCCTTTGTTGCTATTAGAAGTGGCCCCCTTGTTCTCAGATATTTGAATAGTCTTGCAAACTTTTACTGGTGTTTTTTCAATAGATTTAATGCAAGAGAAATCAGTGCTCAAGTTACTAAAAATTTCTTCCAATTTATCAATCCGAGAAGGACTTTCTTCAATTATTTCATTGACTACGCGTTCCATTTCTTTTAACAATTTAAAAACATCACCTGATTTTGATCCAAATTTATTTGCAAGATTGTGCATCTTCTTATCCAAATTTTCAATATGTTCTTTAGTGAGCATTCCCTTTTCGATAGCATCTAACCTTTGCATAACATGCTCAAGAGTCAGAACTGTTTCATTCATAATTATAGGAGGAGAACGCACTAAACTTCCCATGGCATTCATAGCATCAAGAGCGGGGCAACTTAATAAATTCCCTCCAGTTATGGTATCAAGAACAAATCTAAACCAAGTGGTGATTCCCACATAAAAAAAATCTAAGAAGAACAATAGTAGATTGCTTATGAATAGGTCTGTTGTGAGCATTGCAAATCCTATACCAAGAATATTTTCTTAAAATTGAGAACTTTGTTCTCGGGGGTGCATACGAGGATGGGAGAACTATCCATGATGACTGGAAAGCAAGATTGCAAAAAAAAAGATAGATCTGGCGAGAAAACGGTGAACGAAAAAGAAGGCGAATAAAAACAACAATTTTTTGTGAAGTGGGGGAGATGAAAACAAGAGGCAAATAGTAAATAATGTAAATTGCAAGGAGATGAGATTTTTGATTAGGAACCTGATAGATGTTGATGATGTCTCCCCGACAACAGTGCCAGAAATTCCTCCTGATGTCGCTTGAGCTACGTCGGTATTTCCCCAAAGAGGAAGGGATGATGCAGCACAGCTATGGTAGGTATTTCCCTACGTGATGAGACTAAGGTTATCGAACCAGTAGGAGAACCATGCAACACTATGTAAACGGTACCTTGATACGTCTCCAACGTATCTATAATTTTTGATTGTTCCATGCTATTATTTATGAAGTCTTGGATGTTTAATGGGCTTTATCATTCACTTTTATATCATTTTTGGGACTAACCTAATAACCCAAAGGCCCAGTCCAGATTGTTGTTTTTTGCCTATTTCAGGGTTTTGCACAAAAGGAATTTCAAACGGAGTCCAAACGGAATGAAACCTTCGCGAGAGATATTTTTGGAGGAAATCACGCTCGGGAATCTTTGGGACCAAGTCAGGGGACGGAGGGCCAGCCCTCGAGGGTGGGGGGCGCGCCCCCTGCCTCGAGGCTGGCCAACACGGTCCTCAGTGCCCTCCTTCTTCCTATATATACCTACGTACCCCAAAAACTCCATACGCAGAGAGAAAACCCTAATTCCACCGTCGAAGCTTCTGTTCCCGTGGAGATCCCATCTTGGAGCCTGTTCCGGGAGGGGAATCCATCAGGGAGGCCTTCAACATCATTATCATCACCCTCACCATGAGTTGTGAGTAGTTTACCACATACCTTCGGGTCCATAGCTAGTATTTAGATGGCTTCTTCTCTCTCTCTGGATATCAACAGAAAGTTCTCCTCGGTCTTCGAGGAGATCTATTCGATGTAATCTATTTTTGTGGTGTGTTTGTCGAGATCCGATGAATTGTGAGTTTATGATCAAGGTTATCTATGAAAGATATTTGGTTCTTCTCTGAACTTTTTATGTGTGCTCATAATATCCTTGCAAGTCTCTTCGAATTATTGGTTTGGTTTGGCCTACTAGATCTATAGTTCTTGCAATGGGAGAAGTGCCTAGCTTTGGGTTCAATCTTGCGGTGTCCTTTCCCAATGACAGTAGGGGCAGCAAGGCACGTATTGTATTGTTGCCATCGATGATAAAAAGATGGGACGTGATGCCTATATACAATGATCATGCCTAGATAGTCTCATAATTATTCGCTTTTCTATCAATTGCTCGACAGTAATTTGTTTACCCGCCGTAGAATACCGCTATCATGAGAGAAGCCACTAGAGAAAACTATGGCCCCCGGGTCTATTTTCAACATATCAATCTACATCTACTTTACTTTTCTTGCTTTTATTTGGTGTTTTATTAAACCAAAAATACCAAAAATATAAACTATCATCTCTATCAGATCTTACTCTCGTAAGTGACCGTAAAGGGCTTGACAACCCCTTATCGCGTTTTCTGCGAAGCTCTTATTTGTTTGTCCAGGTGCGAGGGACTCGCGCGTGGTCTCCTACTGGATTGATACCTTGGTTCTCAAAAACTGAGGGAAATACTTATGCTACTGTGCTGCATCTCCCTTTCCTCTTCGAGTGAATACAACGCAAGCTCAAGAAGTAGCAAGAAGAATTTCTGGCACCGTTGCCGGGGAGGCTTACGCAAAAGTCATATACCAAGTACCTATCACAAACCCTTGTCCTTCGCATTACATTTTTGCCTCTCGTTTTCCTCTCCCCCACTTCACCCTTGCCGTTTTATTTGCCCTTCTTATGCCGTGTGTTTATCGTTCGCTTGCTTCTTGTTTGCTTGTGTCTCCATGTGCCTTCGATATGCTTGCATCTTTGCTTGCTAAAAATCTATTGTTATGGATCACCTTAAAGTGTTCTACTTGGATCATCTTCGATCCTTATGCGCTCGTGCTGAAACTCCAACTAGCCTAGTTGATGGGAAATCTTTAGATGAGCATGCTCATTTTGTGCGTCACCGTTTATCTAAAAAGGGGATACTCTTATGGGATCAGATAAACATATTGCTGTGTTATGCTGGGAGTCTTTGTGAAATCTGTGATTTTACTTGTTGCTCTAAGAACCCTGAAAAACACCTCTCCTACCTATGTGAGTTTAATGATAATGAAATCTTATCTTCTTATGCAAAGGGTGTTTATAGTTACTATGATATCGAACGAATTGAAGAATTCATTGCTTTTAAGGGTGCTTATAAAGTTGCTTCTTTGATTGAAAAGTATGATATTACTCTCTATGAATCTGAAAATTTTGACATACTTAAATATTGCTATGAAAACTATGCTCATAATGCCAATATCAAGGAATTTATTGAAGGAATGACCGCTGCTTTGAAGGAAAATGATGATATGCATGAATCTATAGATAATTATGATTCCGATGATTTGATTGAAATATCCCTTGATGAACATGATGCTTGCTATTCTTGTGGACATGATGCCAATATTTATGAAGAAGAATTTGCTATAGTTCCTTATGTTAAACATGAAATCGTTGCAATTGCACCCATACTTGATAGTTCCTTCGATGAAAAACATGATTGCAATGATGTTATTATAATTTCTCTTAATGCCAATAGTGTTAATGATATGCAAAACCCTAAGCTTGGGGATGCTAGTTTTGCTATGACTACTATTTGTTGCAATGATCATGATTGGGGTGATTCTTTTTATGATGTTGAAAATTTATTTAAGCCCCATGATGAATATGAGATTGATAATAATGTTTGCAATAATATTGAAAGTGGGTTTGGAAGAGTGTCAACTTTAGATCCCACATATTTGGAGTATGATCAATCTTATGAATTTTTTGATAAAAGTGGGTTTGGAGATGTCATGACTTTAGTTAATGTTGATCCCACTATTTTGGAAGAGTGTCAACTTCGTATGCATGTGGATCGTGTTGAGAGTATGCTTTGTGATAGCTATATTGTTGAATTTTCTTATGATCCTACATGCAATTATTATGAGAGAGGAAAATATGGTTGTAGAAATCTTGATGCTACTAAATTACCTCTCTTCATGTTGAGATTAATCTTGTTTCTTTCTTCTTCCTTGCATATACTAGATCTTGCTTGCCTTGCTAATTTGTTTTCCTATAAGATGCCTATGCATAGGAAGTATGTTAGATTTAGATGTGTTTGTCACATGTCTTATGATGCTCTCTTTGTGCTTCAATCCTTGTCTTTCATGTGAGCATCATTGAAATATCGTGCCTAGCTAGGGGCGTAAAACGATAGCGCTTGTTGGGAGGCAACCCAATTTTTTGTTTTTTTGTTGATGTTAGGGAATAAGTGTTGCATCTAGCCTCTGATTAGATGTGTTTTCATGTTTTGTTTAGTGTTTGTGCCAAGTAGAACCTTTGGTAGGACTTGTGTGAAGTTTATTTGATCTTGCTGTGAAAAATAGAATCGTTAGCGCTTGCTAAAGTAATCTTCAGATTTTACTGGAGCTTGATTTTTAGTTGATTCTTTCTGATGCTGATTGGTAGAAAAATTTCGCAAATTTACCAATTTAGTTTGAATTTTTTGGAGTTCCAGAAGTAGGCGAACCCAGCAGATTACTACAGACTGTTCTATTTTTGACAGATTCTGTTTTTCGTGTGTTGTTTGCTTATTCCGATGCATCTATGAGTAATATTGGAGGATATGAACCATACAGAAGTTGGAGTACAGTAAGTTTAACACCAATATAAACAATGAATGAATTCCTTTCTGTACCTTTGAGTGGTGGTTTGATTTCTCTTACTAACGGAGCTCACGAGAATTTTTGTCTAAGTTTTGTGTTGTGAAGTTTTCAACTTTTGAGTATTGCTTTGATGGACTATGGAACAAGGAGTAGCAAAGGCCCAAGCTTGGGGATGCCCATGGAACCCCAAGTAAAATTGAGATAATCAAAAGCCTAATCTTTGGGATGCCCCGGGAAGGCATCCCCTCTTTCGTCTTCATCCATCGGTAACTATACTTGGAGCTATATTTTTATTCGCAACATGCTATGTGTTTTGCTTGGAGCGTCTTGTATAATTTGAGTCTTTGCTTTTGAGTTTTCCACAATCATCCTTGCTATACACACCTATTTGAGAGAGTTAAATATGGCCTAGAAATTATTAGAACACTCTATGTGCTTCACTTACATCTTTTGACTTGAATAGTTTTTGCTCTAGTGCTTCACTTATATCTTTTAGAGCACGGTGGTGGTAATATTTTGTAGAAATTGTTGAACTCTCATGCTTAACTTATATCTATTTGAGAGTCTATTAAAACAGCATGGTAATGTGTTTAGGCTAAATAAACTAGTCTTCACATGATAAACATCTAATGTCAATGTAGTAAAATTTTCACACCAAGTGCATTGAATAGAATGAGATGTTGGATGCTTGATAATTGTTTTGAGACATGAGGATAGTGATATTAGAGTCATGCTAGTGGAGTTATTATGAAATTGAAGAATACTTGTGTTAAGGTTAGTGATTCCCGTATCATGCACGTATGGTGAACCGCTATGTGACGAAATTAGAGCATGAGGTATTTGTAGAGTGCCAACCTTTGTGTGGAGGTCGGGGGCGCGCAATGGTTAACTCCTACCAACCTCCCCCCTAGGAGCATGCGTTGATTGCTTTGTTTTTGATGACTCGTAGATTTTTGCAATAAGTATATGAGTTCTCATGACTAATGTTGAGTCCATGGATTATACGCACTCTCACCTTTCCACCATTGCTAGCCTCTCTTGTACCATGCAACTTTCGTCGGTACCATAAACCCACTATATATCCTTCCTCAAAACAGCCACCATACCTACCTATCATGGCATTTCCATAGCCATTCTGAGATATATTGCCATGCAACTTTCCACCGTTCCGTTCATATGACACACATCATATTGTCATAGTGCCATGCATGATCATGTAGTTGACATAGTAGTTGTGGCAAAGCCATCATGCATAATTTTTCATATATGTCGCTCTTGATTCATTGCTTATGCCGGTACACCGCCGGAGGCATTCATGTAGAGTCATACTTGTTGTAGTATCGAGTTGTAATTTCAAGTTTTAACAAAAAGTGTGATGATCTTCATTATTAGAGCATTGTCCCGTGTGAGGAAAGGCCAATAAAAAAAGAGAAGGCCCGAAAAAATATAGAGAGGGGCAAATAAAAAAAGAAGAAGAGAAAAGCCCCTCCAAAAAAATGAGAGAAAAGAGAGAAGGGACAATGGTACTATCTTTTTCCACACTTGTGATTCAAAGTAGCACCATGATCTTCATTGTAGAGAGTCTCATGATTAGTCACTTTCATATACTAGTCGGAATTTTCATTATAGAACTTGGCTTGTATATTCCAGCGATGTGGTTCCTCAAATGCCCTAGGTCTTTGTGAGCAAGCAGGTTGGATGCGCACCCACTAGTTTCTTTTGTTGAGTTTTCATTCATATTTAGCTTTAGTGCATCTGTTGCATGGCAATCCCTACTCACTCACATTGATATCTATTGATGGGCATCTCCATAGCCCGTTGATACGCCTAGTCGATGTGAGACTATCTTCCTCTTTTTTGTCTTCTCCACAACCACTTCTATTCCACCCATAGTGCTATATCCATGGCTCACACTCATGTATTGTGTGGAAGTTGAAAGGTTTGAAAAGAATATAGTATGAAAACAAGTGCTTGGCTGAAATCGGGGTTGTGCATTATATGAATATTTTGTGTGATGAAGAGGGAGAATAGCCAGACCATATGAATTTGTAGGGATAACTTCCTTTAGCCACAGTATTTTGAGAAGACATGATTGCTTTATTAGTATTGCTTGAAGTATTGCTATTTCTTATGTCAATATAGACTTTTATCTTGAATACTTCAGATCTGAACATTCATGCCACAATTAAGAGAATTACATTGAAAAACTATATTGGTTAGCATTCCACATCAAAAATTCTTTCTTTATCATTTACCTACTCGAGGACGAACAGGAATTAAGCTTGGGGATGCTTGATACGTCTCCAACGTATCTATAATTTTTGATTGTTCCATGCTATTATTTATGAAGTCTTGGATGTTTAATGGGCTTTATCATTCACTTTTATATCATTTTTGGGACTAACCTACTAACCCAAAGGCCTAGTCCAGATTGCTGTTTTTTTGCCTATTTCAGGGTTTTGCAGAAAAAGAATATCAAACGGAGTCCAAACGGAATGAAACCTTTGCGAGAGATATTTTTGGAGGAAATCACGCTCGGGAATCTTCGGGACCAAGTCAGGGGACGGAGGGCCTACCCTCGAGGGTGGGGGGCGCGCCCCCTGCCTCGAGGCTGGCCCACACGGCCCCCGATGCCCTCCTTCTTCCTATATATACCTACGTACCCCAGAAACTCCATACGCAGAGAGAAAACCCTAATTCCACCGCCATAGCTTCTGTTCCCGTGGAGATCCCATCTTGGAACCTGTTCCGGAAGGGGGATCCATCACGGAGGCCTTCATCATCATCATCGCCCTCACCTTGAGTTGTGAGTAGTTTACCATAGACCTTCGGGTCCATAGCTAGTATCTAGATGGCTTCTTCTCTCTCTCTCTCTGGATCTCAATACAAAGTTCTCCTCGGTCTTCGAGGAGATCTATTCGATGTAATCACTTTTTGCGGTGTGTTTGTCGAGATCCGATGAATTGTGAGTTTATGATCAAGGTTATCTATGAAAGATATTTGGTCCTTCTCTGAACTTTTTATGTGTTCTCATAATATCCTTGCAAGTCTCTTAGAATTATTGGTTTGGTTTGGCCTACTAGCTCTATAGTTCTTGCAATGGGAGAAGTGCTTGGCTTTGGGTTCAATCTTGCGGTGTGCTTTCCCAGTGACAGTAGGGGTAGCAAGGCACGTATTGTATTGTTGCCATCGAGGATAAAATGATGGGGTTTTCATCATATTGCTTGAGTTTATCCCTCTACATCATGTCATCTCGCTTAAGGCGTTACTCTGTTCGTATGAACTCAATACACTAGATGCATGCTGGATAACAGTCGATGTGTGGACTAATAGTAGTAGATGCAGAATCGTTTCGGCCTACTTGTCTCGGACGTGATGCCTATATACAATGATCATGCCTAGATAGTCTCATAATTATTCGCTTTTCTATCAATTGCTCGACAGTAATTTGTTTACCCGCCGTAGAATACCGCTATCATGAGAGAAGCCACTAGAGAAAACTATGGCCCCCGGGACTCGCGCGTGGTCTCCTACTGGATTGATACCTTGGTTCTCAAAAACTGAGGGAAATACTTACGCTACTGTGCTGCATCTCCCTTTCCTCTTCGAGGGAATACAACGCAAGCTCAAGAAGTAGCATACCTGCACACAAATAACAAATACTTGCAACCCGACGTATAAGAGGGGATGTCAATCCCTCCCGGGTAATAGATTGGTAAATAGATAGATTGATAGATGCAAATGGAAGAACGTCAAATAAGGTATTTTTGTGTTTTTTACAATATAGATCTCAAAAATAAAAGTTGCAAATAGAGGAAAAGGCAAATAACAATACATATATGAAAGTATATGATAGGAAAATAGACCCTAGGGCCGTAGATTTCACTAGTGGCTTCTCTCGAAAAATAGCAACGGTGGGTAGACAAATTACTGTTGGGCAATTGATAGAAAATCAAATAACTATGACGATATCCCAAGACAATGATCATGTATATAGGCATCACGTCCAAGATTAGTAGACCGACTCGTGTCTGCATCTACTACTATTACTCCACACATCTACCAATATCCAGGATGCATCTAGTGTATTAAGTTCATGGAAAAATGGAGTAATGCAATAAGAACGATGACATGATGTAGACAAGATCTATTCATGTAGGAATAGTCCCCAACTTTTTATCCTTAATAGCAACGATACATGCGTGCCTTGCTGCCCATTCTGTCACTGGGAAAGGACACCGCAAGATCGAACGCATTACAAAGCACCTCTTCCTGTTGCAAGATAAATAGATCAAGTTGGCCAAACAAAACCCAAATATCGGAGAAGAAGTATGAGGCTATAATAATAAAGAATGGATATTAAATCAAGGCAAATCTGATCATAAACTCACAATTCATCGGATCCCAACAAACACACCACACAAAGTCATTACATCAAATAGAACTCCAATAGACCATTGTATTGAGAAACAAAGACAGAAGAAGCCATCTAGCTACTGCCTACAGACCCATAGGTCTGAGGTGAACTACTCACGCATCAGCGGAGAGGCATCGATGAGGATGATGAACCCCTCTGTGATCGTCTTCCCCTCCAGCGAAGTGCCGGAAAAGGGCTCTAGATTGGATCTCGTGGTTCTAGAGCTTGTAGTGGCTGGAATAAAATTTCGTTGACTCCCCTAGGGTTTTGGGGGTTTGAGAGTATTTATATATCGAAGAGATGTGCGGCAGGCCACCGAGGTGGGTACAAGCCACCTGGGCGCGCCAGGGGGCCCATGTGCGCCCTGGTGGATTGTGCTCCCCTCGGAGCTCCCCTCTGGTACTTCTTCGGCCCATCCTGTGTCTTCTGGCCCAGAAAAAATCTTCAAAATTTTTTGCTACGTTTGGACACCGTTTGGTATTGATTTTCTGCGATGTAAAAAACAAGCAAAAAACAACAACTGGCACTTGGCACTATGTAAATAGGTTAGTCCAAAAAATTATATAAAATGTTTATAAATTGATTGTAAAACATCCAAGAATGATAATATAACAACATGGAACAGTAAAAAATTATAGATACGTTGGAGACTTATCAGCTGTTGCTGATCTATCCACCAGGCCATGAAATCAGTGAGTGCCTGGGACTTCATTGCTTTCTTTGCTTCAAACTTGATATCCAAAGGAAGGATCTTGATGGCCCACTTGGCCACTCGGACAGTTGCATCCCGATTGTTCATGATTTCAGAGAACGGGGCATCACTGACGATTGAAACCGAGTGCTCTTGGAAATAATGTGCAACTTTCTTTGCTGCTAAGTAAATACCGTAAACGAGCTTCTGGTAATGAGGATACCTCTGCTTGAACGGTGTCAAGACTTCAAAGATGTAATTGACTGGTCGCTGAACTTTGTATGCCTTGCCTTCCTCCTCTCGCTCCACTGTGAGAACTATGCTGACGACTTGGTACACTGTTTTGAAGGGACTGTACATACGACATGTGTTGCTCCTTACTCGGCCACAGTTCATCACTGCAGAGTGGTCGATCGACTTCTATGTACGTACACGTTCACGACCAGACAGATAACACTATGTACTCTTCCACCGGGTGGGTCCCAGCTGTCAGGGAGGACAAGGAGGCACTTCCTTGCGTGCGAAGATATAGCTGGCGGGTCCTAGCTGTCAGGGGAAAATCATTTTTTTGGCCATAATAAGGAGGCACTTCCTTGTGTGCGGCCGTGGACCAAGCTGTCAGCCTCTCCATGTATCGTCCTATTCCGACGGAAGTCGTTCCTTGACCACGTTGACCACACCGCGCCAAGAGCACCAAGGCGGTGGATGACGGCGAGGCATAGGAAGGGATTGACCCGAAGCTGGGGGAGATGTGGCAGTTGAGTCACAGCCGGAGAGGAGTACGATGTACGAGGGTTGACTGGTTCAGTGCAGCCTATGGCTGCAGTCGACAGAGAATAACAGGATGGGTGGCCTGGCCGGCGGTGGAGTAGTGCTTCTCAGCGAGGCGTGCGAAGCAGTGCTGCTAGCCACCGGAGCCGGGAGTAGGAAGTCCCGCCGGCGTTGGAGGAAGAAGACGAGATATTGAAGATGCATGACGGCCGTTAGATGTACGTCCAACGACTACAGATGTCAGAATCATTTTGTTGACTAATTTGACAAAGCATTATGTAGGCGACCTAATGGCCCACATGTCAGGCTCCTTGCTGGTGGGTCTTGACTGTCAGTTGGAGAAAGAAGACGAGATTGAAGATGCATGCCGGCCGTTGGATATATATATCCAATGGCTATGGATGTCAGAATGATTTGTTGATTAAGTTGACAACGCCTATCATAGGCTTCGACCTACTAGCCTACATGTCACCCTACAAATGTGTGGCTCATATTTAACCCATGTTTTCGAGAATTTACAGTCAATTTGATGGGCTGGGTGAAAAAATAGCGTAGCGTAAATTCGGCCAATTTCACTTGTTCTAAGAAATCACAACCCATTTGTACTTTCTTAAAATACACGAATTTGCTGGGTTTTGTAGTAAAGATAATATTAGGTTATACGGAGAAATTAGTATGAAAAATTAAACCGGAGCGCGATATTATATTATATAGGAAAATAGAAAATTAGCGAGTTACTGCTCAAAATAAAAATGAGCGTGTTATTATTACATTGGTCCTTGAATCGTCGTAAGCTTTTGTGCGCAATCACCAGGATTTTCGTTGCCTTAGAGTAAAAAACAACCAGGATTTCCCTTGCCAACTTCTGTTAAACATTTATAAGTTGAATTAAATATACAATAATAATAATAATAATAATAATAATAATAATAATAATAATAAATAATGTGGTTAGAATGGAAGACATAAATTGGGCCCCACATTCTTATTCTTATATATAGAAAAAAAGAACAGCGATCTGCGTTTTATTAAAAAAAGATAAATTAGGCTGTCGATGTTTAAGAAAAAATAAAACCAAGGCTGGGAGGCCCATACGCCGATACATACATGATGGGCCTCGTAAAACAAGTTGAAACCATTGTGTCGGTATGTCATGGGCTGCGCATGTCGTGGCTGAGCACTCTGAAAAATATACCTGCTGGATCCCCAGTACCCCTAAAAAAGCTCGCCGATGACGGTCTTCGTTGTAAATTTATTTTGTTTATTGACTACTAGGTTGACAGACCCATGGGCCCAAAGCACGGTATAAAATTAGGAATAAGCATTTTTTCAAATGAGTCACTTGCTTGCGTATGGCCATGGACCTGGTGGGTCCTGACTGTCAGCCTCTAAACGTACAGTCATGTCCAGATTTCTCTCATTTGTTGAGCATGTTGGTAACGGAAGACGGTGGCGCCACAGCGAGCGCACAAAGCCGAAGGAGGACATCATGGAAAGGGTCGGGAACGAACTGGAGCCATGGAATACGCCTTAGAGAAGTGAAAAAGAGCGCCTTCATTATTTCAATCATACCTGCAGTAGCCCGGGCGCTACAGCTGTATCACCCAAAAGCAGTACTGTCTGGATTCGATTCCAAATGGTGCGGTTGAAAATTATATAATTTTTTGTCTCAGCTATTACTGACATGTGGGTCTCACCATGTCATCTACACACACCACCTCCACCACTTGCCAAAATTCCGTCCCTACTTTACCCAGTTTTTCGCACACTCAACATTGTCTTGGCATTTTGAAAATAGTATATATTTTTGACTGTGCATCATATGAAGATGTGCTATACATGAATGTTGATCAGCATGATGTTAACCTGTTAGTTCCATTTTCGACCATGACTAAAATTTCCAACATTCTGTTATCCATGTCTGAAAAGTGCGTGTTGATTTAAATGCTCTGCCTCTGAAGCATGCACTTTCTTATCTGAAAACTGAAATTTGCAGTTTCTTCTTTGAAAATCACTTGGACAGGCAACCATCACCGATGGTGGATTGGATTCCGCCCTTATTCAAACCCCCGCCAGCGCTTGGGGGAAGAAGATGAAACTTATATCCCGTGCTGGCGGTTGGGAAATGTAGCGAACTGGATTTAACAGGGGGCGTGGGGCACGACGCGATGCAGCGCCACCGGCCCTCGAGTGGCAGCTGGCAGTCCGGCCGCGCTGCTGGTTTGGGAACATCAAAATCCGACAGTGTACATTCTAACAATCCCACATTATACATTCTAATAAGTTCACACACATGTACAACAGAAAAGGTAAACATTCATGGTCATGTAGCCTTTCTTATGAAAATTTACAGCCTTGTTTCATAATGCAGGATTGGACAACATGGACACATTCACCCAAACATGATGTCCTTCGTACACTGGCCCTCTACAATGTGGGATCCTTCTAGGACATCATCAAAATACCGCTCTGGCGTGCGGTGCTCTTTGCTCACGGGCGGCCCCTCGGTTGTGAGCTTGATGGCGTCTGTAGCGACCACGATCCGAATGGACCAAAGTCTCTGTGTTTCAGTGTCATCCCTGGATCGATAATGCTAAGACACACAATACTTGAAGGATTTATAACATAGTGGCAATCACACACTTATTACATCGAATGTCTCCAATGAGAACTTATTACAAAATCTATGGCTTAAGGCCATTTAACAAAATAACAGCGGAAGGCTTGGAAGATAAGTGAGTCCATCAACTCCAACGGCATAGCTGAGTGCATGACAAACGACCTAGAACGTCTTATTCCTCATCTGAAAAGTCTGCAACGTAATATGTTGCAGCCCGAAAACTGGTCAGCACATGGAATATGCTGGTAAGATAACACAGAAGATGCAAGTAACATAAATAAAAGCTACACTATATGCATATTTGGCTGGTGGAGGCTCTAAGTTTAAAGTTTTTGCGTAAAGCCAATTTTTCCCTACAACAAAGGAATACATTTTATTTTAACTATCATGGTAGTTGAAACATCATTGAGAAGGTACCTCCAACTCAATCCCAATTAAAGTAATCATTACCGAAGAAATTAAATTATAGAGTGATGAGATCAACCAATAATTCAAGTACCAGATACTCAAGATGTCCATAACCGGGGACACGGCTAATCATGATCAGTTTGTACACTTTGCAGAGGTTTGTGCACTTTTCCCACAAGACTCGATCGCCTCCGTTTCGTTTCTCGCACTGCATGGTGTTTGAGAAACGGATGACCGAGACACAGTCTTTCCGAAGAGGTCCCCTTAACCAGATAGATAGGCCGGTACACGTACAATCCCTCTACATCTGCTAGACCATCATGGAAAGGTTTCCCACAACTTACTCAACTATGCCAGAGCCCATAATGGCATTGTGGCTGCACACGGAAGTTTCTAGCATGAATAGTTTTATGATCCCTTTGAGCCTGGGTGGCATTCCATAGGAAAAATCACACGGAACCCCGGGATTTCCTAGGACAACACTGGATTCTCCAGGGGCCCTGCAACCAATCCACCCAGATGTGTATTCAAGTAGCCACCTTAAGTTGAATCCTCAATTAACAACTCACATCTGTAATGGATTTCACTCAAACCCAAACCACGTCTACGAGCATAGCATAGCAACCTAAGCAAACGTAGAAGTAACTCCCAAGGGTTTGAAAATAATGCAGGTAATAGGTTCTACCACAAACTACTTCCCAGTCCCACAAGTTAAGAGATCCTACTCATGCAATGTGTGAGGGTTTGATCTAATGCATAAAACTGGGTAATAAAAGGGTATGATCAAAGTGTTACTTGCCTTGCTGACGATTCGCAAAACCTAGAGACTCGTAGTAGCACGCTTCACAGTCCGGGTATTCTATCACAAGCAAACAATATCATACATAAGAAAACAAACAATGAAGCACAAAGCAAACTCCAAAAGATAAGATCTAACCAGAAAGTTCAACTTAAGAACTCTGGTTTGCAAAAAGAATCAAATCGAAAGAAACAACGAAACTCAAACTGCGAAAGAAACGAGCTCCGGTTACTAATTGATCTAAAGTAAAATTTTATAGTAGCCAAAACTTTTTTCAAGTTGGTTAAACGGAAAGGGGGCGTCGCGACGAAGATCTGGGATTTTGAATCACCTGATACCGACTCTCGAGCGAAAAGAAAAACGAAAAACAAGACTAGGGCAGAAATTGCGATCGAAATAATCACGGATAAATACCCCGAAAAAGAAACTGACGAACAGGCTAACGAATGAACGTTCGCTGTCCGCGGCTAACAGACGAACAGCGTTCGTTAAAACGAATGTACGGACGAACGTCCGCTAAATAACTAAACCGGAAAAAAACCAATCTAACCTAAAAAACGAATCTAGGGTTTCGCACAAAAAAAACTGATCGGTTTCTAAAGAAAAACCGACGGCGGCGGATGACTACCTCGACGGAGGCGGCTCCGGCGACTCCGGCGGCGGCGGCGGCGCGGCGGCGGGTGGCTGCGGCTACGGTAAGTGGCGGCGGCGACAGCAGGTGGCGGCGGCGGCTGGCGGCGGCGGCGCTAGGTCAGGGGCGGTGCAGGCGGGCTGGGGCGGCTTCACGGGCCGGGCGGAAAGCTTATAAAGGCCCCAGGCCAGAGCAGTCCTGGCCGAATACAGCCCAAAGGCGGTTTCATTTTTTTTAAACCGAGTCCTAACGTAGAAAAACTAGCAAAAGAAATACTAAACGGACTCCAAAAATCCCGAAATAAATTTTCACCGTCCTCTAATAATATTTAGGACAAAGTGAACATTTTTCCCGGACCTAAATGCAATTTTGAAAAACGCGCATTTTTCCTATGCAAATAAAATCGCAAATAAGTCCAGAAAATTACCAAAAGTGATTTTAACATTTTTCCTCCAATATTTCTGTTATTTTGGAGAAGTCATATTATCCCCGCTCATATATTTTATTTAGAAATATTTTTAGGAGAGAAAAAGAATTAAAACCAACACTGTCCTCGTACTGGTATTCGAGTGAACTCAAATACGAAAATGATAGAATTCCCAACTCTCTCCGTAGGTCCTTGAGTTGCTTAGAATTTTGAGGATCGCCACAAACAAAAATGCAAAGAAACATGCAATGCAATATGATCTATGTATAATATTTCGAATTGAAAATTTGGGATATTACAAACCTACCCCCCTTAGAATGAATCTCGCCCTCGAGATTCGACTTGGCTAGAGAACAGGTGTGGGTGGTCCTTGCGTAGATCATCTTCTCGTTCCCAGGTGGCTTCTTCCTCGGTGTGATGACTCCACTGAACTTTGCAAAACTTGATAACCTTACTGCGGGTGACTCTGCTCGAAAATTCGAGAATCTTAACAGGCTTCTCCTCGTAAGTCAGATCACTATCCAACTGAATTGCTTCCAGGGGTACTTTGTCTCTAAGCGGTATATCGGCCATCTCCGCATGGCACTTCTTAAGCTGCGAAACGTGAAACACATCGTGCACTCCTGATAATCCTTCGGGCAGCTCCAACTTACAGGCAACCTCTCCCATGCGTTCCAAAACACGGTAAGGTCCCACAAATCTCGGGGCTAGCTTTCCTTTAACTCCGAAACGTTTAACTCCTCGTAGAGGCGATACTCTCAAGTACGCTCTGTCTCCGATCTCATAGGCTATCTCCTTGCGTTTCGAGTCTTCATAACTCTTCTGCCTGGACTGAGCTACCTTCAATCTGTCTCGAATCAACTTAACCTTCTCCTCAGACTCTTTGATCAAGTCTGGTCCAAACAACTGTCGGTCTCCAACTTCATCCCACATTAACGGTGTTCGGCATCTCCTTCCATACAATGCCTCGAACGGTGCCATCTTCAAACTGGCCTGGTAACTGTTGTTGTACGAGAACTCCGTGTAGGGAAAATTATCATCCCAACTAGATCCATAATCTAACGCACATGCTCTCAACATGTCCTCCATGATCTGGTTGACTCTCTCGGTCTGTCCATCAGTCTGCGGATGAAAAGCGGTGCTGAATTCCAGCCTCGTTCCCAAAGTTTGGTGTAGCTGATACCAAAACTTTGAGGTGAACTGTGTTCCTCTATCTGATACAATGGTCCTCAGAACTCCGTGCAGACATACGATCCTGGTCATGTATATCTTGGCCAACTTCGCACCGGTGTATGTGGTTTTCACGGGGATAAAGTGGGCTACCTTCGTCAAACGATCCACTACTACCTAGATTGAGTCATATCCTGATTTGGTTCTGGGCAATCCGGTGATAAAATCCAGGCCAAGCTTCTCCCACTTCTATTCGAGTATCGGCATGGGCTGTAGCAATCCTGCTGGTTTCTGATATTCCGCTTTTACTCTCTGGCATACATCACATATGGCTACATACTCGGCAATATCCTTCTTCATTCCCGTCCACCAGAAACGTTCCTTCAAATCCAAATACATCTTGGTGTTTACGGGGTGTATCGAGTATGGCGAATCATGTGCTTCCTACAGTATCAACTTCCTGATCTCCGGGTCGTTGGGCACATTGATTCGATCCTCAAACCACAAGGTGTCGTCCTCATCTTCATGAAATCCCTTGGCTTTTCCTTCACTCATCCTTTTCCTTATCTCGGCAATTTCCTTGTCATCCTTCTGGGCTTCGCGCATCTTTCCCAGTAATGTTGACTGAACCTCCAACGTTGCCATGAAACCTCTAGGGACTATCTCCAAACGAAGCTCCCTGAGATATTTTGCTAGCTCATGTGGCAATTCCCCTTTTACTAGGGTATTTACATAGCTCTTCCAGCTCAGAGCATCTGCAACAACATTGGCCTTTCCTGGGTGATAGTGCAGCTTCATATCATAATCCTTTATAAGCTCCAACCATCTCCTTTGTCTGAGGTTCAACTCCTTCTGAGTGAAAATGTACTTCAAACTCTTGTGATCCGTGTACACATCACAATGATTTCCAATAAGGAAATGTCTCCAGGTTGTCAGTGCATGCACGACAGCTGCTAACTCCAGATCGTGCGTCGCGTAATTCAACTCGTGCGGTCGCAGTTGACGATATGCATAGGAAACAGCTCTTCCATCCTACATAAGTACTCCCCCAAGTCCTAGGCGTGAAGCGTCGCAGTACACTTGGAAATCCTTACGTATATCTGGCAATATCAGCACTGGGGCTGTCGTCAACCGTTTCTTCAACTCCTGGAAACTTTCTTCGCACTCTTTAGTCTAATCGAACTTTGTCTCCTTCAACAATGTCGTCATTGGCTTTGCAATCTTGGAGAACTATGAATCTCCGGTAGTATCCCGCGAGTCCAAGAAAACTGCGGATCTCTCCTACTGAAGTGGGTGCCAACCATTCAGTGACTGCCTGCACTTTGACGGGGTACACTGCTATACCTTCTCCTGATATAACATGCCCTAGGAATCCAACTTCCTTCAACCAAAACTCGCATTTGCTAAACTTGGCATACAACTGATGTTCTCTGAGCTTCTCCAGTACCAAACGCAAATGCTCTACATGTTCCTCTTCATCCTTCGAGTACACCAGAATATCATCAATGAATACCACGACAAACTTATCCAAGAACTCCATGAACACCTTGTTCATCATACTCATGAAATAGGCGGGCGCATTAGTCAATCCAAATGACATAACCGTATACTCATATAGCCCGTAGCTTGTGGTGAAGGCTGTCTTAGGTATATCCTTCTCTCGGATCTTCAATTGGTGGTATCCAGATCGTAGATATATCTTGGAGAATACTTTCGCTCCCTAGAGTTGGTCGAACAAATCATTGATCATTGGCAGCGGGTACTTATTCTTAATAGTCACTTCATTCAATGCCCGATAATCAACGACCATTCTTAAAGATCCATCCTTCTTCTTGACCAAAAGCACTGGGGCTCCCCAAGGTGATGAACTTCGGTGAATAAATCCTTTCTCCAACAACTCCTTAATCTGCTTCTTGATCTCCTCCAGATCATTCGCTGGCATCCGATACGGTCTCTTAGATATTGGTCCGGTGCCAGGCAACAACTCAATCAAGAACTCAATATCTCTATCCGGTGGCATGCCAGGTAGCTCCTTTGGAAACACATCCGAATAATCCTTTATTACAGGCACTTCCTCCTGAACAACTCCCGTGAGAGAATGTACTTGCGTCCTTATAGGCGAATGCCTAGATACATACTTAATCCTTTTTCCCTCCGGGGTGGTAAGAAAAATAGACTTGCTGGCACAATCGATGTTACGTCCATACTTCGATAGCCAATCCATACCTAATATCACATCCAATCCTTGTGACTCCAGAACGATTAGGTCGGAGGGGAAAGTATGGCATCCTATGATCAATGGCGTCTGAAAACATCCTTGGTGTGCCATATACTCAGCTCCTGGTGAACTTACTAACATGGGGGTCTTAAGGACTCGGGTGGACATCCTATGACTATTCACAAATCCCCTAGAAATGTATGAATGCGATTTCCACCAGTATCGAAAAGAACTATTGCGGTAAATGTCTTAACCAAAAACTTACCGACAACAGCATCTGGTTGCTCTTCTATCTCCTCCACAGTCACGTGGTTCACTTGTCCTTTGTTGAACGGGTTGGGCTTCTTCCCGGCGTTTCCATTGCCGTTCCCTTTCTTAGCTTCAGGGCAGTCCGTGGCATAATGTTCATTCTTCCCGCACTTGAAACAGGTGATATGGCTGAAATCCTTCTTAGCGGGTGTGGACGGGGTAGAGCGGCTCTGGTTATTACTTGCTCCATTCCCATTTCCATTTCCATTCTTAGGGCCATTGTGGTTGTGGGAACTTCCATGGTTATGGGTATATCCTCCCAAATTCGGAATGAATCGGGGCTTCTGCTAGGCTCCAGAATTGTTCCTTCCTTGTCCATACTTCCTCTTGCGGCTTTCAATCTGCTGCTGCTTCCCTTCAATCATAAGAGATTTATCTACCAACTCCTGGTAGTTGTTGAAAGTTGCCACCATCAACTGTACGCTCATCTCATCATTCAGCCCTTCCATAAATCTCTCCTGTTTAGCGGCATCTGGGGCCACATCATCTGGGGCATAACGAGATAGGGTACTAAACTCATCTACGTACTGAGCCACAATACGATTTCCTTGGCGCAAGTTGCGAAACTCCCGCTTCTTCATGCTCATAGCTCTAGTCGAGACATGGGCAGTACGAAAGGCTTGCTGAAACTGCTCCCAGGTGACATTGGCTATGGGGAAGGTGGCTGTGTAATTCTCCCACCATGCTGTGGCTGGTCCAGACAACTGGTGTGCGGCAAATCGCACCTTCTCAGCGTCCGAGCAATTGACGGCGGTCAAATCCCTTCCAATCTTGCGCAGCCAGTCACCAGCCACTATTGGTTCAATGCTGCTAGCAAACACTGGTGGTTGCAACCTTAAGAAACATGTCAGGTTGTCCACGGGTGGTGGTGGTGGAGGGTGGTTGTTGTTGTTGTTGTTGTTCTGGTTGTTCTGAGTGTTCTGTACAAGTAGTTGCATCAGGGTGTTCTGCTGCTCACGTCTTGGAGGCATCTGATGGGTGTAGAGGGAAGAGATTAGAATATAATTGAGGTCTCAGGGGAAATCACTACCCCATATGCACATGAGACAAACACAATCATATCACACCAATCAATTTCAAACAAGGTATTACAAATCTAACTACCGTTACAAAAGTGCTATGTAACTACTATGGGGGGGGGGGGGGT